>JAHWFO010017593.1:3635814-3782318 GCA_023313115.1 Rhysida immarginata
CCCCCCCCCCCCCCCGCCTACAGAAGAATTTATAGTTACGCCACTGCTTATAAAACTTAAAATAGTTTTTAAAAAATACATCTAGGATATGGAGGATTGTACTTTTAAGGGTCTCAAGTGACTTGATGTAAAAAAGATATTTTTATGGCTTTGTTACAAGAAAAGTTTTACCCACAATCCTTGCAGGGAGATTTCGTCGTTACCTGTGTGACATTGGTAAAACATTTTTCCTGATAAAACTGTTAAAATTCTAATTAACAAATCATTTTTTCCATGAATAAAAAAAGTATATTGAGAACTACTGCAACAGTTGTGTGGCCAGCAGTCAAACAGAAATGTTAATTCGGGGAAAGACGTCCTTAACAATTATTTATTTAATTTATTTATTGATTTATTTATTTATTTAAATACAACCTCTGACAATTAAGTTCGGTGAATGAGTTCACACAACAAAATGCAAAACAGATAGAGCCACATTTACTTTATTGTCCTTCGAAATAATCACCCTGGAAGGCAATACACTTTTGGGATCGGGTGTATAAGTCCTGGAAGCTCCTTAGGGATAGCTTTAAGTTCACGTGTCACATTTGCTTGAATGTCTGGAATGTCCGCAAATCTGTGTCCCTTTAAGGCCTATTTCAGGCGTGGGAACAAGAAAAAGTCTGCCGGTGCCAAGTCTGGTGAATAAGGTGGATGAGCTATGGATACGACCCCTTTGTTGGCAGAAACTGTTGCACGATTACGGCAGTGTTCCTCTTTGATCCATTATCCACAGTTACGTGCGCACGCTACACCTTCAACTGAAGAAACGAGCATCTTCTAAACCATTGCACGCACAAACGTGACCTGTCTGAACTTGCTTAAACAATGACTGGGCTTGTATTCACATGCATTGTTACTCGCGTAAAGCTCGCACAGATTAGGGTGTGACGCCATTCATCGAACTTAATGGGCCTTTTGCCCGCTCACGAGATTTCCGGTATTACGTCATCCCATGCGCGATTGAAACCGAGGCTGGAGGGAAGCAAATCGTAGGATCTCTAACAAGAAGTCAAGTGGCGCAAAGCCACCTAGAAACAGGTTAGGTGGCTTTGAGTGGCGTCGCGGTTTTTTATGCTTTATGGTTCAATTTTGTGCAATCTTTTTGTGCTTTGGCCTCTATAACAATTGCATTTCATAAAATACAAAATTGCTATCATCACATATCATCACATACTAAATAAAAAAAAAATGAATTTTTTAAAATTAATTCGTAATAAGTTTTTTTGTGTTTAAATAAAGATCAATTAAGTTTTAACTTAAAATATTCAATTACGAATTTAATTTTAATTTAAAAATCAATTAATTTTAACTTAAAATGTTCTCGTATAATTAAAGATAAATAAAAAGCACTTTGTTTGCATAATATATAAAAGTGCAATTGCTTATTCATAATGGTAATCTTCATTTTACCGTGTATTTATAAAATGTTAGGATTTTTTTACGAAAATAATAAATATCAATTTTTTCCCAAAAAAATCAATTGTTTTAATTTAATTACTGGATAAATTTTCCACATGAATATATTTAAAGTCCATGCTCTCAAAAATATTTTTTAAACATTACCTTCAAAATCAAAAATATAAGATTCTGAAAAATAAAATTATATGCCTTATTAAATCTTCCCAGCCATTTCGTTAGTGTACTAAAATTTATGCTTAGCATAACTATTAAACTAATCAAGTAGTGTTTCATTTCTTCGTTTTCCAAGCACTTTACACCTTGAAGCAATGTTCATTTTGAAGAGGGCTTTCCCTCGAACCTCGTTTTCGTGCCGTAAAAGGTCCATTGCCAGAGGTTAAAAGGGCCGTAAAAGGGCTTTCATGACGTATTGTCTCGCCCAAGTCTCGAGGTAAAAAGGTCCATTGTCAGAGGTTGTAGAATTAATTAAATTATATCCAGGATGCCACCCAGGATCTAGTACGGTCAAAGACCAACTAGTAAAGATCCCGGGTGAACACTAATTTAAATCAACTACACATCTAATGTAACAAACAAATTACAAAAAACAAAAAACAAAGCAAAAACAAAGGTATTAGTAATAGATTAGCTCAAAAAAAATTGAATAAGGTAACTGTTACTAAAGAATAGCATTAAATCAATCAGAAAATGCAAAAAAAAATTACAAATGGCATAAGAAAGAAGTTATCAAAACTGCAAATAATAAAATCAAACTCAGAAATTGAGTTATATAATAATATGTAGTGGGGGTAACTATTTAAAATCCCCATTTCATAAACATTTAGTATATTTTCACAAACATTTAGTACGATTTCATAAACATTTATTTCATATTTATAATAAAGGGTCTATATTTATAGGAAATGATCAATTTTTTTATGCATTTACATAAGTAAACAAGTATTGAAGCAGATTTTACATTATCGCTGGATCCATTAGCCAATCAGAAGCGCTTACACGAAACTTTTACGGCTGTATTTTGTGTCAGCGCTTCTGATTGGTTAATAGATGCAGCCATAAACATAGCTAAAAAAAGTTGCTTCAATATTTGCTTACATATCTTTCCCGTATCTTTTCAGTTTTCTACTTCAACTATCAGTCGTTTGCTGCTTCCATCGAGGTCTAATACTAATTAAATCTAATCCGTTAGTATTAAATATCGATGGCTGCTTCACATCTTCATTCGTGATTACATCATAATTTACTGGAAGCCATCTCATCTTGATATCCAGTTGGCGAGGCCGACGAGTTCTCGACGCGATCAAGACCTCGGATTCTCTCGTGTTACACGGAAAATTCTCTGGCTGAGGTCTATAACCCTCACCGGTGAGAAGAGTTAGCGAGAATTTCTAACTTTTTACACCGCCTTTTTCTCGGTTAGGACCAGAGACAAGGTTGCTTTCTCTTCTAGTTAGGACTAACCGGCTAGGCATAGGAGCACTATAACTGGAGCTGCGTTTTAGCTGCGATTTAGCTGCGTTTTCGACCGCGTTAAAATGACATCACAGTTTTCTCACCAGTTACATTCTCTGGCCTCAGCCTCTGATTCACGAGTGAATGATTGTCTATAATTGATCATTGTCTGTAATTATTCTCTGAAATGAATTAAATATTTGTGAAATCGTACTAAATGTTTGTGAAAATGTACTAAATGTTTGTGAAAAAGTACGAAATGTTCGTGAAAATGTACTAAATGTTTGTGAAAATGTACGAAATGTTTGTGAAAAAGTACTAAATGTTCGTGAAAATGTACTAAATGTTTGTGAAAATGTACTAAATATTCGTGAAAAAGTACGAAAGCAATGTGAAAGAGCTGTAAATTACTTAATACATAAGATTTTAGATTCGATCGAAACTTTGAAAACAACGCCTGATCACGAATTTCATGAGGCAGGGAGGCCCAGATGGCGATACCGTAATATGAAACACAATTATTTCGATACTTTCTAAGAGATTTTGGGATATAAATATTGCCAGACTGGCGAGAGGCATAACTGTGCCTATCTTGCACTTTGGTTAAAACAAGAGGGGAATTAACGTCTAACATAGAGTTGTAACTTTAAAAATAAAAGAGCTACACTGCAATTTAAATAGTTGAAGATCGAAAAAATTTTAAAATGTTACAGGATACTGAGCTAGCTGTAGGCACCCTTAATACGCAGGAACCATTTCTGCAGACGAAATATTCGGTTGAGATTGTATTGTGAGGTGGTTCCCCAAAACTAAATACCATAGCATAACGTTGACTATCAATGCATGGTATAGTAACAGAAGAATGTTGTTAGGAAGATAGTGTAGCTTAGAAATCACACCCATGTGCCGATTAAGCTTGTTCATCATGGCCGCAACATGTTTATTCCACGATAAATCGAGCTCAAGGACTATGCCAAAATATCTAAAGAGTCGACCAGTTCCACTGGTGATCCCATAAACGATACCATTAATCTATCAGGGACTAACCTCTTATTACGCTGGAAGAATAACATGAGTTTCGTTTTTGAGACGTTAGTTTTAATTCTGTTAATTGATGTCCATTCAATAAGAGCATTGGAAACAGCGTCTAGCATTCTCCAAGGTCTTCAGTAGTCTTATTGGCAGCCAACAATACAACGTCATCAGGATACGTAATGACTTTGACCTGATTTAGAATAAGTGGCAAATCATTAATGAATAATAAAAGCAACAATGGCGACAAAATCGATCCCTGGGGAAGCCCGTGGGTCCTTGATATAGTGGAGGAAGATATACCCTCGTATCTCATAAAATACTTCCTATCAGTGAGGAAACTTGAAATCCAAGCAAGAGGGGGCCCATTAATATGAAACTGAAATTGTAATTTCGATAACAATAATGGTATTGTGACAGAATCGAAAGCCTTAACGAAATCTACGAATAGACCCGCAAGTATATTATTATTCATCATTTCAACGGTAATAAACTCGTTAATTCGAAACAGGCAGTATCGGTGTTATGTCGGGGTACAAAACCATGTTGACTAAAATGTATCAATTCATTATCAAAAATATACTGTGAAAAACGCCTGTAAAAAAGTTTCTCGAATATCTTGGAAAAAATCGGTAACGATGATGATGATATGAAAATGAGAAATCAAAAAGATATTTTTAAATACATCCAGATATTGAAAGAGAAGACATACAATACTTCAAACAAATGGTAAATACAAAGGAGCTAATTTGTGACTTCAAGGAAATATATTTGGACACATTCTAACAGGTTTGCGGTTCATTCTTCGGGATAGACCAGTTGGTAAGAGTGGTGACAGCGATAGACATGGTCTCTGGTTCGAATCCAGGTAGCGGAATTTTTTCTTCCCTTTTTTCTTATGTATTTATATTGTTTGTTCTATTTACATTTAACTGAAAAATATTAAATCTGAAACGTACAACAAATGACCCTAAACTGAATGCTGCAAAATTGGTATGTTTCCCAATATGCGGACAAAGTATGAATATTACATTTTAAAGAAAAACGAAGCGAATGCTACTAATATTTGATGGGCACTATGACAAATACATATAACATAAATTAATATGACGTGACAGTGAAGAAGAAGAAAATGTTTCCCGTTAACAGTTTTTATAATATAAGCTCTCCTTTCTGCAATTTTCATGGAGGTATGTCTTGCACTTACGCCTGGGATCAAATCGCATTTTAGATCTTTCTTGCCGTAAAAAAATCACATTGCATACAGCGAAAAAAATCATATCGTCTTCTTCCATTTCACTCTCACTCTTAACCACCATCTTCCAAATAGATGATAATGACGATAATATTGATGAATTAACTTTGCACGTCCTCTTCTGTTTTCTTCTTTTTTCGTTTTCTTTATTGGTGGACATGTGAGCAGTGTGATCTATTTCCATTTAAAACAGTAGAACCTTCCCGGAATTTTTTCTCAGCACAAAGTGATTCTTCAGCCAGTGAAAAGAATGCATCAGTGTTAATATAAGATGGTGCTCGTTAGAAAATGCATTTTAATAAATTTAATATATTAAATTAACGTTTAATGTCTGCTTTATTTTTTATACTAATTATGTGAAAAATAAAATTAGTGAAAAATAAAATTATAATTTACATTTATTTAATTCTACTTATTCTAAATTTATTAGGATTATGAAGTTGCATCCTCCCCCAAGCATTGGGAGAAGACTGCCACTGGGTTATATCGGGGCCGCTCATATTCTTCAAGCTACCATGTGTTTACGGAGAAACATGTCACAAAATGTCACGGTTGTATTAAGTTTTGTGTGATAAATCGAGCGCTAAAGCTTAAGTACTTTCAATAAAATATTATCACTCAAGTAGTCACCACGTCTAAATCGTTTACTTTTCAATGTAGCATTGATTAAAATTATTATACAGATGAAAGCTTCCGACTCTTAGCTTTGCAATAGAATATTGTAACGCTTCACAGTAGGAGGTGCTTCCATTTAATTAATTATAAAAGAAATTTTACCACACTTGTTTCTTCCCCCGACTTACCATATAATAGTTTTCTTTTTTTTAAGTATCGTTACTTGTGTGATCTTAATGGGTTAAGATTTTTCAAAATTTATACTAACATCTTAGATCTCACTAAATTTATACTAATATCTTGTGCGGTTTTTGATATTTTATTGGTTAAACTACAGGGTGTAGCAGAAAGGTTCATCACATTTCAAAAATCTATATTTTTTTTAAAAAAAAAGAAGATACAGAGATGGGCGACATATTGAAATGTTTGTAATAATCTTAAGTTTTGTTTATAAGTGTTCGATGTGTCCTCCTCCTGCTGTACGAGACACATCTAGCCGATAATCATATTCCTCACATATCTGGTGGAGTCACTTCACGAGTGGCGACTGTTATTCGAGTTTTTAGCTCCTCCACATTTGGTGGTAAGGGGACAGAAAAACACGGTATTTTACGTATCCCCACAAGAAGAAGTCAGAGTGAGGTCTGGAGATCGAGGTGGCCACAAAAAGGCTTTGTGTTGTGCTGTGCGTTCACCATCTTGACAGTAACTGACAGGACCGCTCTACGCTTTCCAGATGCAGCGTAGAGACCTCTTTCATATGCTGTGCGGTTCACTGACCTGCGACCAACGGCTGCTGAGCTATTTACGAGTGAAATGTGATGAACCTTTATGTTACCCCCTGTATATGGAAAAGTAAAAGGTGTTACATTTATATCATTGATTTTTACTTTTTTCTATACGTTTTTTGTTTGAGTAATTAATTACTCTGATGGTTGGTTGGTTTATTAGAAATTTTGGCGTCAACTACTGAAGGTCATTTTGCGCCTTTTACACAAGTTATATCTGTACGCAGCCCGGGACAAACACAAACATCCATGCCCACGGCGGGATTCGAACCCACGACCAGGCGGACTCGATAACTAGAAAGCCTACGCCCTATCCCTCTCGGCCACCTGGCTGGCTAATTATTCTGACATTACGTACGTGACAGCTGTATTAATAAGTGAGACTTTGAAGAATCTATGCTAGAAAGTACTGAAAAGAAAAAAGAAATTAAAAATAAATAAAATAGTTTTATTTAAAACTTAAATACACTGGGTTATCAAAGGTTTTCGGACACCTGTACTTTTACTGGAACTCTACGATTTCACAAAACTTAATATGGTATGGAATCTCCTCTATTCTCCGATGAAGACTTTCAACCAGATTTTGGTAGATAGCTTAAGGAATTTTCTTCCATTCTAAGGAATAAGCATTACCTTACAGAACAATACCAGGATGGGTGGATGGAAATGTATCCTCACCACACGATAAAGGGTCACACAATAATAATAATTATAAACTGGAGATAACCTCCAAACAAAGGTAATAATTTTTCGATTGAAAAAATGGAAGGAAAAAATTCTGCGAACTGGATTCGAACCAGGAACCTCGACTGTCATGGTCGACGCCAATTGGACTATCGCAGACAACCGGACAGCCAAGCTGTCACAAGGTTTCTTTAAAACAACCAAGTTGTCACGGTTGTCCGGGTGTCTGCGATAGCCCAATTGGTAGAGGCGTCGACCATTACAGTCGAGGTTCCTGGTTCGAATCCAGTTCGCAGAATTTTTCCTTCCATTTTTCAACGGGTCACAATAATTTTGAAATTTATGATATTTTTCGTGTGCTATTGTAATAGCGTTATCCTAACCTAATATCGTATCCAAATATCAGAGACCTTCAATGCATAGTTTTACTGTTAATTTTAATTTACCCTTTTTACAATAAAAATTTAAAACCAGAAGTCTGAAAATTTGCTATAAAACGTTTCGCATCTCAAAATTCAGAATTTTAATAACAAAATATGTTCATATATATAATATGTAGCAAGGTTTATTTTTAAGGTTATGGTAAAAATTTTTCAAGAATATCCTGCAATTGTCTACCCTTGGTGGTCATCAATAATTTTATTTTTTTCTAATTTGATTTTGAAAGTGGCGGAATTTTCCCATAAATTAGCATATGCGATAACTACTAACAAATTCAGGGACATCCATCGCGGTTGATGTCTCCACCCACGGCAAATACCGACTTTGCTCTCTCTCTCTCTCTCTCTCTCTCTCTCTCTCTGTCTGACTCTCTCGCTCACGAATTGACTCCTTTGATAAAACTCGCGTTTTCACTGCAAATGGAGATACCCGTTCTTTCGCTATCCTCCATACTAATAACTGACGGAAATCTGCCGAGATTAGGAGGATTGGGGTTTCGGGATTTCATTTGATAATATAGAAAATAATTTACGTCCTAAAGTTATGATAATCAATTTCATAAGCGTAATGAGAGAAGGGTTCAAAACAACCTTTTATGTTAAAAATTTAAAAAAATTATAAACGGAAAAGGTTTTATAATTCAGATGGACTAAGATTGGAACTTATTTATGCATTGATTAATAATATTGTACAACCCAGTGTGGTATGACTCAGGACCATGAAGAGGTACTTGAATTACAGCGTGGGCTGTGTTCCACAGACAAAGTCCACAAGCCGGGATTTTTATTAAAATAAACCAATAAAGCTATTATTATTTAAAAAAAATATTGCCAATTTATAGTGAATGCCCACGACTACGGGCTAAACTAAAACGATTCCTCAATGGAAAGGAAGGATGGGATTTTTAAAAATTTAGAGCATGCAGAGGTAAAGAAAAATATGTTTACCGCTAAAAAATTCAGATGATCCAGAAATAAGTTTATTCTGAAGTTGTGTAAACAACTTATATTGGAGGAAACACAAAACAATGAGCCAAATAGTCATATTATTTGATTAGTTTTGTTTCCAATTTCTTGATAGTATAATCGAGTTCGAAGAATCAGAACGCGATGGCATAGACGATTTTAGACAAATATATAGAGTAAATAACGTCTTTTGGAAAAAAGTATCATAACGGAGAGGTTTCTGCATGCTCTGAAAGCGCCATAAAATTTAGAGATAAAACACAATGAGTTGAATGCATGACGATGGAAATAAAATTTCGAGATATCCTTAAGTAGCCCTCAAATCAGTAACCTGCATAATTTTTTGAATCACTTGAGAAATAATATTATGAGCATAAATAATGAGTTCCTCATTTTGACTACGTACACCCTATTCCAATAGGTGAAATGATGTTCGGCGTCCTTGCAATACATCAAGCCACTAAAACTAATCTGCTTTAAACTAGTAAAATTAATGCAATTTGAACTCGACTTCTTACTTGAACTGATTTATTTCACTGGTTTAATGTTTTGAAAAGAGGCCGAACATTATTCACCTAAGTGAAAACGCTTTCGGAATGAGGTGTACATAAGCCTCTAAATCAAAGAGAAAACTACAAATAATAGCAGCTCTAGTGGAGAGGGTTGGAGAATACCACTATGAATTCTCTTAGCTTCAGAGTAGGGATTATTATACTTAAGTCCGGAAGTACAGTTTATTTAAGAGGTCCTTTCGAAGGCTCAGTGCATCAGATCAATCTACTGCTTGAATTTTTTAAGAAGCGTATATATAGGGCCTACAGATGGTATCGAATGCAGATGCTAGATCGAAATATTTATTCGTGTTCACGTTCGTCCAAAGATTCACTATTAGTACAGTGTGATTACCAACTTACTAAGAATGGACCGTCCTTTACATTGTCTTGACAGAAATATTAATTGAAAATAATTACGTACATATTTTTCAGTTGAGGTCTAGAAAATTTATTGTAATAAGCTTTACAAACATAGTAGGAGAAAATCCGGATTGAAGTTTTTGACTTAGGATTAGGTATAAAAGTATTCCATCTCTACCCGGGGAAGGAAAAGTATCGCGGTGAGCAATGAGAATTTCAAGAGCATTGAAGCAACTTTGCTATATCAAATCGGGGATCCTATATTATTCGATGCCCCTGTGTCCTCGTACCAAGTTATTGATGTAGATAGTTCTTCAGTAGAGAAGACAGAGGAGACTAATTTATTATGTTTAACTACAGGGTGGGACAAAAGTCACGAAGAGGTGGAAAATGTTAATAATTTGTGTAATTAGTAAGTAATTTTTATTTTTGATTCAGATTCAAACAGAGGAAGGACGGGAGATTGAGTATGGAAAAATTCACCAGTGTAGCTTTACTTTGAAAACCAAAGGTTCAATTGTTCCACGCAACAAGCATAGCGCAATCACTTCAACAGCAGGACCGGACCATCGGAATCCATGATCCATCGCTTGATTAAACGCTTCAGACAACAGGGTTCTGTGATCGACTTCGTCTCATCATCGCATCATCTCGAGAAACACCGAATTCAATTGGCCCTCTCGTTCGCCTGACCTCACTCCGCCGGATCATTTTCTGTGGGGCTATCTGAAGGACAAAGTGTGTATGAACAAACCACAAACAATACAACAGCTCAAGGACAATATTCGTTCAGAAATACGGGCACTCGGACCAGACGTCTTGACCTCTGTCATGAATAATGTGCTATATAGGGCCCGTATCTGTCATGAATAATGGCGGACACTTAAATGAGATTGTATTCCACTCATAAGTGTAAGTAATCTCCCTTCCTTAGTGGTTAAGTCTGTGAGATATCAATGGATACAAATAATAGATAAAAAATTTATTCACACATATAACTCCTTCCTGACTTTTGGCCCACCCTGTAGAAAGCACTGTTTCTGGTACATAGTTTATGTAAGTACCAATAAATTTCTTTTCGAACCTAGCAGCAATCTGATTCATATATTTTTTATCAAATTGGTGATGATCAGAAGGCGATGCTCTAGGTTTTTTTTTCTTAAAACAATTTTGGTAAAATGTCAGAAGTCAGAAGTGTGGCCAAATGTTACTCTTGAGTTGAGCCGAAAACGACTGCCAGTCTAGAATTTTAGATGTCTTGAAACTCTATAAAATAAGATTTATTTCTAAACTCAGTTGCAAAAATATACAATCACTAGACAATTTCAATACATCTTTATTTTTGATGTCATTTTGCTCAAAAATGAACGGGGAAATATGAACTGAAGAGAATGCAATAGATTTCAGATATGTAGAAATAGTTTTTAAAAAAATATCAACAAAAATCATCCATTCATATTGTTATAACAAAACATTAAACATAATTTTAGTCCTTCAAAAATATCCAACCACCCAGACTGCCGTTTCAAAAATTTCCAATCAATACTTAGTATTTACACCTTTAGCAGAAATTACTGCATGCAAACGATTTGGCATGCCGGAAATCAATTTCCCACATTGATCAACAGATATTTTCGCACAGAGATTGGTCAGGGTAGCTTTTAATTCCTCTCAGGTCCGTGGTTCCTTCCGTCGGACCCCTTTTTTCAGAATATGCCATAGATTTTTGATTGGTGATAAATCGGGACTATTTGATGGCCAATTTTTAAGCAGTTCAAACTTCATGAGCTTGAAAGCACGCTATAAGTTTTTCGAGCTCATTGTGGTGTTGCTCCATCCTGTTGAAACACTGCTTGACCGTCATGATTTAATTCTGGCAACGAGGGCAACGAAAACATTCCTGCAATATATCCTGATACTTGTGAGCATTAACCGTCTCTTCAATGAATTTCCATTGGCCAACTCCTTTTGCACTCATACAATCCCATACCATCAGTGTGTCAGAGAATTTGACACTTGTACTTAAGCATTCTGGCTTATATGTTTCATCTTTCTTATGAAAAACAAGTTTACCTTTTTCACCATAAATTATAAATTTAGACTCATCACTGAAGATGATACTTTTCCGAAGGTCATTGAAGATGTTCTTTAGCTTAATTCAGCCTTGTTACCATTTGGAGACGTGACAATAGAGATTTGACTTTTGCAGTATAAAATCCGTAGCATTTTTCCTTCAGATGTCGGCTTGTAGCAGCATTTGAGACATCTACTCCTGTTGTTTCACACCAGTCAATTGTGATTTCAGATGTGGTGACATTTTGTTTGCCCTGTAATATTCTTGGGAGAAGTTTGTCTTGCCTTTTTGATGTTTTCCTTGGTCGACCAGTTTGTTTATTTGCGGAAGAGTTTCCTATTTCTCTTAATTTTTTAATGATTTCAACAACTACACTTTGACATATACTTAAATCAGTAGCTATTTTGCGAGCAGAGTATTTCTGTAAGTGCTTGTCAACAATCAAATTGCATATTTCATTACTGGTTGTTTTACCTCGCCCCATATTGTTGTAGCATATGATTTGAGTCCCAAAAAATCACAGGGAAGCTGAGAATTTTTGTGTATGCAAGTTGGCTGATTAAGCTTACTACAACATAAAATGCAAATTAAGTTGCATTCAGCTAAAACTTTCCCATTTTTTGAGGGGTGATTGGAAATTTTTGAAACAGCAGTCTGGGTGATTGGATATTTTTGAAGGACTAAAAGTATGTTTAATGTTCTGTTGTAATAATATGAATGGATAAATTTTGTTGATATTTTTTTAAAACTATTTCTACATATCCGAAATCTATTGCATTCTTTTTAGTTCATATTTTCCCGTTCATTTCTGAGTAAAATGACATCAAAAATAAAGATGTATTGAAATTGTCTAGTGTTTGTATACAACCTGTGACAATAAAGTTCGGTGAATGACGTCAAATTGCTAACGGTCGTAAGGGTGCACCATCGTCATATCCTGCCCCGGACAGGTCGAGACATGTTTAAACAAATTTGAGGGAATCAGCGCTGCGAGTGTGTTTATTGTGTTTAAACAGGACATTGAAGAGAAAAGGCGTAGTACGCGCGGTCGAAACCCAAAATGAATCAGCGAACGAAAGAGACTCATGAAATGATGACAACAGTTTACAAAGAAAGTGCTATTACTTTGAAGTGTGTTTATGAGTGGTTTAAACGGTTCCGAGGAGGCCGGAACACTGTAGAAGACGCCCCCCGAAGTGGCCAGACATCCAACTGAAGGCTATCCCTAAAAACGACTACGCCAGAAGTTTCCAGGACTTGTACAGGCGTTCCCAGAAGTGCATTACCATCGACGGGGATTACTTTGAAGGATTGTAACTGCTGTTTCATGTAAGCGAGCAATCCACTCTCAAGATGCCATCATTCACCGAACTTTATTGTCACAGGTTGTATTTTTGCAACTGAGTTGTACTTGTTAATGTTATAAACATTGGTATGTGAAACAGGCAAAATAGATAAAACGCAGTAATCTAAAAAATAGATTAAATAAAACTTTTGATATAGAGAATTCATAAAGGTCATAGCAGAGACACTTGCAAACAGAGAAAACAGATCGTTCATGGACAATAAGTTGTTTCGATATTTAACAAATTCATCCATGACAATGTAAAGAAAACCATATACAAACATTATTTACAATATGTAACTGTACGAAAGTTTGAATGGGTGTATCCAGTTAAATTTCCTGTTTTAATTGTTAGACATTGTTAATTTTACTTTGCAACAATGTTTAAACAATTGCAATCAGAAATTTAACTGAATACGCCTAGTTACCAGGCTATCATTTGCGAGGTGTACAGAAGGTTGATTTACTAGAGGTGTCTAATTTGACGTAAGAAGCAACTCACAACCTAGCTAGACTATACAGTTAAGGTGAAAAATTTTTAATATCGCCTTTATATTGGATTTTATCCAGTCACGACTTCGTTAAAATTTTCTTGCAATAGATTCACGCGTTTTATTTAAGGCTCTACCTAAACACTGCCCACTGCTAAAGATACTCGCTACATGGTATGATGACCCGAAATCTCTTTTATTCATGGTTTTAAATAAGTTGGGTCATTTTCAAATTTCCACATTATCCAGTTTCTTACTTTATTATGAAAAAATATTAAACAAAAGGAACTGGAGGAATTGGAATCCAGTGGATGTATTAAGTAGTGAAGGCAACATGGACACAAAAGAAAGTACCCAGATGATATGGTTGTACGGTCGGAGTGATCATTCCTTATATACAGTAAAGAGGAAAGAAGGCCCGTATTAAGCACAATACTATTTGCGCAATGGCATATTTATAAGCGTACAATGTTTAAAAGTTATAAATTACATTTTGCTAACGTTATTAAATGCTAAACTGATCGGTACACTAAAATGAAAATAAAACATCGTTATTTCAAACTGGAATTGCTTTTACGCTCTCATCACATTCTGACGTGTTTGTCGTATCCCAAATTGCTGCCAGTTCATCATAACCATTCTTCCTAAACATTTTGGGGGTGGACCAAGGAGCTTCTTATTTCTCGTAATTTTTGAAGCATTCAGCGAGCGCTTCGTCACTGGAAATCGAGAGAAGAATGCTTCGTGCATCGCGTTGAAGTTGCACCGACCTTTTTAGATGCTCGAGATCGTAAATCGTTTCCTGTATCAGACCCTAAATAATACATCTCGTTTCAGAATTTGTCGTTTTCAAAACAACTCGACCAATGCAGTAAACTAACCGATTTTGAAAGGTTGGGACAAAAGGGCTTAACCAACAGGGAACTCAATTAAAAATTAATCAACGTATCTTTCAGCGTCGCAAATCAGAGAGAACATAGATATTGAAATCACATCTGCTTGACAGTGGCTTCAATATTTCATGAAGATAAAATGTTTTGGTTTAATGTTTTAATTTATACATAAGCAAAAATGATTCTTCCTCCTCTAAGATAACATTGCTTTACAGGATTTAATCAAATTCAAGCGTTAAAATAAGCTGCATATTGAGTTTGATAGCTTTAATATTCATACTGAAATTCAATTATGAGTATTGGAATGTCTTCCAGTGCTTTATGATCTTCTTCTCAGTAATTTTGAAATGTTTTAATTTTACTTGAACGTAAATTTTTAAAAGAGGAAAATGGAAGGAAAATCCCGCTGGCATTCAAAACTTATCAAATTTTGAAGCATTTTCTCCAATTCTTTATCATTACCTCATTACTCGATCATAACATCAAGTGCGTTAGTAGATAATTAGACTAATAAAGGATTGACTTCATTCTATCCTTCAAAATAAATTTATTTGCGTCTCCGGCCGCTCCATTAAATTAGTTGGCACCATTTTCAAACACATGTACACAATTAGGCAGCTGTTACTGTTAATCTTTCGTTTTACATGAAAATTGAAATTTTCTCATTTATTAATTGCTTCTTTTTATGAATTGGGAATTTTTGCGATGCTATAGCACTCTATTGAAATTCAAAGACAATATGAAAGGACATGATATAGGGTGAGGCAAAAGTCTGATAACAGAGCAAAAACTATTTGGTTTAAATTAATGTAATTAAAAATATTATTATTAAGCAGGATAGTGACATTTTCAAATAAATGCAAGTGTTCATGAATTTTGGAAACTTGTCTCCTAAACTATGATAGATAGAGCCAGAGTGTCAGTTGTAAAGTTGTACAGCACCATTCAATTACTTTAAATCGAATGTTAAAATCATTGCTTTATTAGGGGGAAATTAAAGAAAATATTGTTCATGGGTTCCATTGGTCTAGTATCTTTGGATAACATTCAGTTACTATTTAGCCAGCCTTGAGAATGGTGTAATACTGAAACGCGTCGGCAACGAACAAGTAGTATCCGTATCGTTTTTTGAAAAAATTGTTGCTATGAAAAAATTGTTGTTTGAAAAAATTGTTGGTAATTTGCAGAGAAGCCACATCATTTGCAGAGAAGGCACTGAAATGACAGAGAGAAGGAGTCATGAATGATAGTCAGGCTGTGGTTGAATCAATATTACAGTTACAGGAAAAATCGCACAAAATCGACACCAATCTGATAGCAGAACACAGGAACTCACAAGAATATTATTTTTATTAGACCTAGCCAATAATTGTATTATGCACATATATTTTACATAATGCTCAATGCAAGTAATTGAAGGGTGATCTACAATTTTGCAATTAATAAAGACACAAACCTCTTGTCCACAAAGATTTATTAAGCATCTTATCTTTTATAAAGATTAAATTTTGTGGACAAGAGGTTTGTGTCTTTATTATGTCACATCCACAGTGAACTCGCTTTTCTCAATTTTGCAATTGACATTACGCTTCTGTCTGACATAGTTGAGAAGATAAGTTTGCTAAATTCATGAACACTTTCTTGCATAAACTTGAAAATGTCATTACCAAGTAGCCCCGATCCTGCTTAGTGATAAAATTTTTAATTTCATTAACCTACACCAAATAATTTAAGAGTTACACGCTCTATTACCAGACTTATACTTCACCCTGTATACTGAAAATGCGTGTTCTCGTGGACCATCTTTTCATTCAGCCAATTGCTTTTTCCCCTACATAAATTATGTAAATTAATCAAAAGCTTAAAAAATTCATCTTTAAATTCAATTTGCAAGATAATGTGAAAACTTTGTAAAGGAAAAAAAATATTTGTAAAGAGAAGTCTCAATGCAATTTGTTAACGATATTTAGTATCTATATTGGCAGAGCGTAAATGGAATTTCGATCATGTTCCCTTAATGGAAATTAATCCCCGGAGTCAAATAAACAAGCAGGGGAGAACGCATCCTAAAAACATAATCCATTGCAGCTTTAAATGAGCTGAGAATTTAAGACAAATTTAATATATTACTAAGAGCACTTTAGGGTAGCTTCTTCTTTAGTTACCTCCAAAATTTAACGTAATTTAATACCAAACCACACAGAGACGCTTCACCAGGCGCATTGGTGCATCATCTCCTGTCAGGTTGTTTTACGTCGAATCTTTTCTTTCCCTCTCTTCTTTGCTCTTCTTTTCTCTCTGAACCTCTTTTTTTCTCTCTCTCGCTCTTACTCTTTCTCTACTCTTTCTCTCTTTTCTTGGTTCATAACTCTGTTGACGTCACACCCAACTGCTCGCCGTTCCTATAATTTTTCTTCTGGCATCTGGCATCTGGTGCGTCACTGGACGCTGAGTAAGCACCAGCGTTCTCCGTTGCCGGTTCGAAAATCCTTTTCAAAGGTTTCCTCTCACCGCAATCCTTGTTTCATCCACCTACTCTCCAAAGAAAAAAAAATTAAAAAATAAATGCATCCAATAAATCATGTTACTGAAGTTGGTGTTAGAGCTTCTAGATCAAGTTATCGCCAAATTCCTGAGAATGCATTATTCGAACGAAAATTAGAGTAACCATGAAAGAGAAAACACTCGAGCATAAAAGATACAGTACTAGTTAGAGCTTTAAATTTAAGATACAAATTCTTAAATCAGGTACTAATAAAGAGTTCTATGAAGAGATGAATAATATTTGTTAAATTTTTTTTGTTTTACGTGTTTCCAAAATGATGAGTACAAACAATTTTGAATACACATATGATATCAATTTTGAATGCTAATTAAATTAAATGGCTAGCAAAGAACTCGCTGGGACTAACAAATCAAAAATATAGTCGATCCATCCACGTCAAGGGATATACTCACATTCTGCCAAGGTCTGTGAATTAGAAACATCTGTGATACATATGTAAATCTTTTAATCCGTTTTTATGCAAAATAGTTTGAGATCATGCTATTCAATGTGCACTTATCACTTATTTATGAAGGAATCTAATTATATTATCATGGGTTGTTGGTAGTCGTCTAGCTGGAGCCACGATTGAAACAACGAAGCAGCGGACTGGGTTCTCGAAAAGTATGATTTCAACGTTGGAAAGCTGATCCACAGTCTTTGCCTAAAAGGGGTATTTGTGGCTCAAAGACAATCAATCATGAGCGAGACCGAAAACGACTTATACGGATAAACAGGGCATACAATGTACAATGATTAACTGTTGATTTTAACCAATGTCATACCCGACCCTTTTCTAGCAGAACCATGCGCCGGTAATGTTCTCTGTCATGAGAAATTCTACGACCGCATGTTATTGGAACAATTCAATATAGTTTGCCTTCTGGCCAACTATCACTGTGGGATTCTTAATGGAGCTAACACCTTCCATAGCACGCCAGCATACGTCGCTAGACGTGTTATTCAGCATACAAGGTGTTATCCAAAATATCCGATAATTTGAATATTCCTCTCAAACTATTAGTATTAGCTTCTCCTGCTAGGTACCATTGGTGCACCTTTCAGCTGGTTCTCTGCCAAGTTTCGTAATCGTAGGCGCATTTCTTTGTGAGTTATTGCTGTTTGTGTTCTAACGTGTTCTTGTGCTTCTGCGAATTTCCAAATTATTTGACCTGATCAGACTGTCTGTCAACAAGAAATTTTACTGCAAGGTTTTGAAGAGACTGAGGGACAATTTCGCGCAAATGGTCCGAGTTATGGAAGAACAAAGACTAGTTGCTCCAACATGATAACATACACGCCCGCACACACCTCGCTCTTTGTGAAGGAATTCCTGGTAAAAAAACAGCAAGACAACGGTCCCCCGTCCTTCCTACTCTCCTGACCTCTAAGTTCCCGCGACTTCTAACTCTTCCCTAAAATGAAAGGGCGACGTTTTGACTCCATTTAAGATATTCAAATGGAATCGCAAGTGGTCTTGAACAGCCTTCGTACTTCCAGAAGTGCTTCCTGAAATGGTAAAATCGCTGGGAGCATTGCATACTTACCGGAGGTGACTATTTTGAAGGTGACAGCGAAAGTTTTGTGTTGCACATCGTATATTTTTTTTTCGCAATCGAAGAGCGAACATTACTTATGATAAAACCCTCATATTTTATGTATTAATGAGTTACTAAACTCCGTTTGTCGTTTGGTGACCTTCCCATCAAAAATTTTTCAAACGAAATTTCCTTTTCTGAAATCCTAAACATTATATCGCAAGTTAATTTTTTCGACCCCCCCCCCTCATAAAATTAACAAAATAGTCCTGTAGAGAATAATTCGGAGAACGAAATAATAAACTTTGGCTTAAAACTGTAGTGATTTCCCCCTCTGAAATTCAAAAAAAATCTTCAAATCGATCGGATTTTTAATAAAGCATTTTGATCCATATAGGTGTGTGTGTAAAAACTTTTTTCTTCCCGTTTAGCATTGAACGTTTCCTTAACTTGTTTGTGTTACTCTCTCTTTCTATCCGTCTCTCTGTCGTTCTCTCTCGTTCTCTCATTTATCGTAGCATCGCATGGAATCTGCCGCTTCCCCGTGGAGAAATCGTGATGTGCGTGCATTATGCAGCAGGCTTTAAATTGCTATCAGCTGCTCCGTTATGTATTGGTTATGAGCATGTTGCCCGGTCCTGGCCTCAAGAGAGCAGGAAATGCGGATGACTCGATCTCAAGCAAAACGACTGTTTCCGCCTGTTGGAGTCATTACGCGGCTGATGAGCAGGATGGTCGCTGTGAGGCTTCCCATGCAACAGTGGTGGTTTTCTCTTAGCTGTGCGCTGCACGTTCTTCGCTTTTCCTTTAGATCACAGATGGCGCTTCTGATGGTGACGAGAGAAAACTTGGAGTGGGTGGATCGGCACCACGTATTCGTCGTGGGTGTGTTTTTTCTTCTTCGGCGGCTCCTCAGCCGCCGCCGTCGTCGTCGTACGAAGAACTCCTTCCGGCACCCCTTCGTCTCCACCCCTCCGCCCTCCCGTCAGTGGCGATCGCTTTTGGGGCCCAATTAGACAGATGATGTATCTTCGGTCTTGGTTTCTAATTAACAAGCCTACGGTTGAGCGGGGAAGAAATTAAACATGGTTTTGTTGCCCTTGATTTAGGCGAGTGACGCGCACTTCAGGCTCTGCTAATTTACGGTTTTATGGCTTTCATTATGGAAGGGAGACCCGGAGCATGGACTTATTATCGCCGCACGCATCGCAATATCGACGCACAAGCGGGCTATTAATGACGAACACAAATAGCCCAGTTAATAACGAATGGTTTTGATAAAAAGGCTGCCAGCACGACAGATGAACCTACCCTTTTGCGTCGAACTGTTCAGGTGAGCAGAAGAAGAAGAAGAGAGAATGAGAGGTTGAGGAAAAGGAGAAAAAAAAAGACCTCGGGAGAGATCGTTTACATTCGCAGTGGCGATCGGAATTCGCACTGGGGAATTGCAACATAGTTTTTCTCGATGGAAGAAAAAGGGAAAAGGGGAAAAAACTTTTATCGATTGATATATCTGAAGTGGAGGAATGAAAAAAGAGGGAGAAGAATCTCTTTCGTATACAGAAGATTTCTCTGTATAAGAAGGTTCTTTGTAGAAGTAATGGAATTTTAAAATAATCTCTCCACTAGGTCACATTCACCATTCACTATTGAATCAATTTCTTCCCTCCTTCGACATTGATTTTCAGTTGAGTTTTTTCCTTTTTTGCGGCCCAACCCATGTGTGTGATTTAAATTAGTTTTGTGCTCGGATCTAAATACAGCAGAGAAGTCGTTAACATCATTGATTATACTCGTTTCAATACAGAAGCCGTTCTTTTGCAATGAATGTTGGCATTCTATTGATCGAAGGAGGGTAATATTCATCTGATGAAAAAGCCTGATAACGAGCATTGATTTAGCTAAAGTAAGCACGCTTGTGGGCTTGCTGACAAATTCTAATGGAAAACTTATAGGCAAGTGTTTCGATGCCTACTTTTTTGTGGGTGGGATGGCGTTGGGGGGTGGGTATTTTTTTTGCCCTTTTGCATTTATCTCTTCCCCCGATCTGAAAGCCACTTTATATGATAGCTACGTTTTTAGCTGGTGATGACTTAAAAATTATCGACTCTTTCTTCACTTTGAGTTTCTATAGAAGTTTGTGCGTCCAATGCAAAGCAGATAAAGCGCAGGAGTTCTCATGGGATGAACAGGGTGCATTCAAACTTTTTTTTTTTACAAAAAAGATATCTTTAGTAACAACATTGACAACAGTAATGATAAATATTAATATACTGTTTATGCATTATTCAAAAGGTCTTACCTTTTTCTATAGACTATTACATTGCATTTTATCCTGGCCTAATCGATGGAATTCTCCTTTTTTGATTTTCATGTAACGGTCCGTGCAAAAGAAGAAAAATACGAAAGTAATGGTGGAGAGTAGCCTTATACAGGTTAAGAAATACGTAGGAAGCGGATATATCATGAGAAAGAATGTGAACATCCCTATCTTGTCGCCGTGAATCATTTTCTACCCGCAAGATAGGCACACCCACATTCACTTTATGCCTACCCAACACATAACACGAAGCCCCGTGAAAAATGTCTATTTGTTCGGGAGTGGACACATCGTAAGTCTAACTTTAGGGCACAAGAGAAAATGCCAACCGAATTCACGTAAATTAATTTCTTTTTTTAACCTTTTTTATTTATATATTTTTTATTCTTCTCTATTCCCTCCCATTTTTTATGGCTCGTCTCCATCGATTTTTCTCTGCACCGGGTGAAATAACATCCCGTGAATAAGTACTTCATTCATCCGTGAGGTATAATTTTACTCTCGTGAAAGAAATGTATCGGGTAACGAATTACCGCCACCGAGGTGTAAATTTAGCCTCGTCATGAATAATTTACGTTTCAGCTCTGGGATCTTCTCCTGTTTTGATGTGGGCAATCTGTGCCGAAAAAAATTTTTTAAGAGGATCGCTTGATTAGGTTCGGAAACGACAGCAAAACCGTTCATTGGTTTTAATGGGAGCAAGTTTCGTTAAAGTTTTTAATTTTTCATTTTTGTACGCCTTTATGAAAAGTGTAACGTTAGGTTAGTGAAATTCAGCATCCTTATACGACAAGGTACTGTACAAAGTTATTTCTTCATTAAGATAAAATTTGGTATATCATGATTGTGAAACCAAGATGATTTATGGTTTTTCTGCAGTACATTCTTCACACCAAAATTCCTATAGAAAATTTTTGTTGTAAAGAGACCAATGGTTCAGAATAAGTAAAATCACATTTTTTCGCAGTATAATCATAGAAAACTTCTTTCAATTTTTTACAATGTACAATAGAGTACTTCCTAAAGGTTTAGACGTAAAACTAAATTATGAAAAAAAATGCATTATAAATTTATTTGGAACCGAAATTCTCATTAAGCTGCGGACCTTTCGTTGTTCGAATATAGGAAAAAGAGCATTTCGGTCGTAATAGTGCCTTCACGTACATGTGAAGATGCCAAGATTATTTATGTTTTATTTGGTTGGAGGAGTTGCCGATCGAAAATCAATAACACGAGGAAAATTTATAGAAAAAAAAATCTTTAATAATTTCGTCGTTGCAAACTAAAAAATGTTAATGTATGAGACTTATCGTTAGCCTTTTTCTTCCAAAATACACACACCGGCCAATGAATTAGAAACCTTCGTTCAATATGGTATTGACCCTCCTTTGTCTGTAATTACAGAACATACGTGGTTTGGCATGGTCTCTACAAGGTGTTGCAATGCAGGTAAGGTAATCGCAGACCATGCATTCGTCAGAGAGACTTTCAGGTCTTGCAGAGTAGACGGAAGCGGATGCCTTCGACGAATGTCTCTTTCCAACATGTCCCAAACATTCTCGATCGGATTCAAATCCGGATTTTGCGCTGGCCACGGCAGATGTTGCAACTCGGTGTCGTGTTCAGATAACCACTCCTGAACAATTCTTGCTCGATGGACAGTAGCATTGTCGTCCATGAAGAACCCGTCACCATTTGGGTACAAGTGCACCATTGCAGGATGGACTTGATCTGCAACAATGTTCAGGTAGTCTTTGGCTTTCACCCGACTGTCAAGGAATATAAGGGGACCCTTGCCATACCAACAAAACATGGCCCATACCATGACACCTCCTCCTGGAGCTTGAACTGTGTTCACAACACACATGAGGGGTTCATCGCTTCATGGGGCTGCCGCCAAATTCTCTGCCGGCCATCGGTGCAAAACAATGTGTAACGTGACTCGTCCGTGACATCACCTTTTTCCAGTCGTCTACTGTCCAGTCACACCATTCTTTACACCACTGCAGGCGAACTTTCCGGCTTGTTGCTGACACCAGGGGCTTCCTCACTGGCATGCGACTTCCCATCCCTATTCGCTTCAACGCTCGGCGCATTGTTCTGGAGGAGATGGGTTGCGATGATCCTTCATTGAAGTCTGCCGTCAGTTGCTCCACAGTAGACCTTCGGTTTTGCCGCACAATCCGTCTCAGACGACGTCGGTCCCTGTCTGTGTTGATTGTTTTTGATCCACAATTCTGCCGTTTCGACAACTCTTGTGGATTCCGTTTCCACGCATTGAACACCTTGGAGACCTGACTTTTTGAGATACCGGTCATTTGTACTGTCCTGAAAATCATAGCTCCAGCTAGATGGGCTCCCACAATAACTCCTTTTTGGAACTCAGACAGGTCTGCTGTTTTCCCCATTTTGCTCAACTTGAGCAGCTGCAGCTTGTTCCCACCCTGTACCTGCAGCTTGGAATGAGCATGTACCTCACATGATTGCATTCATTTGCATATCACAATCGTTTCTGACCGGTGACCCCGCTTTACATATCAGTACAGTAATTCATCACGGGTTTCTAATTCATTGGCCTGTGTGTGTAAGTTAATCGCGGAATTGATCACAATAGTTTATGGTCCCATCTGATATAAGAAATAATAAATAGAAACTGGAGATGTTACTCCAATCATAAGGAAAAGATATTATCAGACAGAATTTTAAAAAACTTCTACGACCTGGATTCGAACCAGGAACCACGAGTATCACGCTCGTTGCCTCTATCAATTGGGCCATCGTGCTTATGGTACAGCCATACTAACACCAGGTATTCCCTGTTGATTCGGATAGGAGGAATTCCCGATCTGCTAGCGGGGTGCCATTCATTGAGTCTCCATTTTGAACTTTAAGATCATCTGGTGGCAGCATGGCTGTACCGTGTTCACGATGGCCCAATTGATAGTCAAACTCGTGGTTCTGGTTCGAAACCAGGTCGTGCAATTTTTCGTTCTATTTTTTGTGATAATATCATTTCCATGTGATAGGAAAAACTCTAGGCTCTATTTTTATCCAAGAGTGTTGCAAAGCTACTCGTGGTTCCATTATAGTAATTACTAACGGAAAATATCCTGGAAACAGTTTTACATATCCTCAACGATATGAACAGAAATTTGTTATTTTTAGCAACGAGAGCTTTTCCGTACATTAAAAAAAGATATAATAACCCGTCATTTCTTTTCCAAAAATAATCTTTTTGCTCCAAGAATATACTTTCTTCAATACAAATAAATGTGGCACAAGTTTGTTTTTTTTTTGGTTGAGTAAACATTTCCCATGGAAACAGAAGCCCATCCTACGTAAGAATTTATTTTCAGAGAATCCTTTTGTGTCTTTTTTTAGCACAGGAAATTAATTTCAGGAAAATTAAATGGAATGGCAGTATGAAAAAAATAATTAGCTATTTTAAAGTAGTTCTGAAAATATACTTATTGATTTATAACCTCAATATAACAAACAAGCTATTAAAATGTTATAGAATAAGTTTTATAAAATAAAATGGCACATTTTCTGAAGAGGGAATGAAACTTTTATTCTCTTAGAAGTAAACATAAACATTTTCAGTTTAATATGATTTTCCATAAAAATACAATAAAAAAGCTTCACCGGAATACAGGTAAGCAATAACTTAAATTCAAATGTTAATGAGATTGCTGTCTACATGTGAGCAACAAGGGTCACTATAAATTCTTTCCTTAGAATGCATGACTATTTGTTACACGTTTATCTCTTCCGAATATTTCAAGAATGACTTATGTACCTCCCGTCTTTGCACACTGTCTTATTTAGAATTTTCAGATTGAACAGAGTATATTCACAGATTTCCATTATACGTATTAACGTTTCATATTTCCATCATGATATTCGTTCCAATACAGTAAAGATTGCTATGAAATCTATTTTTTGCTTGTTAGCAGTCGAGATATTTCTTTTCTTGTAGGTTAAATTTAGCTGCAGTAATTTTGAAAATCATGAAACAAAAATCATCTTATAATCAAAAACCGTAACAAAAATTGTGGATACTTACATAAGAGAAGAAAAAAGGAACGACCTTCCACTTGTCCACAATAAAGTTTATTCATCATATCCATAACGTGACATTGAAAATGCAAACCATGAACGCATGCATAGAAACTGATAAAAATCAGCAAACAGAAAGAGACAGCAACGAACAATAAGTGATGTTTATTACAACATGGTACATCTATACACTGAGCGATAACATCGTGTGATCAGTAGGTTGTAAGACCAACGTGGGCGGCGATACGTCTAGATACAGAGTCATTGAGCGTGCGCATTGTGTCCTGAGGGATGGATGTTCATTCCCTGTTAACCATTTGCCAAAGTTTATCTTCTGAACGCGTCGATGGCAGTGCATTCAAGCGATGTCCAATCGAGTCCCAGACGTGTTCTATTAGTGTGAGATCAGGGCCAAGGAAGCCACTGGGTACCTTGCAGAGCATGTTTGCTGAGGCGTGCCGTGTACGGTCGGGCGTTATCCTGCTAGTAAATGGCATTGGGCACTCGCTGAAGGAAGGGTAGTTTTTCCGAATGCAGCACCTCAACCACTTATCGCTGGGACGTCAAGGTACCATGAATACGGACCAGAGGTGACCTGCTATTGTAGGAGATTGCGCCCCAAACCATGTTCCACAGTTGCGGCCGGAATGGACTTATCACCATGTTGGCGCCAAACTCTTACACGGCGTCTGTCATTGCTGAAACAGAAGCGTGACTCGTCTGAGAACACCACCCTGCACTATTCCACTGTCCACTGCAAACGAACGAGGGGTCAATGGCAGTCTTCTTAATGGACGATATAAGTACATGCCCCCAGCGATCAATCGACAATAATATGGAAGCATCTAGGGTGTCCTGAACATGCTGCAAGAGGTCGACGGAAGTGGTCTAGGGGTTCGCCAAAGCTTGCCGGCGGATGCTGACGTCGCTGGAGCCGCACCGGAACTTCTCAAACATATCACATTCCTTTGTTCCATCCATCTTCGCCCCAGCCGATGCACCGTGGATGCGTGTAGGTTGCAGTCTGTTCCATCCAACTTGCCCTTCTGAGTCCGATCACCATACACCTCGTGAAATGGTTTGTCTGCTGGAACTGCCTGGTTGACGAAGTCAATTCTCAACAACTATACGTTTCCTTAGCAACCAGAAAAAAAAATTGGAAGACGATTTCTGTAGAAGACAGAGTAGCAGAAGTATTGCCAATTATGCAAACTTCTTCGCTTATGACATTCAAAATGCGCGGGAAAGCTGCGCAATTCGCATCATTTACATATCTCTGTGAGCTGGGTCAACCCTGTAATTTGCATATTTCTCTGCCATTCGTTCATGGTGTTGCATTTTCAATGTCACGTAGAGTATGTACATTTCAGATGCTAGGCATCATCCATTCACTATGACACAACTTCATTGTGGACAAGTGGAAGATTGGTCCCTATTTCTTCTCTTAAAAATCATCTAGCTTTAATAAAACTATAATTTCTTTTACAATTTCTTTAATAAAACTATAATTTCTTTTACAATTATTAATGGTACATCCATTATTAATCAAAGTTAGATTTCGGAATCTTTTTTAAGCTTACACTTTAAAATTTGAAATTTATACGAAATCGGCCCAAATTTATCGGTGCATGAAGAAATTGATGACAATATGACATTTTCGCGTTGAAGAAAACCAGTTTCATTGTTTTTTAATTTTGCTGTTATCCGCATTAAAATTGAAATTGCGCTTATGTTCAAGTGAGCCTCCCTTACTTTGAGTAATGGTTGCTTTTGCAAAGCTGCTGACTTTAAGAAATCATTCTGGACTTCGGTTGAAAATGTAATTTATAAACGATAAAGCAGAGAAACCATTAAGATCTTAGAAAACTACTTTTTTATACATTAATGCGTAATGTTTTTTCGAAACTACTCTAGCCTAGGCTGAGATTCAGCGACTTTCATTTCCGCCATTGAGTTTCAATCACGAAATCGTTTAAAGTTTTCTGTCGAATTGTGGACCGGATAATTAAGATTTTTCATCACTGCTTTCTACTTTCTTCATTCAAAGGAGTAAAAATACAAACCTAAAACTGGATTAGTTTTCTCTAAGTTTACCTTTGTAATTCATAAATTTTCATTTTAATATGAAATTTAATAATCCAAACTTGAGTATATCTGCAAGAATTAAATAAAACAATCATACAATAAAGAAGATTCTAGAAAGTTTTCCTTATATTTTAATAATTAAAAAAATTAAAACCAACTCAGTATTCAGATTGATTTAGACTATAAATACATTCACCTGCCAATGCTCTCCTGTGTGCCTGCATAATTGCCTAGATTCTTCTGCATTGATTTCACAAGATGCCTGAAACGTTCCATAAGCCCTACCTATGTCGCCTTTATGGCAGTTGCACAGTATAACAGTAAATTTGGTTCTATATGTCGGACTACCAGTTTCTATGTGTCTCAATATTCGATCGAAATGAATTTTGGTAGCTGTGCTTGTTAATCGGGTTCCTCTCTGCCATGGTTTTACGTGCCACTAACTTCGCTCTTTTTCTTACAAGCATTGTGCTACTAAGCAATGGCATGCCAAAAATCATGGGATAGTTATTCAATATCGCATAGATTCCCCTTTTGCCCGGCAAAGTGCAGTAACTCGACGTGGCATGGACTCACCAGTCGGCGGATATCTTCTGAAGAGATGTTCAGCCATGCAGTCTTGAAGCCGCCTATAATTGCGTGAGTGTTGCAGATGCAGGCTTTTCTACACGAATGCTTCGTTCGATAATATCCAAAATATGTCCGATGGAGTTCATGTCTGGCGATCTAGGTGACCAATTTATTCTTGGAATTGTTCAGAATGCTCCTCAAAACAATCGCGAGGAATGTTGGCCCGGTTACTTGGCGCATTGTCCTTCTGAAACATTCCATCGTTGTTAGGGTACATGAACGCTATGAAGGTCTGCAAATGGTCACCAAAAAGCTGGACATAACGTTTCCCAGTGAATGGTAAGTCCAGTTTGATCAAAGGACCCAATTCTGCCATGTAAACAGCACCACACCAAGATGAAGCCACCACCAACTTGCACTGTGTCCTTTTGACAACTTGAGTCCATGGCCTGATGGGGTCTGCGCCACATTCGAACCTTACCAACAGCTTACACCAACTTGAATCGTGACTTATCGGATCAAGCTATGTGTTTCCAGTCATTTAAGATTCAATAAATACAGGGTCTTTATAATTAAAGTTCCATTTTGACATGGCCATAAAAAAAAGCTTACGGACTAACAGCTATAATACTTGGTAATATTATACAAGAGGGCATGGGAAGTTCATACACACGGAAAAAAAAATTAGTTCAAAAGGTCACCACCAGCATGGAATGGCGCTCTATGCAATATACGTATACGAAATTAGACACGAAGACACAGGTTAATAAGTCCTTAATCGTTACTAAAATTAGTTACATGTTGAATGTGGCCTCCACCATTTACTGAAAGCAGGTTACACCTGCGTCTTCGTGTCTAATTTCGTATACGAATATTGAAAAAGAGCGCCATTCCATGCTGGCGGTGACCTTTTGAACTAATTTTTTTTTTGGTGGGTATGAACTTCCCATGCCCTCTTGTATAATATTACCAAGTATTATAGCTTTTGGTCCAGTAGTTCTTTTTTATGGCCATGTCAAAATGGAACTTTAATTATAAAGACCTTGTATGTTCACGAGCCCAGGCGAGGTGTGCCTCGTATGGATGTCTAAGGTTTGATCACCCACTGACCTGTAAACAAGAACTTACTGGTTTTCAGCTAGAGGTGAAACGCACAAGTCTTGTGTTATGATTGCAGGTCAGAGGTCACGTGAATATTTCACGAACGAAAACAATTTTTATTTACTGTAGAGCGTGCTGTGAGTAAAGATACTCTTCTCGATCTTCTGCTGCCTTATCCCATCAGTGCCAAAGTTTGCTAGTGAGCCCCTCATTGAATGTGGCTGTTAATTGATGTAGTGACGTGTGTCTGTTACGAAGGACTATTCTGCTCACATTTCGCTAGTCACGAGCAGTTAGCAGCCGTAGTAGGCCATTGCGCTGACCATGGTGGGAGGTAATGCCTGAAATGAGGTGCTTTCTGTACACCCTCAACACTGTGGATCGAGGAATATTAAATGCGCGCACCACTTCAGAAATCATTCCGCGGTCGAACTCCGATAATTCTCGTCGTGTAATCATAATCACGTTACAAGACATTTCAGACCATTGCTAATAGTCGAATTAACAGCACTGATACCGATTTGTTTATTTATACACCTTTTACGCGATGCAAACGACATCTGAAAATTTGCATACGACGCTTCTATGGCTTTTGGCATTTTAGTATATGCTTGCACGGTGAAAGTCTCACTAGCATCATCAAAGGAACTTCTTCCCATGCGAATTATCATTCTCAAACTTCTTGTCCATTTTGGATGTTAAAAATCAGTGTTTTTCCGTTTGTTGGATACAATGAAGGTTTTTCCGTCTTTGTATTGTTGCTAGCACCCCGATGGTCAGGTGATTTTCTGATTCCAGGCCTGTTTTTCCAACTTCACCTAAAGACAAGGCCTGGCCGCTGAAACGTCATTACATTGTTACATCACCTCAATAGGGAATTGTTAATCTTATTTCCACCAATAATAGGTCCTGAATTTTCCCTACTGAGGTGATGGAACAATGTAAGACGTTTCAGCGCCCAGGCCTTATCTTCAGGTGGTGTTGGTTTTTCTCGTCGGCTACGTATAAATACGCAATGACGTCATCCTTTTGAAGCGTTGTAATTGGCTATTTTGCGGCGGGTGGTGATGTCACATCAAATGACGCATGTCACGTGTGGTCGAGTTATTTGTAGCAATGGCGGGTTTAACAAATGTTGAGATGCCTGATTTGCACTTGGTGTATAGAGCTACTAACAGACATTTGGGAAATCACCAAACATTTACAAGTTTACACAAACGTTTGAGAGAAACCGGGACTTTTATTGTTAGAAAACATGATGGTGATAAGGAAAGAAGGGTGCGCACTTCCCATATAGAAGAAGAGATATTACTCAAAACTGCTTCGAATTTGGACATATGTTTATTAGACATTCCTATCTTATATTTAAATACAGAATCTACAGAATAGTTATAATTAAACTTTCTCTACTTTAACCACCCTAGACAGGAAAGTATTTACAGTATGGGCCACAAAATTTGCATGGTTCATCGATTCGATTAGTACCAAACAAGCACGTCAGATTCTATTATCTTTTGTAGGTGGTGCTAGTCTCATGGACCTGTAACAGTGCAGTGGTTGAATTGTCAGCATGGGCTTGGACAAAAAGATCAGGGTGAAGCTATCAGACTGTCCTGGACCTGATGGGCACTATTTCGAGCATACTGCGTAGTCGGATTGACCATGCGTCCACAATAACTAGGTGTATTGTATATATTGGAACATAGTAAAAGTGTTTTAATGTTATTCATTATTTCTCTTTCCCATGTTCTTGGCAATGTTCATAATACGGTGCCTGTTTGTGCAGTCGCTCGTTTTCCACATAGAGACATTTATATAGGGAAAGTTTAATTATAACCACCCTATTTATATATGAAGTTTGTCCAACGAATTTTTAAACAAATGTATTGCGAAAGAAATGATAAGGATGTATCTACATTGATTGAACAAAAAATTAGAGGCACCCGCTAATAAGAAGTTGGTCTACCTTTAGCTCTGATCACAACAGAAGTTTTTCTTGGCATAGACAATAAGATGCTGATATCGTTGCTGAGAAATTTTGGCCCATGCTGACATAATGGATCAGATTAGATGGTGGCGTTTCCCAGCTACGAAGTGATCTTTCGACTTCGCCCCACAATTGCTCAATAGGATTGAGATCAGGGGACTGAGCTGGCTATGGAAGCAGACTAAACTCTGATTGATGTTCCTCAAACCAATTTGTGACCGATCGAGCATTGTCCTGCTAAAGTGACCATCTCCAGAAGGGAAGATCATTACCATAGATGAGTGCACGTGATTGGCAACGATGTTGAGGTAAGCTGTGCTGTTCAGAGTTGTGTCTACAGATATCAAGGGTCCCAGTGTACTCCAGAAAAACATTCCCCACACCATAATTCCACCGCCACCAGCCTGAAGAGTTGTTATTTGCTGGAGGGGTCCATGAACTCGTGCTGTTGCGCCATAATCTGATTTTTTCCATCTGCATGATGGAGCACGAACCGAGAGTCATCGGACAAGGTTACTTTTTCCACTCCTTAAGTGACCAATTACGTCGTTCCTGAGCCCATAACAGGCGCCTTTTCCTATTGTTCTGTGATACCAAAGGCACTTTTGAAGCTATAGCCCATCCTTTGCAAAATCCGTCTTGTTGTGCCTTAGGATGTGCTTTGTGATGCATCTGCATTGAATTCAGCTGTAATTTGTCGTATTGTTGCCCTTCTCTCTTTTTGCACAGACGATCGTCCCTCTTTCAAACTCACTTAAATCTTTCGTCTTACCCATTTTGACAATAACTTCTGTGATAAGTACGTCGTCCGAAGCTGAGCGTTCCTTATATAAGCAGCTCTGTGTTGTTACGTCACTCTACGTCACTTTCGTACTGGTTTATTTCCAAATAAGGGGTGTGTCTAATTTTTGGCTACTCAGTGTATATTCTGCGTAGGCAGCAAACATGAATTATGTTAAAAATTGATTATGTTAAAAAAATGGAGTTTTTTGTATCATATGTTTGGAGCGATTCCCTTATGTATGATTTTTCGAAGAATTATTTAATTGTTATAAATATACTTTAAGCCTCTTAAATAGAGATAAAGTGCTCTAGTCATCAATTCTGAAGCTTCATAGCTCCATTGAGGCCGTTTATTTTTCATGTACATGTATCTCTAACACTTAATTGCTGTTTAAATTTCTGTGTTTCATCAAATTCCCTTTCAATTTGCAAACTGCTTTACCTTATTCCTTTCATCGTTGCTTCTTTCTATTCTCCACCTAATGAAATGTTCATTCAAATGAGTTCTGGCTTCCAACAGTTTTCTTCATGGCATGTTTATCCTAAAAATAATATGTTTAATAAAGCAGGCTTTTATTAAAGGAGAAAGTTGTATAACGTTAATGATAGTTCGTAAATTCTTTTAAAACTGTCAAATCCAAAGTATAATTTCACTAACTCTAATGAAGATAATTTGGCTTATGCCTTTTAGGCAAATTAGTTAAATCTCAAATTACGTTTACAAAATCAATAGTTTGCTCATTGATGTTAATGATGGGATAAAGTGATGAGTAGAGTGGATTTATCTCCACTGAAAGCAACCCATAAATGATAGATAGATGAACTAATAGTAATATTACTTTGATCGTTGATTAATATGTACATTCAGAATATAAAAAAATTCACTTCATAATGTTTGGAAGAATCTCAATTATATTCGATCCGCTTAGGAAGAATACAAAAATGAATCAACTAAAAGTTCATGCATGAATATGAAAGAACTGTTTTATAACGGATTATCTTTTAAAATCAGTAAAATGTCAAATGCCAACTCTTTCCCTTCATGAAAGAAATTTTAAATTTTTTTCTAACATCCCTTTTCCAATATTTTTATAGAAATTGCAAGGTTTGCTCTTTGTTTGATATGTGTTTTTTTATATTTTTGTGTTCGACAGAGGTAACCTAGCATGAAACTTTTTTTTTTCTTTCTGGGTTCCATTTAGCGTTATTTCGTGAACAGAAGGGAGAGATGCAAGAAGATATTTTTAAACTAACACGCAAAAAAGAAATTTTTGCGTAAAAAAAATTGTTCCGGTATATTTATTTCTTAAATGAAAGAATAGAAAGCTGATATTTAAACAAAATAAAGCTGTATTTTCCTTCGCTTAAATAACCTATAACTCAAACATTAATAAAATGTCATTGTTTAAGTAACAGGGTGTATCTAAACGGTCTGTACAAACTTGGAGGGGGAGTAGTATGGGTGATACTAAGCGAAAAAGTTCGTATGAACGTGGGTCCGAATTTGAACGAGATATGAACAGGATGATGAAATTTAGGAAAACAACAGGGTACATACAATTGTGTATACCGTTAAATTTGATCGAATTACAACGAGTGGTTTCCGAGTTACGCACTAAATATCGTAACACGTGCTGGTTATTACTCGCATGTGAGCACGGGTTATGATGTTGAATGCGTAACTCGAAAACTACTAGTTAGAATTCGATCAAATTTTAATAGTATGCACAGTTTTATATACCCTATTATTCCTCCAAATTTCATTATCTTATGTATTATAGAACCTGAGTTAATATCTTACTGATCTTGGTGGCTACATTTTTATTTCTGTTCATATTTTATTAATTTCCAGCACTCTAAAAGAGTAAAGTTTATAAGAGACTAAAATAAAGGAACAACGTCCAACAGATTAAAAAGGGAGAATGACCTTGACTTGACTTATAAAAAGAAACCAGATGATCACAACAGACCGATTAAGAACAGAGAAAAATTAAAACTTCTTATTGTTGATCAATATAGTAATTTCGTAAGCGACGGTTTAGGTGGCGACAGGAAGAAGTACATTGAGTTGAAATGCAAGAATATACAGATGAACGTATTTCAAATGCTAAGTCATTCTAAAGAGTTATCGCATTATAAGGAAAACGTTTGGATCTATATGCTGACGTCATGATAGGTACTACAAATAGGAACCGATGAGTTACTCGAATATTATTTTGAGAAATGAACCATGTCTTGACAAACGATGCTGGATGAGAATCTTCTCGTAAAGCTATAGACAGTTCGATGGTCAATGACACCTTACTAATAGAACCAAGAATCGGTAATTGATGGCGCGAACACTTCATCGTTACAGAGTCTAGCCTATTCATTTTAAAGGCGGTCCTAATTAGACGGTTATATGCTACCGTTAACCTCTTAATATTCACTATCGTAGATGAAGACCAAAATACGGCCCCGTGCTCTATTTTCGGAACAATAACCGCAGTAATAAAGCGACAAATTTGAGTAATATTCAATAATGATCTTAATCTTTTAACCAAATAAGTCTTACGATGTAGAGTTGTAATAAGTTGGTCAATGTGGTCATTAAAACCAATGCCAAGTATTTTAATTGTACTTGTGGAATTTCCTACTTCAGGGCCAGCCATTATATTGGTTTTGGTAGTATTGAGACACAAGCCTCTACTACCATACCAATTCTACGATATCTTAGTTATCGTTCAAATTCGGACCGACGTTCATATGAACTTTTTTGCTTAGAATCACCCATATTACCTCCCTCCAAGTGTAAAAACCGTTCAGATACACCTTGTATGAGCTTAAAACATTAAAAATGAAAAATAATTTTAAGCTAAGGAAGCGTTGCACAAATGTATTTATCTTGGGTAATTAATTCAAGGGTTTACGCTGTAAATATTAAAAAGTATTCATCGACATTGTTTGATTTATTGAATTTAAATATTAAATTTTTTCATAACTGTTTACTATAAAATTTTTATAAAAAAAATTAGAATTTGAAATTTGCTTGCTTTTAAGCTCTAAGTAACTTTTTTATATTTTTTTTTATTCAATAGTTATTAATGAGCTATTGCCGCCAACAAATGAAATAATTCCAATAATTGCATGCTCAAGCTCAGAATTTCTAATGGGAGAGCAAATGAGAATGAAACCGGTTTCCGCTAGTGGTATGTTCAGTGCTCATTAAATTCACTGAACATGTTAATCATAATTAGTTACTAAATGTGTTAAATGCTTTACCATTTAATTTAATTACATAAATTAAATTAATTACATAAATTACAAACGAAGAATGGCACTCACATCAGGAGATGAATTGAGAATATTAAATCATATACTAGCATTTTAAAGCATTGGGTTTTCCCCCCGTTTTATACGGAATCATTCCATTTATGTGTTCATTCTATTAAATTTACTGAAAAAAAGCCACGGGTTTTTTTTTATGTATCAAAAAATTAGTAAAAATTAATTCGCTATTCAAGTTATATTACGAAGAACTCGTGTAAAGAATTTTTTTTAATTTTTTCTGAGAACTCTTAATTTCCTGCTGAAAGGAAACCTACCATGAAAAGATTGCAATTCAACTTGCTATTCTTCCCCGGTATTTGAATGAAAAGAGTTTCTTTAAAAATTGATTGAAGTTCTGAATGCAAATTCTAGATGTTCCCCATAAAATTAGCCACTTGAAAAGTAATGAACTGGCTAATACAGTTTGACTCTAATGCCGTTTCCATATAATACGAAAATAATTAATTTCCCCCATGATGTCAATCCGTGTTTGTTCATTCTGAATGAATTTCTAAATGAAAGCGAGGTTGGTTCCCTATTGAAAATCGATTAATATGCCAAGAGGACGAGTGATTGATGAATGTGATGACTGTAAGTCTCAGGTTTCTCTCTAAAAAAACGTTTCCGATTCAAAATTTGAGTTAACAAAAAGGAAGTCCTTTCCTAAACCCTTTTTATTGGCGATAAAACAAGCGAATCAAGATAAACAAAAGCTCAGATACAATTTCAAAGCTTTTAAACTCGTTTCATTCGCTCGACTTCAAAAGTCATCAAAGCTTTCAAAACCACAGTCGAAAGAGCTGCGTATCGGAAATCGTCTTGTGTCGGTTATCAGTGAATTTGCAAATCGCGCAATGTAATTGGCCTTGTCTTTGTCTGCGCAAATTTGTAGAAAGCCAGCGTTGAACCAGAAACACCAGCGATTCATCTCGGTTCTGCTTAATTATGGCGTTGAATGGTCCCCTCTTCTATACAAGTTGATTCTCTCTGTCTGGATCATGTCGTTAGCAGCTCCACCCACAACAACCGAATTCGACCATTGTGAGAAAGCCAAGCTGACCCCTTTTAAAGCACAGCCGTTTCCCCCATCAACTTCTACATCTTCAACATCAATATATTTGATGGTCACATGTATGCCCTTTAATGATTGCTATAGACATTAATCGCTTGGATGGATATTATAATCAAATTAAAATGCAATATCAAATTAATAAACTGTCCTTCGCTCAAATCACAGTATAACCACCTAGTTAAATATTTGCTACTTATCTTAATATACTCAAAATAAATATTCTTGTTACTTTTTAATCTTTCCTTTAGAATATTGGTGAAAATAATTAATATATTTAAAAACTTACATTTTATTTTCTAAATATTTTACTCTGAGGAAAAAATAACACAAATAAACTCTAAAATTGATTTCTAGTTAAAGAATATAAAGGATTTAGAAAACAGGCTATAAATTCAAACGTCACGTTGTATGAACTCACGGAAATTATTGACAACGGCCTCAACTACAAAATTTAAGAGTGGTTATGTCCATTATGGCACACCCTTTACAGGCTAATAATTATATTATAATGGTTTCTCATAACTATGGCAATATTGATTATCATTTTTGCCTCTTAAAGAGGAAGTCTAATAATAAAACTCATAGTTTTTCCCTTGTGCGTTAAAATATATGAACCTTTTATGAGCATCTATTTTGTAGATCAATGAACAAGGCGAAAGAAAATAAAAAAATGATAGAAGCAAAATTTTTAATAAATGACAGCGTTTAAGGATGGCAAAAATTTAACACAATGATGTAAAAGTTAATCAAAATTCGATTAAAGAGTAAGCTTGTAAAATGGTGTGAATATTTAATTACCTTATTCTGCTTCGTTTCAGCGGAAATTCAGTGAAATATGAATGAACGTTAATAGTTCCCTATTTAATATAAACCCAGCCATGAATGGGATGCTTTATGAGATTTCACCCTTTAAAACTGTTTCTCTAATTACCTCTGCTTTTACCTCTCCCTTCGTTGTAAACGTATCGAAATTTGAAACCGACCTATTCAGCAACGAGCCTTTGGGATTTAGGCAATGAAATTAAACCCTACTTTAATGTCAATATATTTTGAAGAAGAAGAATGGCAAGACAATTAAAAGTGACTAACGAAGATCGCATTACAATTATCGAAATTATAAATTAAATCGGAATTACTCTTAAGAACGATTAATTTACTCGTACATCAATGATTTTCAATTAATTTCTCCGGATTGCTTCCTCTTTGCGACGTGCATTCGAGTGTAACCATTACGCGCTTTACATTGGCCCAAGTTATACGCAGGACCTTCGTAATGCGCGCATTCTAAACCGCCATTCTGCAATGGAATCTCGTCCATTACTTTGTTTTTGGCAGTTATGAAACTATAATATCGCAGCGTTATTATTTCGAACGATGGCTACAGGAGATTGAAACGCACGGTTTACGACAGGAAAGCAATAAACTTAGTCTACACTCAATAGTTGCAAGCGTGCCACTTAAAAGTTAATGATTATTTTTTTACAGCCCTTTAGCTTTTTTTTTTCTGCTGAAGATTTCTCGCCAATGTTTTCCATACGCTCTCTTTTTATTTTTGTAGTCATCTTACTCTCGACCGGAAGTCGCTATAAGCTCGGACTCTTTAATGCTCACTTATTCCGGAAAGGTTTCCATTTACGTTCGCCTGCATACCGGTATCTGTGAAGCCATTATCTATTTACACGACACAATCCCGATACCTCGTCATTATATGGACGGTAACAGGCACGCAACTGGGACATCGCGGCCGACTCATTTGCCAACTGATGGCTCTCACTCTATGTAAATTTGAGGCATGATGTTTCCTAATGAATAGAACAAGCCCGAATGGTAAGAGGCTTAGAGCTGCACTGATGGACTCCTCTCGCCAGCGAATACTGTTTGTCAACTGCTGATATGAACTCCCTCTCTCTTTCTCCTCCTTTTACTGTGATGTTCTCTGTCCATCTCTCCCTGTGTGATGAAACGCTGAGGCTAAGATAACTGGAATAGGATCAATAAAGAGCTCCTTAAAGATGAATTTAATAAACATTTATTTGGTCAAATCACGCCATAAGAATTGGCGAATTTTACTATGCTGTGTTTTTTTTTTTTTGTTTTTTTTTATTATTACTCGATTGCTAGTTATGATAAGCTTAAAAATATGAATCACCATGTTTTTACTCTTTTATTTGACATTTAAACACAGAAATGGGAAAATTCGATTTCTCTATTAAAAAAGGAAAAAATTATGAAGCTCTTTTAAAACGGCTTCTCTTAATTACATGAATTCGCATGCACAAATTGTTCAAGTTTCTGGGAATTTTGAATCAATCGTATAAGGTCAAACAGGAATCTCAAATGAGATCGCGCCAAAACTAATGCTCTGCAATTATTTTTAAAATTGCAGTATTTATATTTTTTGAAAATCAAATTCAATGTTTTTCTTTATAATTTATGAAAAAACTCGCTTTATATCTATATTCTTTATCCACCTTTTTTGAAGTATTCACGAAGATTGGTCGTTTTCAAGTTTATTGAAAGAATTCTTAGATTTTTCGAAAAAAATTAATGAAATTCGAATTTATACAATATACTGTTCTGCACGACATTCGATATTAAATATATGCTGAAATTTCACTTGGAGAAAATAGTTGAATTAAGCAATTTTAGAAATTCTAACTTGAATTAAACGAACAACCTAAAACATAAAAAATTTATTTGAAGCTCTAGAATGTTGAAAAATCTATAAATAAATTGCTTTAGATAATAGACATGTGATTCATCTACACAGTTTATTTATTTAATTTTTTTTATTTTAGCATTTTTTTTCCTTTTTTTCTCTTCATTATACACTTTAAACCGGATGAAAATTAAAATGAACATTTTCGCAACCAATCCTTGTTTTAAATAGTTTTCGTGAAAAAAAGCCGTCATCTTCTCTACATCTTCGTTCTCTCAATTAAGATTTTTAACTTATTCGTTTTCAAAAGGAAATTGCTATCTGTTAGCAAATATAATTTTAGAATCTGAAGGAAAAAGTGATTAAAAATATAATTTATAGGTTTTCATTTTATTTTTTTCAAATTTTTACCTATCATTAAGATAATTTCCTTATCAATTAATTTTGGATGACTGGTGGATTTACAAAACAAAAACAGAAAAAGAAAATATAAAGGTATACACACAATTAAAACTCATAAAAAAAATTAAATACAACCAGTTGAGGATGCATGACCTTTCTATTTTGAATTCGATTCTATTAATGATCTCCTTTTTTATTATGTACTAGATGGATCCCGTCAAAATTTGACGGTAAACAACCCATCTTCATCTCTTTAATTAAAAATCTATTTGCCTGTATTGTTGTTTATTGTTATCGTTGTTAATTGTTTATGTAATTGTTGTTAATTTTATCATCAATATAAAATTAATTAAAAATATATACTCCTTTTAAAGGAAAATAGAAGTAAAATAAAATAATAAAGTCTTAATCAAAGTCACCCAATGTGAAGAAACACAAATAATAAATTTTATTAAGATTTTATTATTTTTTTTATTTTACTTCTATTTTCCATTAAAAGGAGTATATATTTTTAATTAATTTCATATTGTTACAACTCCTACTGTATATAATTTGATCATCAATGCTAGCAAAGTCATTGTGGAGAGGATTATTTGATTTGGCAGCGTAAGCAATTTTGAATTGTCAATTACCCCTGATTAATAGTAATTATGGACACAAAAACTAACTTTGACAACTCTACAGACTCAGATCTTTCATTTAAGACCAAAATGAAGTTTATTGATGCAGTAGTTTTCTCCAACGAACTTAAAGAATCACCCTTGGAACTTAAATACAGGGTGTTTCATAATTGGTGTCCCGTCTTTAGGTCCAAATAACGACTCAAGGGGAACAGATTTGGGGGGAAATGAATATTGAATATTTGGTTTTAATGTCCCTTAATTCAGAATAAAAACATTTCGCGTCCCTGGGGGTGAAGGGGTACATTTTGAAAATTTTAATTTTGTAGGGGTAGGGGTTAGACCCCATGTGTTATTTAGAAAGTTGTAAAATGTGGGTTTTAGCAAAAAACCCGGTGAAAAAATCTCATCCCCTGCCCTTTATCGAGTGGGTAAAGTGAAAGGTATGGCTAGCTAATGTAGACAAAAACAGAAAAACTCATTAGAAACTTACATTTCCCATTTCCCATGTACAGTTTTCAAATTTCATAATGTTTTTCCTGGGGGAAAAAGCCCGGTCGAGTTTATTAGCTTTTCAGGGTAACGACTCATTCATTCTCATTAATTTTCCAAATGTAGGCCCTACTGTTTTCTAATAAGTATGGTTTTTGTCCACATCGGCTAGCCATACCTGTCACTTTACCCACTCGATAAAGGGGGCAGGGCATGAGATTTTTTCACCGGGTTTTTTGCTAAACCCACATTTTACATGATGCTCTACAACTTTCTAAATAACACATGGGGTCTAACCCCTACCCCTACAAAATTAAAATTTTCAAAATTTAACCCCTTCACCCCCAGGGACGCGAAATGTTTTTATTCTGAATTAGGGGACATTAAAACCAAATAATCAGTATTCATTTTCCCCCAGTCTGTTCCTCTTGAGTCGTTATTTGGACCTAAAAACGGGACACCAATTATGAAACACCGTGTATAGATAAGAATCCGATAGCCAGAATTTCAAAAAAATTTTTGGAGACACGCACAGATGCTTTTATTGAAAATTATTGTTCATTATCTAGAAAATATATTTTTAGAGCAACTAAATGAAACCATTTTACATCCCCTATAATTAAAATTCATTGTAATTTTTCTAAAAATTTTGCTAAAATTTGAATTTTGCTTTTAAAACATTTTTTGAACCAGGACCGACACGAGCGAAAGGCCGATGTATGTGCCCGTCTCGTCCAATTTCATCCAAGAGCCTCCACATTGATCCCAGGAGTTGTGGACTTTCTTATAAGTTGAATAGTTTTAAAGTTTCCATTAATATTTAACAATTTACGCAAAGCGTGAAATAAATTTGAGTTAACAAAGTGCTGCCATATTGAATACTTTTTCCCATCCATAACATGCGATTTTGGTGTCCTTAATTATCGCTTTAGTCGCATCAGGCTCGCCTCTTTATTCAGATGGTTGTTTTAATAATCCAATTGTTAGTGCCTGACTATTCTATTCCAGTAACTTTATTTTGACGTGACAACAAAATAGGATTTAAATGTTTAATGTCTCTAATGACAATGTAATCGATTACTAAGAAAATTTAATTTTTATTTTACACCATTTTCTCTAGCTCATTATTATAGGTAATTTATATGATAGGATTAATAAATAATTTATATTTCGGCAATTTATTAGAGTTGTCACCGATACTTCTATCGACGTTATGAGCGACTCGCTTTTCCAGAGAAGAATCGGCGGCATAGCGCATCGAATACGTCTGTACAAACAAATCAAATTCCATAAATTTAATTTCGAAAACAAACGAACCAATTAGAACCAGATAATTGTCTTTTACGAGGAAGGCAACGATAGAATAGATAATAACTCTTAAATGTCATGAAATGTACATCACATGCCGAAGCCCTCACTATTAATGATTCCACGATTTGATTAAAATCATTGAAATTAAGATGGGTAAACTTTTGTGATATTACAAAGTATATTTCGTTGGAGAAATAATAAAAAATTTAATAGAAATTTTATTAATCGAGGAAACCGAACAGGAAATTTAAACGTGAAAAAACGACAAATCCAAACTAAATACATAATTATATTCGTTAATGCTATGAAACTATGTCTAATAGCGTTATGTACTAGGGTTTATACGCATCCATTGAACGATAAAATAGAAGGGGAACTGAAAAATGACTCTATTACTTAACCGGTTCCTCTCATTCGCGCACCCCTTTGCATCGAAAATCCGCGAAGCATTTTCGTTGATGAGAGCCAATCATCCTGATTTAACAGTGCTTCAGCTTTTATTCGTCGCCATAATTTAGCGCTAAAAATACTATTTGTGTTACAATGCGATTTCGAATGCGGTAAACCACGAACGATTCGGATACCACTCACTTAGCCCTTGAAGCCAGGAGATTCTGATCATTGCCCAATGAAACGGCTGTAAATAGACGCTACATTACGCCTTGTCCAGTAAAACCAATCCGACTCAAACAGAGAGCTAATATGCTTACTGGGAATGAGGCTGGCAAAATGTGATTTACTATGGATTAAGACCGCAGATTGAAATTCATTCCGCAACAACGAAGGGAAATTTTCTCTAATCATTTCTTTATATCTTTTCTCAGTTATCAGAATTTGGTGAAAAAAATTACCTTCGGTGCAAATTATAAAAACATTTTTTTATAGACTATACTAAACCCTGAAAAAAAAAATCACATTTTTATTAGGATACAGTAATTCGGTCTGTAATGCTCCATTTTACAATTTACAATATATTTATTAGAATTTACTTGAGCCTATGTACCTTTTTCATATGTTTCTAATTTGTTTACTAGACTTAATTTGTTCTCATTTACAAAATACATAAGTGAAATCCTCCCAAAGATTCATTCAAGTTTACTCAGTTAGGTGTCGGATTGTAAAATCATAGATGCAACTAGCTTAGTAATATTCTGACATTTTTCTAATCTCATACCGGAGAATTTATTCCTAAAGAAAATATCCAAGAAGACATCTACAGAAAATAAAGTATCTTTTAAACGTGTGATTTTTAAAAATTTGTTATTGTTCTTGATTTGAAAATATCGAACTCGGAACAATTATTATTATAATTATGTATTAGCACTATCATCCTTCATAGTATTATAATTATCAATACTACATTAACAATACTATTGATAAGCTGAAGAAGACAGCTTAGCTGTAGAAAATTATATTCATGGAAGTAAAATACCTCTTTCTTAGATAAGATTCGTGTGATGTCTTATCTCTTTTTAATTCGTGAGCATCAACAGCTTCTGTTGTCTGTTGGTAATATACTAAGATAGCCTATTTGCCACTTTTTAACGCCACACATGGCTCCTTAGGTTATAAGCTATTCAGAACTTATTTTACAGATCAAATCAGCTCTGCTAAGGCTATATCTACTTTTCGTTACAAAGTGCCGAGGTATATTTAAGTACTGTCTGCCTACTTTATTAAGAATCTGGATTTTGTTAAAATGAAGGACCCTAATTTTCGTATTTTAACTTCTTAATCTCGAATTGGAGTCCTATAATATACACCCTATTCCAAAAGCGTTTTCACTCGGCTTCCTTGCAATACCTTAAACCAATGAGATTAATCGGTTCAGGCAAGAAGTCGAGTTCGAATCACGTTGGACTATGCCGTCTGTTGTTTCTTAGCAATAGGGATAGGTAGGCATAATGAGTGACGTCAAACTGTTTCAATTGAAATCTGATTTTGAGCCTTTACTAGGAAAGTTTTTCTTTATTATTATAAATCAATGTATATTATTATTATTATTTTTTTAGCAGAAATATTGTATAATAACGTGAAAACGACACGAGGATGTAAACGGTAAGTTGGCAAAGCACGCTTAACAACATAATGGCGAAAGCACGAATTAAATTATTACATGTTTTTCATGAAATAATTAGTAGTAGAAAATTAACATTAAGTTTGCCGCAAATTTAACAAAATAATAACATATAAAGTATAAATCTATTATCGTATTTCGTAGGGAATAGCTACCAGTCTTTCGAAATGAAATATCTTCTTGGTTTATGCTTAAAAGAATAACGTCGCAAACAAAGTTGTGTTCTCATTCATGATGGAAAAAAACAATGTATACGTATATAGCAATACAGTATCTTATATATGAAAAAAGCATATATTTACATTATGCAATACCGGTATACTATATGCTGTTTACTATACGGGATATCGTAATGGCTTTCGTTATCTTATAAAATATATGGTGGCATGAACAATTTCGGTATAAAAATTTTATGGAATTTAAAAAGTAATAAGTAAAAATATCAATGTTCGAAATACAGAAAAATAAATAAATAAAGTAAATAGTTATTGATGAAAATAGGTAAGAAAATTCTACAGCCTAGATTCGAACCTTCAGCTCTTCGAATTCTGAGGTTTGGCGTAGGATAAACCCTCATCGAACATTCTTGAAATATTTTTAAATATTTATTGCACTTTTTAATAAGTGCGTTAAATATTTCATCTGCAAAATCTATGTTAATGAAATTAAAAGCAGTGATTAATCTTTTCAGTTAAAATTGCTGTAATTCGCCCACATTAGTCATAAACATCATCCCTATCTTCACTCTGGACGGCCAAGTCCATTTTAAATTCTACGATGTTCGTTCAAACTACTAGACTTTATAACCGATCAACTTCGCTTAGCTCACAGATACAGAGGAATAGATCGGCAATGCCCGTACCTTTCTCATTGGCGCTAGTGAAGCCGACTTAAGTCAGCTGCCGCCATCTTACCGTACTACACGTGTAAGCAGCAAGTACTCGATTCATATGCTTTTTCTTAGAATATTTAATGTTATAAAGTTAATTAAGTAAGTAAGAATAAAATACAAGGTACAATAGTGAATACGTGTGTGGTGTTTGGTTGTAATTTTTCGTATTCTGTAGTGACCTAAGATGGCGGCGAGGCTTCAACGAACACAATGGCATTGCCGATCTGTTCCTCTATATCTGTGGCTTAGCTCAACTCCTGCCAAGCAACGTTGGTTGGTTTGGTTGGTATTAACGTCCCTTTCAACTACTATGGTCATATCACTACGGCGTTATAGGGCCCGCGAATTTTGTCTCACAACGGTTCTTTAACGCGCAGCCGGCAAACGACTACACTGGACCAACTACTTTACTTCCCTTCCGAAGTAAGTGCGTGATCTCAGGATTTCCCCCTGAAAAATCCTCGTCGTCCTCGGCCGGGATGGAATAGACTGTACATTTGTACTTGGTTCGCAGATCCATCCAGTATTTTTTTGATCGATGTTAAATAGATTCCCGTATGTTAATCAGCATTAAATTAATAATAATTCGACCACATATAGTAGACATTTCTCTACGTCTTCGAAGGTTTTAAACTTTTAAAAAAAGGTTAACCACGATTGATGTTGTCATTAACAAATCCATTGTTAGGTTTGATGGCAAAGAACTTGCTTTGCTAGAAAAAGGATTCAAATTTGCCTCCCCTATAAATCATGTCGATATTAAGTCTCTCGTAGCTTTTATAATTAAGAAATACCCGCATTTGACACAACAACAAAATGAGAAATTTAAAAACCTATGTAGGATCCAGCTAGAATAAAACCTCCAAAAAATTAGCAATCACTACCGACGGAACAATGGAAAAATGTCCTGAAAATAGTATAAGTTCTCAAGACAAAGAACTGTTATTTCTTAAAAGTTGATAAGTCCAATCATATGGCATTATTTATTTTTTTTAATTTTTTTTTCTACAAATTTACTAATTGTATAATATGAACTCAGATTCCAAACCTGGTCCCTAATGACCACAAGGCCTAACAGAGGGAAGAATTCATAAGTGAGTGGTAGAGTAAAAGTAAAATATTGATCGGAAGAAAATAAAGATGTGAGATCATTTCCACTTTTTACTAAGGGCAGTTACCAAAGTATTTATATGTAAATCCCAAGATAGATCATAGATCGTTAGTTAGGTAAATACCTAAATACTTAAAAGAAGTAGTAATAGACAACAAATGAGTATTATAGTAAAGGGTGTCCCAAAATGAGCTGACATTTTAATTTTTTAATAAAACACATTTTTCATTGGAAAATTTATAATATTTTTAGTTTGTGTCGAATTTCGTCTTTGAGGTCCTCAATAGTTTGTGGTTGATTGACATACACTTTATCTTTAAGATAACCCCCAGGGAAAGAATTCTAACGGTGTCAAGTCACATGATATTGGCGACCAATTTACATCACCTCGCTAACACGACCATTAAATGTTTCTTACAATAACTGCATGGTTTCATTGGCTGTATGTTTTGTTGCATCGTCCTGTTGAAATCACATGTCTTCTAAATCCATATCATTAATTTTGATCTTGTATCAAAGCCGGTAGGAGGTGCATTATGGTGACCAAAAAAATGCGGCATCTGCGAACAGTTTTCGTAAAATTTTCATCATTTTTGAAGTGATTTTTTACAATTTTCATGCGTTGTTCGATTGTGTAGTTTTGCATAATTTAACCTCAATTTTTAATAATGACAGCATATAAAAATCTCTACTCTTGTTATACCACGAAAAAAATGGTGGCAAATTCAAAATGTCAGTTCATTTTGGGACATCCTATAGATTAATAATTTACTAAGAGTAGATAGTTTGTTACACTGATAAAAAAATAAACTATTTTTTGTTTTGTTGAGAATTAAGTGTTAAAGAATAAGCTAGGGTCCATACATTAAGCGTAGTGAGAACCTGTTTAATTGAATCAGAAAGAGAAAATATGTTCGAATCAGTAAATAAAAGAGTAACATCATCAGCACATAACATTGAAAATGTTGGCGATAATATTTGGGGCAAATCATTAATAAAAAGATTAAATAATAACGGTGAGAGTGTGAAACCCTGTGTCATTTCTAAATTATAAATTAATTTAGATGAAGAAATGTTAAACATATTTAAATGATAGCAATGATCAGATAAAAAATTAATTAACCAATGAAGATGATGCCCACGTAAATTATAAAATTTAAAATTCAAGAGTTGCATGGGAATGGAGTCAAAAGCTTTAGTATAATCCAGAAATAAAGAAACGAAAAAGTTATTTTAGACACATGAGACGTAGCGTATTTAATTAGCTCGTGACATGTCCTGTTGACACTGCATTTAGGGGAAAATTCATGCTGAGCAGAAGATATTAAATTATTATATGTATATAATAGGACAGGCGATTAAAATATAACTTTTCAAAAATCTTCGAGAAGATATAGTAAGATTTAAATTGGACGATAATTATGAAAAACTTTGGAACACCACTTTTATAGATTGGGAATATTTTAGCAATCTTAAGAGTTTTGGGAATGACCCAGTGACAAGAAAATGTTAAAGCTGTATGATAGTGGAAAAGTAAGATTAGTTTTAACACCAATTATTATATCAGGACGCGTAAACATTGGGATTATTAAGTTTTTAGAATAACGTCCATTTACAATACATTATTTTTTTTTGCCTAGAGTTAACTTTCGTCCTTTCGGACATCTTCAGTAGTTTTATAATAACTGAAATTCTTTGCATTTTTTAAACAGCTTACAATGGTTTTTTGACAATAGTTTCTTACTTTTGATGGTTACATTGTTATCTTTGTTAATTTTCTATTGTTAGCTGTTTAAAAAATCCAAAGAATTTCAGTTATTATAAAATTACTGAAGATGTCCGAAAGGACGAAAGTTAACTCTAGGCAATAAAATAATGTACTGTAAATGGACGTTATTCTAATAACTTAATATCATAATACAGTACAAAGTGTGCAGAAACAATGAATTTATGAGATTATTGAATAAATATTTTTTCCACACAATAATCAAATCTTAAAACAAAAATGACTATGTATAACACTCTCTAAAGTTCAGTCAATTTATTCCATACAGTCTCTCTTTATAGAAAAGTGGTCTTATCTGTTTGTTAAATTATACAGAAAATTTAATTATGAATGTCAATCTTAATTATGTACTGTTTAATTATAATTTTAACATTTTTTTTGAAAACCCACATCAAGAAAAAGCCTATATGTACTATTCCAATGTTTATAATTATTTACTCTATTTCATAATAAGTTTTATTCTTTTGAATTACCCTCTTTCCACTTTAATAACAAGTAATTTAAGTAAGCTCCCTTTAATATTACTAAGATTCCGCAAAATGAAGCATAGTAAATTAGAAAATGCGGAATCTTGAGTTTATGCTGCATAGGTAAATTTTCCATTAATGATTACGAGTATCCATAATTTTAAAGCGTTTTTTGAATAAGTAAAAAACACTTCACGACTTGATCAGCGTTTACTGTTAATTTGCAAGACTGAGGGGGGGGGGCCCACTCAAATTTACACGTCAGTAAAACAGAGTAAGTATTGTATATCGTTTATATGGATAGATGTAGTCTTTTTCATTTGTATTTACTTTATTTACTTCTCTTAATTTAGTTTGAAAATTCTTAAAAATTTAAATGTCGAAAATTGGCAGACTTTCTTAAGGGCTTTGGCGTTCGTCGTTTACGCTTCTCACCAATCTTCGGGTATTTGGGCGTCTGGTGTAGCGAGGGTTCTCTCGTTTTCTTCCACCTCCATCACATTGTCTAAGAGGGTGAATGCTAAACGTGTTAAGAGTGGTCACGCACGGGCGCATGATCTCTTCCGCTTGAGCGAACCCGAACCTTCGCTCTGTCTTCTTTCCAGCAATGAATACAAGAAGAGAAGAAGATTGCGAAGGCCACAATAAAACAGAGTAAAAAAGCGCTTTAGGGAATAGGAAACTCTTTGCCACCAAATCTCAGAAATGAAATCACCTGGCTATCAGAAGCCAAAGAGAGGCAAGGAGAGAAAGAGAATACAAAAGCTTGCAGAGGATAGTTAAAAAATAAAATTAAACTAAGGCAATCTAAAAAGTTGTTTGGACTTTTTTTTTTCTTTGGTTAATCAAGTTTATTTGCAGTTTAGATTTACTCGTTATTGGAATTCTCAATGGTGTCCTGGAATTGTAGGTGGTTTTGCCACTGCCACTGAACAGCGTACAGATTGCATCATAATGTTGGGAATTTTATGAAATGTTTTAAAATATATGCTTTTATTAGATTTAAAAATATTTATACAGTTCTATCTCTATAAAAATACTTTTATTTATACAGAAAATGTTCACGAAAGGAAAAATGTGAATCTCTTGTTTTCCAGGTCTCACTGTCAGCTTTATGGAGAACAACTGTGATAAGCAGTGAAAATGTCTTTCCATCTTCATGGCATTACGGGCTTATTCGTTGCAAGGGTAATTCATTAATGGCTTTTATTTTTATTTTATTCTTGTTCAGCATCATCATCATGGTTTTCTAAAGCTATCGTTTTAATATATTCTTTAAATTAGTTTTCATACTACTTATGTTCCTATTAATTGATTTTAATATGGTTATATTATTTACTTATTTATGCAAATAACAACAAATCCATAAAAAGACATTAACTTGTCAAGATAGAAGCCAATGTGAACATCAGAATATAATTTAAACATATAAACTAAATTGAAGCAGCAAAAATGGGAAATTAGCTTATCTAAAAATAGAAAAGCATTTTCCTTTCATAAGACTTTGCCGATTTTAGCTATAATGACATGGTTTTATAAAGCTTTTGAAACCCACGCTACGGCCTTTCCTCTTTAAATTTTTTGAAAGCAGGCAAGGTAGTAGAGGGAGCCCCACAAAACGTATATAGCCCTGCGCAATTACTTCCATCATATCCTCCCCAGACTGGTCATTATTTTTCTTTCAGTATTTCGCTTTCTGAAATTTAAAAACCCTCTTTGAAAGACGAATTGTTGTTGGGTCTTTTTAGGGTTGTTTTTTATTATTTTTTTTTACCTTTCATGACATTTACTTATATGAAAATAGTTTTTCCATCTTATCGAGTTTTCAAAAGGACTGGTAGATCTCTCTAAAAGGAAGGAGTTTTCTTTCTCAGCTTCCTTTTTTATCCCCCATTCTTTTGTTTTTCTCCCTACTCCATCTAGAAATCTGTTTCGTGTTTGTTTCTGCAAAAGCAGCGGAAGAATTCGCAACGGAAGAACTCGAAGCAAAATCCTCGCTATAAGGAAGATCAATATATGCTGATCAGCAGAGGAGGAACTCTTATTAACGCACACCTCATCCGGTTTCGTCTTTCAGAAGAAGAAAAAAATAAGGGAGGAGGAAAAACATTACAAAAGATTTATAATCTCAAATGTCAGATGTTCAAAAGAAATAATTAATAAAGTTAACCGCGATTCTCCGCTAATATCTGTGATTTTCTAAATTCGAAAGATTTGGAAACGCAAATCATTTAAAATGTTGCAATTAAAATTTCCCTCTTTTTTTTTTAAGAATTCCCTAAGACCATCTATAGCAAGATTATTTTGTCAATATAAATAATAATAGGCCAACGTCTGCTTATTACATCAAATAATAATAGATCCGCTGCTTTGCGATAAGTCAACTAGAACACTATGATAAGGTTTTTCTTTCTTCGAAAAAATTATAAAAGAAAAGTAACCGTATCCAAACTTAAGAAACATACACATGAGGACAAAGAAATTATTTCGGGCGTTTTCCAAAGTATAGAGCTTTTCATTTTCTTCCACGAAGGAGTATAAGAATACATATGTCCTCATTAGCGTTGGTCGTTTTGCTGGTCGTTAACATCTGAATCTGAGCCTTGCAAGACTTCTTTTCCTCTTTTTCCTTTTATATTTTTTAAACTAGGCCTAAGCAGGAGCAGGAGAAGGCTTTATTTTTGAGAAGTGTAAATTAATAACATAAAAAAGGAAGTGGAAAATACATGATTAGACACGTGAGAAAGCAAATTTGATCTCGTGAACTTTATCTTCCTTTAAAGAGATGAAGGAAGAAAGGATGGATGGAGAGCGGGAGGAATTTACCGAAAGTCCTTAAAGACCATCAAATTGCGATTCTTGTAAAGTGCGGCGAAAATTCCAAGAGCACAAGTGTGGTTTTGACGAGTGGTATCGGGCTTTGAAAAGAGCGCCGAGCATTCTCTTTGATTCGGGCTCGTGACAACGCGTCGTTAACTAGTAAAATGAAAACGAGGCTATTTGGGGGTTGGTCGTCGTGTATGGCACGCGCTGTGTCGTCACGGCTACTGGGCGCCACGGGTTTAATGAGGGCATCAGACGACCATGTTTAGATTCCATTCGCCAAAAGCAGGGCTTCGAGACTTTGCGCATTGTCAGCATCGCCAATTAGACGCTGAGGGATTCCAACCTAAAGTCGAGCGCTCCTCCACTCCTCCGCAGTTTATCAATTGAAAAATCACCTAGGCGTAATTATTTCTTTTTGCCATCTGCTCACAAATGCACTTATTCGAGGGAAAACAATTTCCGCCCCGAGCCCTTGCCCTTTATAGACCGTGTAAATGGGGGGACGGGGCTCGCAAGTGCCTCACATCATAAAGAGAAGCGAGTTGGAAAAGCGTGAATGGAAAATTATCTATTGCGTGTAGGGAGAAACGCTAATGAAATCTCGAAAAGAAACAAAATTGCAAATCTGCAGAAACCTATAGCGTTTTAATTGAATCCTAATGATGTACGTCAAAGCACTTAAAATGCTTTAAAAAATATAAGCTTCCCTTAAAAATATTTCTTGTCCAAATGATAACAACCGTCTATTGATCGTCATCGATCGATATTTATAGCGCACTAAAACTTTCCATTTTAAAACATGTATTTATTTTAAAGCAGTATAAAATACAAACACATTTAACTATAATAGACAGTAAACATTCCTTATCAGTGGACATAGGTCGTATCCATAGCGAAAACCTGTATACACGGTAGCGTGTTGTGTGTTTGTGGTTGTTTGAATTGTGTTAATTGAGAGAAAAACAGCAATGGAATAAGATGTATGAAAATGATTAAAAGCATTTTTTAAATAAAACTCTTAAGAAAATATAGCTATTTTATTTTAATAAATTGAAAGGAAATGAATATATAGCCAAGTACATGTCAATAATGTAAACAACTCACTCAACTGAAGATGTCGTATGATATTATGGATCAGAATTATACAGAATGTCGCATGTGAGCAATAGCTATCCTGGAGAGTTAATCTTACCCACCACACACACAATATAAATTTTTCAGGAAAAACAAAAAGTGTTTTTAAGAATTGGATTGGCCTGTCTCTTATTAGGTTGGCGCTTACATCACAAGTGACAAATATTGCGACACAGTAATTTGAAATATAAGATTGGCAACTATCAAAACAAAGATTAATTAATTAGGGAAAAATTTAATGATCATGTAATAAAAATGTCCAGTCGAGGCACGTTATTAAGACCACAATCAAGTAATCAAAATAGCATCGAGTGCAGCACGGTCCAGCACCGATGGAGTGGGAGAGAGTCATTAACAACATAAATAACAGGCTGGAAGGTGTCCACTGGTATCTAGAGCCATGCAGACTGGTGGTGAAGGATCCAATAGGCGAACATGTCGGTCGAGTTGATTTCATATGAGCTGGACTGTAATTAGATCTGGGGAACCTTGGGGCCCGGGAAATACTTGGAAGTTTTGGCCAATTATTCTCGAACAATTCTGAAATATGACATGTCGCATTGCCCTGTTCGGACCAAAGATGACAGTCAACATATACCGGTCTACCTGACCTGCAGCGATAGAAAAATAAACAAATGGGATGAGAGTGCCTATCAGGAGTATCAATAGACTCAGATAATGCTAAGAAAACATACCCCGTAATACTGCTGCCACCAACTTGTATGCTTCCTGTCGAACACTCGATGGAGCAGAATCTATGACTCGAGAGGTTCAGTTCCTGTTCTGCAATGGAAAGTGTAGCCATTTCTGCAGAAGGATCTTTGTCAGCATGGATGCAGTGATCATCGGTCTGCTTCGCTATACTTTTGACACATGTTTGGCAGTCCCCTAGAACCTTTGGATGATGAGTGTCGATCCTGTACATGGTCCTCGGAATCGACGTTCACCTCTCACATCGATGGCCCGTGTTGTTCCGCTGTTTCCGTTTATTCGCAATAGTGGCGTTATTCTATTTACTGTACACTGTAATCATAGCAGTACGCGAGTAGTTCTCAAACTGCGCAATTTCGGAAATACTACCACCCGTGACTCCAATGCCAATGATCATCCCCTTTTGCAGATCTAATAAATCGTTAGTTTTACACATGACAGCAATGAATGACTTGTGTGTGGATAGTACATACTTCTCACCTTCTTTTTATATCCAACAAGCGAGCTTACACAGCGTGCCTTTACTGACTAGTTATGCGCTGCTGACGACAAAGAAGGAGGTGAATATAATAATATGGGACGACAGTGTATAATATCGGCATTGAAAGAAATATTAATATATAAACTAATTCAAATGCTGAAGACATTATGAAGAGCATCAGGAAACGCCTTTGCCCGTCTCCATCCGTTTGGTGTTTATATACCGAAAATGCGCGACTGTCAAGTGGTGGTATTGATATATTAGATAAAAGTGGCAATCCTCATCAAAGAAAATTCTTTAATTAACTTCCAAAAATATTATCCAATATCTCCTCAATATAGAGTAAATAAAATTACCCTCTCAAACATGAAAAGATTACCACGTTAGTTTTTGAAATCTCTATGAAAAATAGCTGTTACTAAATATCTAAAGTCTACCTAAAATGTTAAAATTTTGTTTGTTGAAAAAGTTCAAAATTTCTTTAATCTTAAAATACAGGGCCTTTATAATTAAAGTTCCATTTTGACATGGCCATAAAAAAAAACTACTGGACCAAAAGCTATAATACTTGGTAATATAATACAAGAGGGCATGGGAAGTTTATACCCACCAAAAAAAAAATTAGTTCAAAAGGTCACCACCAGCATGGAATGGCGCTCTATGCAATATTCGTATCACAGTAATCCGTTGTAACCTGCTTCAGTAAATGGTGGAGGCCACATTCAACATGTAACTAATTTTAGTAACGACTAAAGACTTGTTAACCTGTGTCTTCGTGTCTAATTTCGTATACGAATATTGCATAGAGCGCCATTCCATGCTGGTGGTGACCTTTTGAACTAATTTTTTTTTTTGTTGGGTATGAACTTCCATGCCCTCTTGTATAATATTACCAAGTATTATAGCTTTTGGTCCAGTAGTTTTTTTTAATGGCCATGTCAAAATGGAACTTTAATTATAAAAACCCTGTAATATGCCTCACACTTAAAAATACTTACAATTTTGTAACCAAGTGGCCTTTCTCTTGAAATTGAAGACTGTCATCTTCTTTTGTTTAATTTCAGTTTATAATCTTAAAATATTTATTTGCATTGCAATATAATATTTATTAGAGAACGTGTGATAATTATTTGGCAAAAAATGACCTGATATCACATTATAAAGCTACTTTCTGAGTTATATTATTGATACTTGCAGTTTAATAGTCTTCAATGTGTAAATAGGAATTTAAAGAGGAAAATATTTCCATCGAGACTGGGTTTTTTTTTTTATAAAAGTACTTCGTAAATAGCCCATTAAGCGATGCTGGTGAAACTTAAAAATATACTGATTTCAGCGTGGAAAAGTGGCCCTTATTGATTTTCTAAATCACAAGTTATTTATTATTCAAATTTATTGTTGCGTATATCGCTCCTAAACATTAAAGAACTGTGTAGAATGATTAAGCAAATTGCTTTAATAAATCGAAGTCATTATTATCCCTGTAGCCAGCTGGGAATATTTTTTATCTTCTTTTTTATGGTTTCGTAGATGCTTCCATTTTTTTACGTAGGGTGAGAAAATTTACAGTTAATAACATAATTAAAATTTAATAAACAGGTCACTATTTATTTGCAGCCATACCTTCCTCTCCTCCCATCATTAGCATCAGATGGTGGTAGATCTACTACAATTTTACATTCTCTCTCTCTCTCTCTCTCTCTCTCTCTCTCTCTCTCTCTCTTCTCTTCTCTTTCTCTGTCTATCTTCCCTCTCTTTTTTATCTTTGCTGGATCTGAATGATTCCGTTTGAGCTTCATCGCTAGCACGAAAGGGCGTTCTCGCCCCTCGGAGTCACTTGAAAGTCTCAGCACTCATAAAGCAACAGTGAGAGAGAAAAATGCGGCTCTTCAGGCGCCATTTCACCGACGAGCAACCTTTCTTGGTACTCGCGGCCGTTTCGCCGATAAGCAACGCCAAGAGAACCAAGATCGCCGTCGATGTTCTTCTTATTTTTTCTCCTTATCCTCTCCCGCCCGCCTTTTTTTTTCTTGCCTCCTCCTCCTCCTTCTCTTTCCCTTTTCTTGTGCTGACGGTCGATGAGAGAGAGTGGCGACGAAAGTGGAGGCGGATGAGAGTGCGGGATGCTCTCGAGATGGCGATGAATACGAAGGCGGAGGTGGGTGGTGGGGAAAACCGACAGGGGTAGGTAGGGGTAAAAAGCAAATCGAAACGAATAAATGAAGGGAAGAGCAGAAGGCAACCCCTCTTTACCTGATCGGAAAAGGAGGGAGAGAGAGAGAGTGGGGAAATAGAGGGAGGAGTCAGGGATGGGAGCTTTTCCTTTTAATATGTAATGGTTCTCTGTTGGCTTTGCGTGATGTGTAAGAAGGGTCTACTAACAGAGTCAGCCGAGAGGGTGGGATTGGAGAACGGAGGGGGTTGGGGAACAGCAGCAGCGGCGGCGGCGGCTGATTCATCGCTATTCTCATTCTCGTCGATGGGGAGAAGAAAACGCCTTGTGCCGTACCGGAAAGGGCGGGGGCGATATCGCTTCTGAAATCGGACCACAGATGACAAACTAGTCGACCTAAATCCATCATCTGTCCGGACGTCAGAAAATAGCATGCTGTTTCCAACTTATTTTCCCTCCCTTTCCCCCTCCCCCACGTACTTTTTTTTTTTTTTAAATAAATTCATTTCTATAAGAGGAAATGGTTTCGTTATCACATTTACATTTTTAAATTGGAAGTTAATATGAAAAATTTGAAACTTTCCTATGAAAATGAAAAAAAGAGCTTTTATTCGCATTTCTCTCCTCCAATAATTTACAGTTTATGTTACTACAGTTCAGGTAACTATTTTAAAAAAAGAATTACCCTCATTTCATTATAAAATATATATTCAGGTCTCTTTAATTTGTTTTCGAAAGAATAGAATAGAATAGTATGTATGTTAAATATAGATTTTACACTTTAAATATAGATTATCCATTCGCCTACCATTTCAGTTGTTTCAATAAATCGAAAGATTTTAATGAATATTGAAGAAGTTGATTTTTACAGTTTTCATAAATCATGTGCATAGTGAGTAAAGGACAAAAGTGTACGCTCATGAACAAGTGATGACGCTTATTGCGGGTACTAAATTACATATATACCATTCATGTATACTCCTGGACAAAATTATAAATTCACTAACATAATTTGCACAAAAGCTTAATGAAAAAGAGAAAAATTAAAAAAAATTATTTTATAGTATTTAAGTATCAAATAACCTCTAAAACTTGCGTCTTGATTTTTTACTCAAACTTTTACAAGATTAGGAGAAAAACAAAAAAGATGTAATTCAGCCTGTCTTTTATATAATCTTATTCTACTAAACTCGGTTTCCATATATTTAGTATTCCTTCATCATTTCTGAAAACTTCAAACATTCTGTTTGGCAATGAATCAAGAACGATATGAAGGTATTCGACTATTATACTTACTCATCCATTCATAATTGCATTTTTCAGTTCTTGAACAGTTTGGAACTGTCTATGAACTTTGTCAACCTGGGATGCAAGCTATACACGAAAATTTCAATTGTATTGAGGTCTGTATAACGTGGTGCCAAGAGTAAAATGTTAGTATGGTTTTCATGAAATCATGTTTTCATCATGTTTGAGGCGTGGCAGGGAGCATTATCTTTTTGGGAAGTCCAGTTTTTTCCTCTACAAATCTCGGCATAAATTCAAGCTGTTCTAGAGATCCTTTATACCCAAAGAATTTATCCGATCATCCATCATTATCCGATCATTTTTACCCATAAAGAAAAACGAGCCCCTAATCGTAACTGAACCACTATTTGTTTGACGACTCATTTAAAGCTGCTTTTCTTTTTGTAGATCATGACAGTAGGAATCCCATCCATCAGAGCCATCTAGATTAGATCTTCTGTCATCCAAAAAATCATTCGATACCAGGACATCTTTTCTTTAGCAAGGATTAAACTTACTTTTATGAACTTGTTTTAAGGGCGGCTTCCTTCTCATTTTTATATACAATATGGTAACATCTCTATAGTACACGAGAAACAGTTTGTCGAGAAGAGTACATACCAAGAACATCAACTATACCAGCAACAAACAGATCTCTCACAGTTGTAAGGTGACGAACATGAGATACAGCTCTGGAGTTCAGGCTTTTCTTCTGCTAGTGGCCCACTGAAATTCTGTTTGTGTATGCAGCAGTTTGCAAAAACAAGACGCCAACGTTTTTCCACAACAAGGTTTATTCACTATGAATACGTATTTCGAGTGCTACGCACTCATTTTTTAACATGACTCTCAGGTGGCGTCTTGTTTTTACTGACTTCATATCCACAGATAATCTGGTTACTTTTTATTTCTTTATATGCAGAAATTTGTCTCTGTGGCATCCTAAAACTATGCAAAATCTAAATTTTACGAATTTCTTCTTCCCTTGATTTTGTCTTCATGGCATTGTGACAAGCCGCAGTGTCAAAAAGCTTTTGTTCCTAATTTAGTTCTAAAATGCTTAAATTCATTCGTATAAAGTAGACAGAACCATATTATTCAAGATGAGTTTGTACTTTTGGCCAAATTGAATGTATATCTTTTTTGTTTTTTTGTAAGTTTGAAAAGTTTGTGAATACAAAAGATGACACAAATTTTAGAAGTCATTTAATAGTTGAATACATTTGCCTATCAATTTTGTAAAGTAACTTTTTCTTTTTCACAAAGCTTTGTGCAAAATATAAATGAGTTTATAATTCTGTTTATTTAAGAACTGTTTCTAATTTTTATTAAAATCTTCATTAAAGATCTGATCTCAGTTATATAAATATCTCAATTAATTTTATATATTTCTATTTAAAAAATGCTTTAAAAATGAACATAATTTTCAACTTTTTTTTTTCTCTTAGGATAATTGCAAGCTGTCATATTTATGACAAATGCTTTAACTGCGACAGTTAATAAAGTTACATCTAGAAAAGTGTTTTAGTGCCATAAATGACTGATAGAAATTACCGTACAAGCAACCCCTTAGGGAGTGAAAGCTTCATTTAAACATGAGCTGATGGATCCTCGGAATCATTCACTCTTGTGTGTATGTTATTTACCATAAGAATTAACACTAGGTAATATTTTATAATATTAATATGCAAGCGCAGACGTTAGCTCAAAAAGGCGAATAATTCTAAATCTTAATGGAATGAGTCACGAATCTTCATTAATTTAAAGATGTGCGTATGCTTTATATTTTAACTAATGGGTTTTCAGCTTTCGCATACCGTAATTCAAGCAAATGAATTAGAAAACATACGGAAAATGCATCATCAAATTGCAAAATTAGAAAGGACTACATTGCACCTTTAAATTGCACCATCTTCGAAAACTCCGAATATTAACGACTACATTGCTTTGAGCAAGCAAAATTTATGAAGGGAAACGGAAGCATAGTTAACGGGTTAAGTTAGGTTAAGTTGTAATTGGTCCTCTATTTAATTTCTCTTCTTCATCAAGTTTATCTCTAATTTGAATTTGGTTGTTTCAAAATCAGCTCTTCCACACGAGTAAAACTGTGGAGATAATATAAGCGACAGCTGTCGAGTGTATAAGAGCCCTATACAGCTGTCGATTTATCGGTCATACACCCTTGCGCTTAATTTAAGGTCTCCTCTTCATATGACGTATTTATCTGGCATGCATATCATTTAATTTTCTCTTTGATTAGCAGTTTGATGATGGCGAAGTTGTTTTAGCTTCGAAATGAATGATATCATTTCGAACGGCTTGTTTTAAATGCATACGAGGCGTAGAGCCATGTGCGCATATGTTGTTACTCTTGTGTTAAAATAACATCCCTAGAAGATCTCGTTTCATATAATCTCATATATTTTCATTCCTTTAAAAAACTACTGTGGCAAATGGTATTTTGAATAAATTTCTAATAAGACGAACATGTACAACACGACAGGAAATTATTCCCATTTGAAATTTTTCGTAAGAAATTAATGACTAATGCATTAAGGCACTCCACCTACATAAAGATCGTTATATTATTCTAACAAATGACGTTTTCCCTCAAGGCTTTTGTGTATTTTGTCAACAGCGTTCGATATTGACCGATAGCGAAATTACTCATTCAAAATTCCTTGTCCCTAATTCTTCGAAAAGGGATGGTTGAACCGATCAATTGATTTGCTCAGAAGTATGCACACAATCTAAACCAACATCCATCCTCGTAAGAATGATGAAAGGTTGGTCTCTGCATTTCAAATAACTCAACTCTCCTATAACGCGATATTTTCACAGCGCGACAAGGCGGAGCAAAAATTGCGACAGTCCTCTTATAACGATACTCTTACAACATTGGGGGGGGGGGTTGTTTTATTACTACATATATGCACAGATTAGATTAATATAAGCAGCCTTGCTATAGCATAGATTTTTCTATTACACTTTTATGATCGAAATAATGGAGAATTCCCTTGTTTGTTTGGTTTTTTTCAAGCACGAAAATCATAATTTTTTTTTAGTTTGAGTTATTGAGGAATTCTCCTGCAAATTCAGAAACCATTCAACATTACAACAGCTCGACGATATTATGGGTATTCTCATGACTTTGTTTATTCAATGGCGTCGCTAAACTGCCAATATGACATGATCTTCATAAAACACGATTTCCATATAACGCGGTACGAGTTAATCTAAGTCTCTTATTACGTGGTTCTAAGTCTCTCATAACGTGGTTTCCATATAACGCATTATGAATTTGATTTTTCTCTATTAATACTGAGATGCTTATAACATGATATGAATTAATCTGACTTGTATGTACTGATTCTGAATTTATTATAACGCAGTTTCCATATAGTGCGGTACGAATGAGTCGTTTTATAGGAGAGTTGATTGTATGGTTAAGGTAATATCATTTCCATCTTAAATCATTGCGTTTCTGTTTCATTGTTTGCATCCTTTATTGACAGGATGCTGCATGTGATTTCTCATATAAATAATACCACAGTTCTTAAATTCTGTAGAATGTCTAAACCTTTTTTCAGAATCAAAATGTATATATTCATATTTAATATTATATGATGTTGCAAAAATTCACCGGTCCATGAAACTTTTTCTTTTTGAGAACCCAGTCAGCTAAGAACCATGTGACAAGGATTGAACGACAGGGATATGCGTGTTGACACATCCGGAAAGGCAAAAATAGTCAATATCAGAACGAAAGGTGTATTAGATATGAATTCTAAAATGATGTTAAAAAAAAAGATTGAGCAAAATTAACTCTATTTTAAAAAAAATGTTTTTAAATTTTATGCTGAAAAGTTAAAAGGAAACGATTTTGCCTAAAGATCATGTGCTTAAAGAAAAGGCTTTTTTATTTAGAAAAAAATTCACAATTTATAAAGAAAGTAGTAAATTGTTTTTACTACTTTTTGAAGACGATATTAAGATGAGGAATTACATTAGGCGATAGATGAGCGAACAAAAATTATTTTTTAAATAAACCAAAGACATTATCTTTTTATTTGGTTCTAAAAGAAATCAATATTTCTGAAGAATTTTATATGGTGATAATGCAAGGCCGAGCTCTTGACATGTTCGCAGTTAAAACATTAACCTTGCAATACATTCGAAATAATAGTGGAAATGAAATATTGTCAAAAAATTCTTTGTTTGTTTTTAAGACTGCATACTTCACACTTAAATTGTTCCTCAAAGATTGTTCTGATTACTGACCAGCAATAATCAGCCAATTCTGATTGTTTTCATTTTCATGGTCTTAATAAAATTGATGCGTGCTAATCACTCACATTGTTTTGATACCAAAGAAATAGTCATAATGTGATGTAGAAAGTGCATTTTAACAATACGAGGCCTGTGAGAAAAGTATCCGACCTAATTTTTTTTTTTGCGAAAACCTGATGGATTTGGATCGCGCGCTTGCATGAGCCGACCTTGAACCTTTGTGCGTATGCGTGAATTTTTTCCCGCCTCTCAATAGCGTTAGTTGCTGGCAATCAGCATTAGAGGGAGGTAGTGTGTTGTGCTCTCGTCGGTTTTTGATTTGAAGGAAAATGACGGAACGACTGGAGCAGCGTTACTGCATCAAATTTTGCCAGAAACTGGGCGACAGCCAGGTGGAAACCATCAGTCGTCACAGTGGAAGCATTCCTCGTCACCACGACCAAAGAAGGCCCGCCAAGTGCGCAGCAATGTGAAAGTGATGCTGACTGCTTTCTTTGACTCTAGCGGTGTGGTACACCACGAGTACGCACCACAGGGTCAAACAATCACCAAAGAGTACTACAGGGATGTCCTCCGTCGCCTACGTAATGCAGTGCGGCGCAAAAGACCGCAGTTGTGGTCAACAGGCAATTGGCGCCTCAAAAACCAAACTTGATTCAGACTTTTTTGGCGAAAAACCAGACTCCCGTGGTACAACAGGCTCCTTACTCTCCTGACCTGGCCCCCTGCGACTTTTGGCTGTTCCCCAAACTCAAGAGGCCATTGAAAGGAACACGATTTCAGACAAGAGAGGACATTATGGCTGCAACGACATTGAGCTAAATTCCATTCCGAAAGACGCTTTCCAGGAATGCTTCCAACAATGGCGGCACCGCTGGGAACAGTGTGTGGAGTCCCAAGGAGACTACTTTGAGGGTGATTAGGTTTCCAATGCTCCAGGTGTGTAATTTTTTTTTTCTCGGATACTTTTCTCACAGGCCTCGTATTTGACATCCCATATTTCGATATTTCAAGGATTTACTGTTCCTAAGTTCAGTGAAGTTTTGGAACTCCGCTCATGTTGAAAAAAGATCTCACCCATAGAAATAAAAAGACAGCAATGTCTTCTTCATTCTTTTGAAAAGATTATTAAAATATTCCTTCCTTAGCACTTAGTGGGTTTGCTGTCTCACATTATTATCTGCTGCATTTGCAGGCAATGGATAGAATTTGTAATCTTTCAGTTTCATTTAAGAAAATATTTTTATTATTGTTTGAGAGACAGGTATACTTTTAATATTAGCTTGTCATTTATATTTTTTGGAAATCCAGATCATGGATCATGAGTTTCTATTTTTCAATTATTTAATATTTTTACTTATTTTACTTACAATGGAACTACACGATCATGTATCTCACAGATTCCCACCAAATTGAAATATGTTACTAATCTAAAGCTATTAAAATTAAGAAAATGCTAAATTTTGTGTCTTTAAAAATAAACCGAAAAAAAGGAAAAAAAATTGAGCACATATAGCCAAACAAAGACTCCATTATTATGTGTATTATTACGCTCTCAACTTCTTCACTACACAACAATACGCACGAATCCACTTCTCCTGAAAGCACGGTCTATAGATATTCATGGTCATCGAGCTTCGGCCATTTTCCATTGTTTCGAGAAGCTAAGGAAAACAGATCGCGTCAGGTGCCGCATAGATCGCACTATAGCCGACCGCAACCTGCGATAGAGATTTTCATTGAAACTGAATACGAAAATAAAGTTTCTGTCTGCCGATAGGGTGGCGCTACAGTCGCAGTTGGGCAGATTGTACATGCAGCGCCACTTTTCAATAGAGTTCCCGCCCTACCGGGAGCTAGAAACTTTAGCTTCATTTTAACAATGGAGCTCGATGACCATGAATATCTATAGACCGTGCCTATCGCTTCCAAAATATGCTTGCGCGCAAAAAAAGCTGCCCGCACAATACGTGTATGTCCTTTGTTAATAAATCTTTTAAGGGACTTTTCTTTTGCTGAATTTACAGATAGAAAATATAATTACCATTATAATTATTTCATTTCCAAGATTATTTCATGACACAACTGCATTTCATCGGAAAATGCTGACCCTGAATGTCCCTGGATATGTGTATACTTGGCTGATGCCGAGGCCAACGAGATAACAAGGCCTGGAAGCGAAAAAGTCACCTGACCAACTGGGTGCTAGTAACAATCCAACCTTCATTGTTTCCAATAAAAGGAAAAACACTAATTGTTAACATCCAAGATGGAGACAATAAAGGTTGGATTGTTGCTAGCACCCAGTTGGTCAGGTGACTTTTTCGTTTCCAGGCCTTGTTTTCTCGTAGGCCTCGGGCTGATGCACTATGATGCAACAATTTATAATAATGGCCCACTGATTATCTTTAAACTGGGACTCAATTGGTTCCTTAGAATCTATTTAAACTAATTAAACTATTTAAACCATCTTCACTATCTCATCTTTTTAACTCTCTTGATGTTTACCAGCTTTACACTTAACTTAGCAACTTTTATATATAAAGCTCTTAATAACCTTTTATTAACATCTCTTCCTCAGTCTCTTTTTCCTCAGCTTCCGCCCCTCCTTATAATACTCGTTTTCATGAATACTTAACTCCACCCACAGGCTTAAAACTTCTTCGGCAAGCTTAAACTTGGACTACTTTATCGCCCGAAATTCGCTCTTCTTCGTCAATAGCTTCCTTTAAATCCAGACTAATGCTCCATTTGCGCAAAGTTAATTGAATTCGATCTTTTCTATTTTTTCATCTCTTTTTTGTTCCATCTCCCCTTCTCTTTTATTGTATTTTGTACACCTAAGCTTATTTCATCCGAAATTCTAACAATGTTGCCAAACTGAATGAATAGGTGGAAGGAATACTTTTCATCTCTGAGTAAAGCATAAAAAAAACTAAGCAGTGATACGGGAAACAAGAAATATTTTAATGCCTAACGCGTTTCGAATGACTTCATCATCGTAGGCTATCCTGTTACAAAATTTGAAGCTGAGAATACATGTTCTTATATAATCAACGGGTTGGCAGAATTAGTCGAGGGCTTCCAAAAGCGCCGATCTACTAGGAAGCTCTTCCGCTTCGCTGCTTATCTTCCATTCCAATCAGGAAGTCGATTATGCCTTCTCTTTCAAAGTTGGTTTGACCGTTCAGGAAGATGATGCCGTCTCGGTTGTGGTGCCTTCTGATTTCCATCTCTTCCTTCAATAAGATCCTGCCTCTGTCGACTCCCTTCCACAGGATCCCCATGCACTCTTCCATTGGGAGCATGCGGTAACCCGCCTTGATGAGATGGTCCGCATAGACCGACTTTCGATCACCATTTCTCCAGAGTCCGCATCGCAGCTTGTAAACTCCCGTTCTTTGGAATATGTCTTCATCGTCGTGTTTACGGGGCGGGTTCAATATCCGCTTGGCATTATTAGATGTGCAGAACGCCACGCCCAAGCTTCGTGTCTTGAAGTGTCTCGTAATCCTGTATATGACATGTCCGGTAAAAGTGTACCTGTCGCATAGTCCTTGGGTTTTTGGTCCCTGTCGTGTCCTTGCTCTCTTATCTCTTTGGTAATTTCGTGGAGCATGTAATTAGATGCCCTCCTGGGAAACTGGTTGAGTCTGTCCAACTCGAAAATTCGATATCTCGTGTTTCCGCGCCTTGTCCTCGATGGGGTTTGTCAAAGCCCTCCAAAAGCCGTGTCTTCTTGCAGCCTTTATATGTGTCCATGGGTGCATGGAGTCGTACGGGATGATGTTCGCCGTTGTCGCTCCTTCCTGCGTACAGGGTGTTGCAAAAATGTACAGAACAGTACTGCTGGTTAGCCTCTCGCTTCAGGGGCCGCTTCATAAAATGATAATTGGGAAATTTTATTTTGTTAACCCATTTATGCCGAAATTGGGAAAAATGGATTTACAAAGACATAAAAAAATTACATCTATGGACGACAGCATATAATTTTGAATAAAATCTAAGTTTGGAATCGCTAGGCAACGGGCCAGGAACTGACGTCACTACTTAGTTTTCTTGTTAAGTGAATTAAAAGTAAAAGTTTTTAATTTTATTTTTTAAGTTATCATTGAGCATGTGTAATTTTTAAGTATCATGAAATAAGTAGCTATTTTTCGGAAAGTAATTTCAAAATTTAAATTCTTCAAGACCTTCAAAATTCAAAATTTTTCATCGTTATCATTTCATATTGTCACCTTTTAAACAAGGGCCGAGTCAAGAATGAAGTCCTTTTCTACGAGATGTGAAAATTATTACCAGGACAGTGGACTTGAGATTACTTGGACTTTTAGAAGCTTTGTTATTTAGTAATCTTTTAAATTTTATTAGTTTTAAGTCCCTTTTTAATTATATTCTTGTAATTTTTTATGTCTTTGTAAATTATTTTTTTATGTCTTTACGTGTTACAGAATATAAATTTCAGATATGAAGTCTCAATTTCCATTTTTACCAAATTCGGCGTAAATGGGTTAACAAAATAAAATTTCTCAATTATCATCTTATGAAGCGGCCCCAGCAGTACTGTCCTGTATATTTTTGCTACACCATGTATGCTGAAGGCTAGTCCATTATTTCTCTTCTCCATACGGAAATCGAGGTAGTTGATTCCGCCATTGGTCTCCGTCTCCATTGTGTATCTCAATTTGGCGTGTAAGGCGTTGAAACGTGCGAACAGTGCGTCCTCCGTGCAGACTCTCGTGTCCAAAATGATGAGAGTGTCATCCACATACCTCCTATAAAGAGATATGGCGCCCTCCTCCATCAAGCTGTCAATCCAGCGTTCTGCAAGAAAATTTCAGAGACGATGGAGCTAGCTGGCGACCCCATCGCCACACCGTCTGGTACCTAGTAAAAACGCCCTTTAAATTTGAAGTATTCTGTCCATGCAGAATCCTGAAAAGGTCAATCAAGTCCTTGCGTGCATCCGGGGCAGTTCCGTCTAGTTCTAGCGTATCTTCGATGTGGTTAATGGTCTCACAGAAAGGCACGTTCGTGTATAAGTTGACGATGTCAAGTGATACCATTCTCTCGTATTCCTCTAATTTGGTCGTGTTTAATTCAGTCATTAAGCTGATGGAGTCTTTGACTACGTATTTGTTGTTTAGGGGATAGTTGCATTTTGTCCACTTAGAGACTTGTTTGGTGATGTTGTAAAATGACGCACCTCTGCAGTCTACCACCGGTCTGATGGGAAATTCAACTTTGTGGATCTTAACTAGGGCTGTAAGTCTAGGAGGTGTAGGTTTTCTTATAATCATTGTCTTGGGGGCGTCCTGGAAGGCGGCGGACCTCATTTGCTGGATGGGTTTCGTCGCCCTATTCCCATATTTCTGGTAGGGTCCTCCTGCATCTGTATGAACCCTTTGTCTTCGATGAAATCCAGTACTCTTCGTTCGTAATCTTCGTTTCGAATAATAACGGAAACCTTCCCTTTATCCACTCTGATAATCGATGCCTGGTTGGTTTCTAGTTTGGTTCTACGAGAGGTAATGTCGCGTATTTTTTTTCTTTAAAATGGTGACCGGGAAAAAAATAAACACATGTACATTCGATAGAACAATTCAACTTTTATTTTTCCAAATAATCTCCAAGCCGATTGAGGCAACGATCCCAGCGGTGGTCAAGTTTTTCCACGCTCTGTCGATAAAAGTCGTCCGGTTGAGTGTGGAACCAGTTGCGAACTGCCGATTTCACCTCGTCGTCGTCACGGAAATGTTGACTGGCTAGTGACTTCTTCAACAGTCCGAAGATATAGTACTCACTAGGACCGAAGTCCGGGCTGTATGGAGGATGAAGCAGTGTTTCCCAGTTCCATCGCTGCGACAGGTCAGTAACCCGTTACGCTGTGTGGGGATATACGTTGTCGTGGTGCATTTCGGGCGTGAAATGGTGGACCCATGATCCATCGCCTGTGATGATTCGATCCAAAAAAATCCTGACCCTTTCCTGGTATCGGGTGAGATACAGCAGAAAAACATCGAAACGAGCACCTTGTTGTTCGGCCGTCAACTCTCGTGGCACCCATCTGCATGACACTTTGCGGAAGCAGAGTGGCTCTTGAACAATGTCGTACGCCGTCCCATATGAAATGTCCAACGTTGCGGCAATTTCTCTCACGGTAATCCGCCGATTCTCCCACACTTGCACTTTCACAGTGGCAATGTTGCTTTCAGTAATGGATTCCCGCGGCCGGCCAGAGCAATGTTCGTTCATCAGGTCCTCTCGTCCTTCTTTAAAAGCCTAATACCAAGGTTATACTGTTTAGAGCTGCACAATATTACTTCCGTACACCGACACAATTTTCTTATGGATATCGATTGGTTTCAGTCCTTTTGCACAAAGAAAACGCATAACACTCCGCCGCTCAAAAGCACTGGAGGAAGAAATGAGAGCCGCCATCTTATCTGGACTGTCATGTCGTTAGTGCTTGGCAGATGCACACGACACTAACAGGAAACTTTAACATTGAACCAAACTAACTTTTATATATCGCAATTTTCTCATATCTGCCGTCATTTTTGAGAAAAAAATACGCGACATTACTTTTTGATCACCCCTCGTAATACGTTTAGCCGTCTTGTATGAGGTAAAGTCACTGACCTGCGTGTTCGCTAGCTTTATAACTTCTTTCGTAGTGGCTGACTTGGTCTGCAACCTGTCTTCCGATTTTTGCTTGAGAATCGCTTTCTCCGTGTCGAGCCATAAACCCGCTACGCCCATCGCTCGAAGGGGTTTCGGAATGTTGAATTTGACCCCCTTGTTTAGCAGTTCCGTTTCCTCGGGGTCGAACTCGATATCTGTGAGGTTAACAACTTTTGCCTTGAAAACAAACTGGTCCTTCGAACGCTTTTTTTTTCATCTCTTCTTAATCCGGTGACAACAACAACTGAAGCATATGAAGTGCACCTTGGAACGGAGAATAGTCATGGTAGTATCACCGAAGCAGAAGTCAGACGGGCAATTAAGTCCCTGAAGACTGGCAAAGCTGCAGATGATGATGAAATCCGGTTTGAGAAGTGAATGGCCTTAAATCAGGATGGTATCTTGTGGCTGACTCGTGTGCCTCAGGTTGCTTGGATATCTGGCCAGGCCCCTAAGCAATGGCAGACAGGAATTGTGACCCCTATCTTCAAAAGGGGAGATCGGAGAGATTTCAACAACTATCGAGGCATCTCTTTGCTCAGCATTCCTGAGAAAGTGTACGCTAAGTGTCTGGAGAAGAGAAAACGGGAAATAGTCGATTTCAAACTGTCGGGGGTCAGTGCGGTATCCGATCTGGCCGAAGTACGACGGATCGCATTGTTACTCTGAGGCAAATATTTGAGAAATCCTGGAAGTATGCAAAACATGTCTACGCTTGATTTTTGGCCTTGAAAAAGCACATGACAGAGTTCTTCGAGAGAAGCTCTGGCAAGTGTTGCAAAAGTACGGAGTGGATGACCAATTACTAATTGCTCTGAAGATGTATGTCCGGATAACTGGCATTAAATCAAGATCAGTCACCGTGGGTGTTGGACTCCGTCAAGGATGCGTATTGTCGCCCCTCTTGTTCATTATCTTTATGGACTGGATAGACAGGGGTAGCCGGGGCGATGAGCGTGTTAGGGTGGGTGACTGCTTGGTGGAGAGATTGCTCTTTGCTGACGACCTTGTCCTCCTTGGGTCTTCTCGCACCAACCTTCAGCAAGCACTAGACCGGTTTGCAGCCAAATAAGCTTGAGCTCCTTGGTCTGTGTGGCTAAGACTGAGGTTCTGGTCCTTTCAAGGCAACCTGTTGAGTGCGCTCCCCATGTTACGGGAGCGCTATTGAGGCAGGTGGAGAAGTTCAAGTATCTCGGGATTGCAATTACGAGTGATGGGCGGCAGGAAAAAGAATTGGATGCTCGGATCGGTGCAGCAAGCTGTGTCAGATCCGAACTGTGGCGCTCCGTGGTAACGAAATGTGACCTGAGCTGGAAAACAAAGCCAAGCTCTCCGTTTTCAAATCTGTCTTTGTCCCCATTCTCACCTATGGTCATGAGTCTTGGGTAATGACCGAAAGAGTGCGATCGCGGATACAAGAGGCCGAAATGAGATTTCTGACAGGTGTGGCAGGTTTTACCCTACTATTAATTAAGCGGCACAATAAGGAAGTCTTTAAGTGTTGAGCCGCTACTTCTCCCCATTGAGAGATCTCAGTTGCGCTAATATGGCCACTTGATCAGGATGCCGCAAACTGGTCTTTCTAGACAGTTATTTTCCAAGCCGGTGAGTAAGAAACCAAGGGGTTGGTCTAGAACCAGGTGGTTATACTAAATGGAGAATCTGGGTTCGAGTTGCTTGGATATTACCATGGAGGACATGCGCTCTGATGGCGGAAGATCGCGATCGCTGGAGATCTTCCATAGGGCTGCTGCCCTCGCGACCCTAACGGATAAGCTGGTTTGAAAAATAAGTAAGTAAGTAAGTATATAAACTTATTATTGTTATTTTGTTTTGCCACCCACCCACCCAGAGTGGGTATATGTTCTGGGTGGATGTTTTGTACTCTATTTACTAAAATAAATAAAAATAAATAAATATATAAATAAATAAATAAATTTACGCACCTCATGATCATATCCGTTATTTTTTATATTTTTTGATCACCAGGTAAAATCATTAAGATTAAGATATTGTAATCTCAAAAGCAAACCCATTGTTGTCGCCTATAATTTAAATCAAAGTTGTTGAACTTTCAATAGTACTAAATAGGAATTCGCGAGCTTACTTATGTTGAAGTATTAGAAAAGGAATATAATATACACTATTTTATATTATTATGGGAATGAATAAAATTTCTATTCGAGCTTTTAAAACTTTACGCTGGAAAAAAGTATTTCCAATTTTCGTTACTACGCGAAAATATGGCGTTGTACAAGCAGCATTAAAATTCGAGTCACATTAATGTTGACCACCTGTTAATATCCTAAAAACCACCATGTGAAGTCCGGACAGCGGCTAGACGAGTTGGGAGATACTCAGTGAGGGCTGGAATGTTTTCACAGGGATATTGAGCCATGCTGACTGCAGTGCAGTTGATAGCTGTTGGAGGGTGCGAGGTGGTTGGTTTGGTTTGGTTTGTTTGGTATTAACGTCCTTTTCAACTGCTAAGGTCATTTCAGGACGGCGTTATAGGGGCCGCTAATTTTGCCTCGCAAGGGTTCTTTAACGTGCAGCCGGCAAACGACTACACGGGACCAATGGCTTTACTTCCCTTCCGAAGGAAGTGCGTGATCTCAGGATTTCCCCCTGAAAAATCCTCGTTGTCCTCGGCCGGGATCGAACCCGCGTACTCGGGGGTGCGAGGTGGAGTATCCATGGAGCGAATAATCCGATCGAGGTGGTCCCATAGATGCTAGATTGGATTTGAATCCGGAGAATTTGGGGGCCATGGAAGTACAATAAAATCTTCCTGGTGCTCTTCGAACCACTCACGTACAATTCCAGCTGTACGAGATGTCGTATAGTCGTGCTGGAAGATGCCATTATGCTCAGCATCGATACATACTTTAATCTATTGATATTGCCATATCAGAGAATGCCATGAAAACATTCCCTAGACCAGCTTGTTTCCGTCCACAAATAGTTGAAGGGTGTTTGTTTTCTGACAAATCCATAATGCATCGTACTAGTGTTAACCCCATTTTAATAACAGGAAAAATAAAGAGTTGTGTTTATTAATTAGCGGAAGAAGGGAGCTACTTGTTGGTTTTACAATGCCCGTCTGTTTATCTGTCCGTCTGACCGTTTGCCCGTCGGAACCATTCATATTTTCTACATTTTAGACGTAAGAGGTTCATTAAGACGAGAAACGAAAGAAGATAAAAATTATTTTCCATTTTCTAAATATTACGTTCGGGAGAATCAATTTTGGGATTAAAAAAGTAGGGGTTAAAAAGTTCAGATAAAATGAGTAAATAATAGATGAACTCAAGACATCTGGGGGGATTAATTTGTTGTTTGTGATTAAACTGACAGTACTCAGAACCATTTGTAGCTCGAATTCGCAACCGGAACCGCACAAAATTTGGTCGAAGAAGGATTCCGCGAAAAAAAATTGTTTTCTAACTTCGCCGATAGGGTAAATTTGATGCAAATCCGGTTGTGAGATCGAGATACAGATGGCTCTGAGAACTGTCAGTTTAATCACAAACACTTCTGTTTCGGTTACTATTTTTAGATTCTATTTTTTTGAGATTCTAATTTAAGCAAATTATGGGATCGAACAGTTTCATTGTATGGCATATGTTTTAAAGCTTGGTCAAACTCAGGTAGGTTTAGTAATTGAGACTTTTCATGAGAAGTCTGCAATCACTGATGGTTGATTCTCCCACGATCAAGCACCTCTCCGAATACTCTTTGATCATCACCTTGTTGACGATGAGCTGTAGTTAATATCACGCATTTTTTAATAGATTTATAGAGCATCTGTCCTTGATGTGCGTGGGAAGAGGAGTAAGCACTTCCGTAAAACGCTCGGTCCATTACTGGTGGTAACTGTTTTAGACCATCGAGCAGATACAGACACATACCACCGAACGAAAGATTGGCATGTTAAGATTTTGCTTGCTTGCATCTCTGATCAACTGTATGTAACAAACAGCAGTCTTCGGTTGTGTACGTCCTCACTTTCATGCTATCGTGTACGTATAGTATTTTGTGACATCTGGCTCAAACGCTCTGACCGTTGAGTCAGTCTCGGCAGCACGTGATGCACTAGAGTATTGACGCTGATAATCTAAACGTGTTTCTCTTTATTCGGGCTCTTCTCTTCTCCGCTATTGCTCTTGCAATAGCATCAGCAGACTTCTTCTTAGTACGTGGCACTTGATAACAGTTCGCACAAAATAATTACCCGTTAACAGTTTACAAGAAAATGTACATTAAGTATAAAATAAAAAATTGTTTATAAAGAATAAAAATTAAAAACTTATGACAAAACCTGAAGTGAAACCAATTTATTAGAACATATTTCGTATTAATTTTTCGAGTTAAATTTATACAAAATACCTACTTAAATTCTAAACTAAATTAAAGGTGCGTGACTAAACTAAATAATAAAGTAGTATTAAAAAATATTAAAAAAAGAAAAAAAACTAAAAACGAAAACTTATATTTAACTAATACGCACCGCGGACATGGACGAGTGCGATAGAATAGAGACTGAGCAGTAGTTTTATTGCAACTACAGAATCGATTCTTTAAATCTCTGGCTCCATCATCACATCCTGGACATCAGTTAATTGTTTAGTACTTACTCATCAAGACGATTCTAACGAAAGTGAACATAATATGCCTACCCATAGTCCTTCCGGCTCCATCATCAGATCAGTTCCATGATACTCGGTTATTGTCACCGAAATTCCGCCCTTTCATTTGATACCCCACTCGGGCATATTTGCTTACCTTATAGTTTCCATCCCTCGTTATGGTAAACTGAATAAATTGTTAATAACACTTTAAACAAATTTCACGACCCCATTTGTTTGTCAGAGTTAACAATTGGCCAAACAGTGTCCTCATAAATTGCTCCACGCTTGCTTGATAACCATTAAACTGCAGATTAATCGATATTCGACAGTGACTTTTAAACCTTTAATAAAGTTTTTAAAATTCCCAAACTAACAACATGCAAGATGCACATATAGATATATTAAGATACATTCAGACCTATCTCCCGAATTTTTACATGCCCTGAGAAAAAGTCGGACAAATACACAAACACACTCTAACAATGTCGGAGAAAACACAGATTTTAGGCTTTATTTCCCATAAACATTTCATAGATTTAAAATACGAGAATTGTCATCATAGGGCGTTCATTGTGTTTTCACGCAATTAGCTAGAAAGGGAGAGTCTGAAACTATCTGATGAATTCGGCCGTCTACTTCTCTCCTCTCTTTGCTTGCATTCTTATTAAAGATAAATTGAGTAAACAGAACTTTTTTCAACTCTCACCTTCTCAACTTACTAAAGCTTCGTAAGTAAATAACCTCGCTAATGTTAATGGTATCTTGCAGCAATCTTCAGGTAATAAATTAGTTAGATTTTTTAGCTGCTTCATAAAACTTAAACCCATACTTAATCAACTTTTAAGTACCAGCTCCAGAAATTTAAATATTTATTCTTCCTTATAGGAAAGTGGTTGTTGACAAAAAATAGCAGGCCCTTGGGAGAAACAATTATGTTGTCGATAACAGTCTGTTAAATATTGCGTATCTGAGGATTTTATTACCCGCCTCTTCATCTTGAAATAGCACCTCTAAGTTTTTCAATTAACAAGATATGGAGGACTCAGAAATATATTATACTTTAAATATCCTTCAAGAATTCTTCTTTGAGCAAAAAAGCGTACTACAAGATGACATTTTAATTTTTTATAATCTGTGGCTCTTATGTAATAAATTTAATAAATACCCTTCAGGAACTTCATTATAATAATGAAATTAAATTTGTTCATTGAGTTCTATAGTTAGATAGCCAATGTTTTCCTTAATGTTGTCAGATTTCTTCCGACAAGCTCTCTCTAAGGACTCTCCATAAAATGACAATGTCAACTGTAATTTGCCAGTGCGAGTGACTAGAATGTTATGCACATCTGGCAGAGTTTCAACCAATTAATCTTCACGAACACAAAAATAAAATTAAATATATAGGACGTTTTTATAGCCATCTTGTTGAAAATCGGAGCCAAAAATCATGTTCAAAATTGAAAATCTATGCTCTACTGGTATCTAAAAAAAAGCCTTCATTTATAGGGGATGTCAGCTTTATTATGCTCGACTATTATTGATAACATCTTCAAATTCAAGTCTCAATTCAACAGATGATTATAAGTTCAGAAATAATGGAATATCATTAGTAAATGATATGCAAACAATCAATAGTGCTATTTTATAAAAGTACACCAACAGTATAAACGTCATTAGAGATTCGCTAACAAGTACAGTAGTTTTGCTAACAACATAAAACCATCATAAATTAAACGTATTTATTAAACGTATTCGATCATTTATTTTCTATCAAGACATGACTCAATTCATTAATATTGTTATATGCCCGGCTCTTTATTACCGAGTCCAAGTATTTGAAATGTGCATTTTCTCCAATTGTTGAAGAATTCCATAAGGAATAACTTGCCGCTTAACAACTCATTTCGAAAGGTTCCACGGTCTAAAGATGATCCAGGAAAGGTAATGATAGCAAATTTTTCTAAGTAAAGATAGAGAAACATATTCTGGGGAAGTTCCAAAAAAGCGAATATACAAAGGGTCGCAACATCCTGTAATAATGCTCTCCGTACGGCGTATAAATTGTCTAAATACGACTATAACAAGAGCTTGCAGCCAATATAAAATACGAGAGTTGGAACTTTAATAGTGGCAATTATTTATTTACAATTTATACAAAAGAGATACCTAGTTCGAAGTTTTACTGTCATTAAATGTAGTCACCAGCATTGTGAATAACCCGTTTCTAACGATGTGGAAGTCGTATGATATCTTTAGCAGCGCCTTTGGTGTCGATAGTTCAAATGGGGCGGTCTATTGGCTGAAGAACCTATAGAACATTTTATAGGACGATGCTCGGCCGCATACAGCGCAAGCTGTGGGTGATTTGTTTTATCGATGGGGCTGGGAAGTGCCTGTACCCTCCACTCACCGGACTTAAGCCCTTGTGACTTCGACTTGATCCCTAAGATGAAGGAACCACTTCGCGGCATTCGCTTCCGAACTGTTCCAGAGATTCTTCAGGCAATAGACCGCGCCATTCGAACTATCAATACCAAAGGCGCTGCTAAGGTATCCTACGATTTCCACATCGCTGAAAACGGGTTATTCACAATGCTGGTGACTACATTGAAGGTCAGCAAAATTTGGAACCAGGTATCTCTTTTGTATCAGTTGTAAATAAATAGTTGCCACTGTTAAAGTTCCAGCCCTCGTACTTATCCTAGAAATTATACAGAAAACTGGTTTCGTTGGGAGTTAGACGATCATCCGGCCTCCTTTATACGCGAATGGTTATGTGCGCGAATTAATTATGGAACCTCCTCTTAATATGTCCAAATATGTTCACCAGCATTTTCCCGATAGCACCACCTTTATTAGATGATATACGACTATTAGCCTTAGGTTGTAAACCAGAATCATATATAATGACCTGCCGCTACTTTAATAGACATTTGAAGAACTATTGTCTATTCTGTTGTCAAATTTTCTGTCTCTATGCATCATTATTCATATACTTTTAACCATCGCTGTTAATTGCATATGAGCATTCAAATAACATATGAGCATGAACATATATATCTTGGGGGGGGGGGGTCACTGTCCTCTTTTCTAGTGTCATAAGAGACTTGAACAGAAAACATTTGGACCATAAGAAGCAATGTATTAGGCGACATAAGAAATTTGATCCAAGTTTATTCTCTGAAAATAGATTTAACAGTGTCGTTTACCATGAGCTGTCGCTAAAATTCATGAATTTCTGATATTCTATTCACCCAAAATTCTTCACGTTTTCACGATAACAAGCTTATTCAAGATGCATTCAAGTTTACCTTTAAGAAAATTGTGCAAAGATTTTAATAAGTGCCAATCTAAACATACAGTGTGTCTACATATGTAAGACGGTATGTTGCTGGCTTATAATTCTAGTTTTCTTAGCGTTGAAATTACCTTTTATTATGCGTCGATAGGCGGCGGCTTTAAGCAGCGTTGTTTAAAATATCTATCTAGAACTTTAGCGTTGTTATTAAGTATGTTCATGTAAAAGAAAATGGCTGCAACTGTACAACAGAAAACGAAATGTGTAATTTGGTATGCAAGATTTCAGAGTGTTATTTCTGTTCATAGGGAATTGAAATGTTTGTACAAAACAAAGACCTTTGTTCCTGGAGGTTCATCACCTTCTGAATTCAGTGTTTATTGATGCGGTCGAGGGCGACCAATTCTAAGGCCTTCCAACACCCCGGACTTGATCCCCACCAGATTTCTTTCTGTGGGGTTATATCAAGAGCATTGTCCATGGCCAAAGATCGACAAACTTGGACGATTTAAAGAGAAAAATCATCAACGCAGCCATTCAAACCATCATACTGGAATTACTAGAAAACATATGGGAAGCAATATCCTTTTTAATGACTCATCTGTAACACATTACAACATATTGCTTTCAAGGCTTAATAATTTGGTCTAATCTAATTATCATTGCCTTATATCCAGAAGAAATTATCTAAATATATCTATTGGTAGGAACTTAGAATGCAGGATTACGTTCATATTTCAAAGGTACTTTCGGAATGACTTTCAATAGTTTATTCCTATTACTACAGAATATTTTTGCTCAATGTTATCGCAAGATATTTGTTTTGTCCCTGTCTATTCGATATATAAAAACATTCATTGTGTTTACCTACCTGTGGCACTAGTTATTGTCACTATTTACGTAATTAAGTTTCTCTAAATGTTCATTGGTAGGCACTATCAATATTTTGAGTGTCTCTGGAGAAAGAGTTATTCTCGATCAAGGTCGTGATTTGATCATCATTAGTAGGAGAGCGTTCGTCTTTAAGGTTAGAATTTCCATATCAAAATATAGGAGACATTAAGGAAAAGTTATTTCAGATAGAACACCGTCTCTGCAAGCATTCTTTGTTTTTCCTTTGTCTTGCCAATAAAAGAAAAACCAAGTGTCGAAGGTCAACGATTTTTGTAACGGAAAAAGAGAATTACAGTTGCAGTAATTGTTTTTTTTATATATTTTTGACTGTACAAATTCAAGAATTTGTTTAATATTAAAACGCCGATAAGAACATTTTTACGATGTGATTTTCACACTTGAAGAAAGATATCTCTTATGTTGGTAAATTTTTATCATTCAACTGCTATTTTTTATGTTGGTCACAATTTATATCTTTGAGTTTTATTTCTTTAATGTGAGTAATAGGGAGAATGCTGAAAGCCATACAGAAAATGATAAAACAAATCCTTTTATGTATATGTCATGTTCCAGAAGAAAACTATAAAAAATAAAAGTAGATTTTTTTAAATATTTTTTAAATAAATCACTGGATTTTAAGATAAATTTTTTTTCTGGACTGGAAAGACATTAAAAATATATAAAAAATTATTTTTTAGTAAAGCATCCCAATAAAACTTGTAGAGACTGGAAATGCCTCAGTTTGATATTTCGTATGAATGAATAACATACCATGTCGTTTACATACTGCATGTATTATTCAACTGAAGTCATAAAATAATTTTTCATTTTTATTCAGTAAAATCCGATAGAGCTGAAATTTATTTTCTAAAGAAAGTTATATCAACTTATCGTTCATATGGTCATATTTTGTTGCAAAAATAAAGTGTCTGTCGTAAAGAAGGTATTTTCAATTAGGTAAATACCAGCAATATTTTTTGTCAGGAAAATGAGCATTTGTATGGGCTAGGAATCAGCAAAAAATGGGGGAGTATTCTTTGATAACTTAGGTTAATGGAAGTCCTATATCTTCTTTGGTCTTAAAGTAACGTTGGAGAGAGAAAAGGACCTCATCATGGTGGCCCTTTACTGGCAGCCCTATCGAAGTGTCTTCGTGGCTATTACTCTTTAGGGGTAGTTTTAAGGCCAATTAACATTAGACTCGAGAATGATCCTTTCATTACTCTCCGTGCTGGGTTCATTTTTTGAGCAGCCATTGAGCCATTAGAAAGCGGTTGACCCCGCGTTTCTAATCTCGGTGTTGGCCGCTGGTGTCGCTCCGCATTCTTATGAGCTGCCAAAAGCTTCCTTTTCTCTACACTTCCAATCCCTCTTTCATTATCTTTCTCGATCGTCCGTCTTTATCGCTTTTCGTTTCCCCATTCTCTTTCTCTTTTTGCTTTTTCTCCTCTTTTCCGTTTTTCACTCGATCAACCCATTCTCCCTCCCTTGCCACACATATGCACACACATACAAACTCACACAAGCACACTTACTTGCCTTCGACTCCTCTTCCTTCCCTCTTTCTGTTTCGTCCCTTCGGCACAGCTGTTGCGAAATGGCCCTCTCTCTTCAAACGACTAATTCATGATTAGAAACTCCGAAGAGATTTGGTTAAACGTTTTCTTAACCTTTTTACCGAAGGAGCGGATAATTGATTGGACTTAAACCCTTTTTCTCAGCTGGGTATGTTTTCTTACTTGAAGTTCTTTCCACTTTTTTCTTCTTCGATGAAAGCCTTATGACATTAGGCTTATGTTAGATTTTCTCCTTTCTTCAGTCGCTTCTGGTTGGGAAAACAAAAATTCTCTTGACGACCATTAGGAATCGATGGGGATGATATGTGGGTTCCACCAATTACTTTTCCAAGTTAAAGCCCTTTTTGTCTCAGAATGCTTAGATACCATGTGTTGCAAATGGTCGAAAGTAATGAAAGCTTTAACCACTCTCTTTCGTCAGATAAAGCCGACACGTTATTAAGAAACGAGAAGAACTCTTTAAGAAGAAACAGCTTTGCATACATAACGTTCAATTATATTTATTAAGAAAATATCAACTTATGAGCTTTTTTTAAGTTTTATAAAAATTGATTTAATCTACAGAAGTGGTTTTTAAAAATTAAAATAATAAAAATTACTTATATTAATGGATACCAGGAAGTTAAAAAATCAGACACTTTAAAAAGTTAAAGTTAAATTGGTGACATTTTATTAGAGAGTCAATAACAATAACGAGTTAGTCCACCTTTAGCTCTAATTACAGTCTTAATTCCCTTAGGCATAGATTTTTAGAGGGGAACAAATCAACAGGGATATTACCGTATGTTGCCTACAAAGCCAACAAAACTGTGGGTATTTACAGGAAGTGAAAAGAGACAGTTGAATTATCACATCCCAAAAAGTTTAATCAGGAACGATATAAATTTCGGCTGTCAGGCAGTCATCATCACGTAACAATCCTGAATAAAAGAGATTAAACTTTAAACTCCCTTAACAGCCCCTGGTTGAATCAAATTTGACGGCGGGGTTTGTAATTTTGCATGGAATTTCGAATGCTCTACTGGATTTAGATCAGCTGACTGAGACAGACAATGAAGCATTTAAACACACATGCACACAGAGAAACTTCTGTGACAGTCGTATGAACTGTACAAATCACGGTGACAGGTTACATTGTCCTGTTGAAAGTGTCCATTTACGTCGGAGAACACTGTAGTCATAAAGAGTGTAGTTGGTCTGCAACAATCATAAGGTTTAATTAAGAGATGCATCAGGAGAAAATTGGGGATGAATCTAATCTAAAAAATATATAAAAACATAATAATGGAATATCATCGTTCTCCGTCTCTAAGGTTGTCACTTGTCAGCATATTGTCTTGGCTTCAGTATGGTTGACAAGGAATTTGCATAAACTTTTTTCCAACTCATCAAGTGCCCAATTTCGATGTTACTTGGCCCAGGTGGGCTTGCTTGTTTTTCTGTGAGAGCAAATACACCCTGGATGGACTCTTGCTATTATAATCAGTCAATGGCAAGTTTCCAACCATATTTGTAGTTTGTTGCTGAAAGCCATTCTCTTAATGTCAAAATATGTTGTACGTGAAAAGCCGAAAATATTAGTTATTTTCGAAATCTAGAACTTGTTCTTCTTGCACCTACGACCATATCATGTTAAAAGTTATTTAAATACTTTGACTTATCCATGTTTAGGCTACTGTGCTGCCAAAAGTTGTGCAGGGCACATATATAGCTTTTATCTACTACACGTTGCTAGTACGACACCGTAAAAGTTAAAACGGCTGCTCCTCTCTAATAAAGTGGTCGCATAGTATATGTTCACTTCTTAATTTTTACATTTATGAAAATCTGAACTTTGTAATAAGGCTTTGAAGTCTAGAGGAGAGTCTCTCTTTCTCTCATGTTAAAAAAGTCAGAAAAAGCGTTGAAAAAAGAAAGTCATTCGTACATGCTTTGCGTTCTCCTTAAACTAAGTTAAATGCAAAAGAAACTGAAAAAAATACTGCACATTCTTCCGAGAATTACAATAAATTTTTGATTATAAGGGGTTATTTGTAAAAGTGGGCCTTAGCGTCATAAACTTTCTGCTGCAAAGTAACAAGCAAATATCAACGTGAACTGATTTTATGTTGATCGTTATCGTGAAGAGATAAAATGCATTTCGAATGGCAAACACTGACCCCAGTCTTAAAGTGCAAGGAAGGAAAAAAACCCCCAGATTAAAAGCGTAAAAGAGGACATAACCTCCAAACGAAGCCTTAATTTTTGTATCATTTTTTATAATTTTTAGATCATTTTTATCGATATAACCGAAAATTTGTTAAGTTTTTTTGTACGGGGGGGAGGGGGAGTCTTTTAAAAATGTTTTCTAAGATTAATTTGCTGAATAAATTTATTTTTAATCTTGTTGTGGGAATTATTCGTACATTCGGAATAATTTTATGTTCCGCCTCATGGTGTTATGCCGCAAATATAAAAATAATTTAGATAATGGATTCTTATAAATTTTTGCAGGTATTTTGCAGATAATTCGAAAAAAGTAATGTACAAATTATAAAAATTCAGATAAAAATTAAATCTTTATTTGTGGGTTCTCCTTTTGTTCTTTTACTTTAGAGGTATTGGTACTTAGGTTTTTTTTTTTCCTCCTTTACACTTTAACCGTGAGGGTTTTATACCTGAGGTTTTTGGCCAGGTCCATTCCATATCGTGTATCCACCGAAATGGAATAGAGACTACGTTTACATCGCGCACGATACGTTACATTAACCATTACACCTTGTAGCAAGTAAAATTAAACGCACGATATTGAGAAGCAAGTCATTAAGATTTTCATTAAAGGCATTAAATCATGGTTTCAGTGCAGTCCTTCACACATTATGCTAATTATGTTTAATCTATTTCTGTAATTTCCTTCGTCTTTTTTACCTCATCTCCTTTAAATTAGGTCAAGAGTTAGATTTTCAAAACATTAGCTACAACACTGCAGCAGTCTCCCATATTAAGTAGATTGGACAATCGCATCCTATTATTGGAGATGTATTGTAAGAAACGAAATACATGTATATTGTGTCATTTTTTCGTTAAAAAGAATTATGATCTAACAGGTACAGTATTACTTTCATTACAGGTCCTTATTGTTAATAAAGAATTATTTTCTCTTAAAGATTGAAAGACTAAAATTGACGTTATTTTGAAGCGTATCTGACTATAACTGAAAAAGTTCCATTAAACCGAGTTAGTAGACCCCAAACGTGTGCTCCTCGAGTCACACGGAGGATATTCAGCCGATAATAAATTTCTTGCCATGTTCTTTTGAGCATATCGACATCACCTTGCTAATAGCAACCGTGATTCGGAGTTTCAAATCCGTTTTTTCTTGAACACCTGGTCCTTCGCGAACCCCCACAAGAAAAAGTCCAGTGGCGTGATCGAGGGGGCCAAGAGATAGGTCCATCACTTCCTATCTAACGACATGGAAATTTTTCGTCCAAAGCGATAAACCAATACACTGTCCGTGTATTGTGGAGTAGCCATCTTTTGTTTTAATAACCCGGATGTACAGTTCCCACACACTAGTGGCGAAATTGTGAAACACAATAAAACCTTTTCAGTTTCATATATTGAAATGCGTTTCTGTTTATCTTTATTAGTTTTTTGGTAGTACACAGATAAAATGTGCCAGACCTTTTATGGACACCCTCTATAATTAACTTTCTTACTGCTAATTTGGTATTTTGCTTTAATCAGACAATGGGAGACTCTTTGTTTTAGTTTCTGAAATCTACCACCAGAGTGCAAGCTGTGTCATCGAGAGTTGTTTTTACTTCCGGTTCTTCGCGTCGCCTGCTTTTTGAATAGGCAAAACTTTAGTAACGTAGCAGCATCGATAAGTTATTAAACAACAACAAAATGAAAACAATGAATTCAAAAAATGAAAAGGAAAACCTGAACTTGTCCGTGATTAAGCAAAAGTTGAAAGAAAAAAGAGCTAAAGTATCAGGAAACAAAAGTGAATTAAAAGAAAGGTTAGTAAACCAGTTAAAGAATTGGTATAGGCATATTTTAGTATACCAAGGCTTATACTAATTCAGTATTCGTTAATAATGACGGAAAATAAAGATTAAACTAACGAAATGTTAACGCACTAGCAGCATATACTTTCAGTGTAATTTCTTATGCAATTTCCGAGTTATCTGTCGCTAAAAATTTGGTTATCCGGATCGCTACCCTGTAAGCTGATATCTTAAGCCCAAGTTTTATAGATTAGCGGCTTAAGAGGATAACCTGCTTTTTAGCGACGGATAACTCAGAATTTCTTTATGATGTATGCATACTTTGTAAAGATAATTACATTTTAGAAGGATGCAATTTGATTAAATTAAATAACTTTCAACTAAATTTTTAATCAAATTTTAATCAATGATATTTGAATTTTAATTTATAATTTTTTTAAATTTTATAATAATTGTCTAAAATGCATTTGCTTTAATACAGGTTACAATATGAGTGGACCATCATTTCGATGCCATCCTTATACCAAAGATTGATATCCCCTCAAACGACACTCTTCATGTTTCCAAATTCTGAATTTTTACCAATCAACAAAATGGATAAAAATATTATGAATTTTTCATTAGATATAATTAATTCATGGTTTAATGAAAGATTTTCACATGCAAGTTTGAAAAATGGTCGAGAATTATTTCTCAAAAATTTTTTTTTAATTTTCAAACTTTCATTGAAATAAGGCTGGCATCTAAATCATGGTCCATCCATAGTTGTAACCTGTATTAGAGTAATTGCATTTTAGACTATTATTATAAAATTTAAAAAAAATATAAATTAAAATTCAAATATCATTGATTAAAATTTGATTAAAAATTTAGTTGAAAGTTATTTTTGCATCCTTCTAAATTTAATTATTTTTAAAAGTTAAAGTACGAGATGCATACATCATAACAGAGAAATTCTTTAGCTGGTTTACTAACCTTTCTTTTAATTCAATTTTGTTTCCTGATATTTAGCTCCTTTTTCTTTCAACTTTTGCTTAATCACGGACAAGTTCAGGTTTTCCTTTTCATTTTTTGAATTCATTTTTTCATTTTGTTGTCGTTTTAATAACTTATCGATGCTGCTACGTTACTACTCAAGTTTTGCCTATTCAAAAAGCAGGCGACGCGAGAAGTCGGAACTGGATGGATTTTCAGCCTGCATCTCCCCTTTTATCCAGGAGACTAGCTGTTTGGAATGAAGGATGATGGTGAAATAGACAAACACAAACATCCACGCCCTCGGCGGGATTCGAACACACGACTCGCTGGATACGAGAGCGGAAAGACCTGCGCCTCAACGCTCTCGGCCACCAAGCCGGCGAAGTCGGAACTAAAAACAACTCTCAATGACACATCGTACACTCTGGTGGTAGACTTCAGAAACAAAACCAAAGAGTCTCCTATTATCTTAACTTCCTTAACAATTTCTTGCATATTTCATCTCCTATATTACATAGTTTCGCAAATTGCTCTTGTTAAAAATTCCGGTTATTATTAAATTTTGGATAACTATCCTAATTTAAAAATATATCAGGTTGTTGCAAAAGTTTTTTCCGTATTTCTATTCCAACACAAAAACGATTGAACTTGAATGACAGATTCAGCTCATGCAGATGCCGCGCAATGGTTGAAAAGTGAACCATGAACTGTTCTGCGAGTTCCCTCGTTGTTACATTGTGATCTTCATCAATTGCTTGGCGTAGATCACCATCTGAAATCGTGATTGGCCGACCAGAGAGGTGCATCTTGAAGACTGCTATCTCCGCGTCTGAACCGGCGATACCATTCTTCTATTGTACGTAAACTAGCAGTGCCATCACCTAAACGTTGGCAAATGTTCGGTGACATTGCGCAGCACTGATCTTTCCAGAATACTCGTAGAAGATTATTGCTCGAATATGCTCGCGTGAAAGGTCCATTTCAGCCGTTGATGGCACTCACAGATGTATAGTCAGAAAGTTGATTCTTGGATGTAATATAGCAAAGATATTCAGGAATCGAATGCAATAATTTGTTTGAAAACATATGAACACCCCCCTCGGAAAATGAGCCTTTCTTGGGCACGGGTTCTAGAACCGGAAGAAACTTTTGCAACAACCTGTTAGTTAATCCCTCGGCTATTATTAAAATAATATTAAATGTTTATTACTAATAATATTTGTAAGAAATGAAATCTTGTAAACATTCCAAGGAGGAGCTGTAGCAGTGAAGCAAAAATGCATTTATACATTTATTAACAAGAAATTAATCCCCCCCCCCCCCGAGTAGGGTAAGGCAAGTAGCAGATCCTGCAGTCATCTATTTTTACCCTTTTATTTACACTTTTTATCTCTCAGCAAGATTTTTAATCAAAAAATTAATTTTAAATTCGATCGAACGTAATGTGTAGAAAAATGTAAAAAATCTCGTATTTTCTTTTTTTTCTCATCATTTCCGAACGTAGGATATATCACATGCCATATGTTGTCATAGTTCTAAAGACCAAGTGACTGCCACCCCGCAAATCCGACCTCAATGGAACAACTGGGCCTAAATTCATAGTATTGTAGATCTTGCCTAGAGGAATCTGGATACTGAATTTCACGCCTTTATGTACCTAAGTAGCACATAGATATGTTGTCCTCTCTGAATCCCACCCCCGTAATTCCGACCCCAGTATATCAATCAAAACTAAACTAAATAGTGCAGATGGACATGCCCATAGGAAGCTACATTCCGAATTTCAACCTTCTACCTCAAAAAATGTAGAAATATGAAGGGGACGGACTGACATTATAAAACCAGTATGCATAAAATAGCTCCATTCTACCGCTACTTAATAATATAGATTATGAGCACTTGAGCAATCGTGCGTCGACAAAGCGATTTCATGTGTCGATGTCAGTATTGCTTAAAAGATGAACTGAAACTAACAATGTATTCCTTCTTGACAAATCGATTGTTATATGACATGCCGTTATCTTGTTATTCTTTACACTCACTGTTTTAGCACGTGAATTCGACTTGAAAGGGTCCACGGAGAATCCTGAGAAGTTGATACGGCCGAGCTAAGACTTTGATGGTCATATTTCTGAAAGCAGAATTTGAAAAAGTTAACCCGTTTTCAAGTTATCGTGCAAACGGCGGACGGACGGATAAACGTACAGACCAAGGGTGCAATCTTATAAGTAGCTTTTATGCTAAAGCCCCTAATAACAGAAAGAGAACCACAAATTCCACAAACTTATTTTAATATTATGTATCCGCATTTCGACGACCAAGTCGTCTTCTTCAGAGTAATATAAACAAGTGTACAGAATAACAATGAGGAAAATACAGGCCTCTATGTAAGAAATAAGCACCAGTCAGAGATAGTCAAAGAAATTACCTAATAAAGTTTGATAATGTTTGTCCCCCCAGCTACGTTCATAGGGCCAGTGTCACTATTAAATAGCTGATTGGGTGATTCCTTGGCTATCTTCATATACTCTAAGAATTTAACATGATTGGGTCATAAGTCACGTGTAAGACTTTCACAAGATTGCTGTCATAATTATATTTGGATTTTATAACATGTTTTGCAAAACTCTATTCCTCTAATTTCTGTCAAAATATGTGTCACAATTTTTAATATTTTTAATTGTAGTGTCACTCGTATATCTTCCTTTTCTTCTGCCCGTAATAATGCCTACCACAAACGGCGCAGGATATTTTATAGATTTGTCTAATTTAGTAGACAAATCTAATAGATTACATGCCATATCTTAGCATTGATACAGTACATAATGGTACAGTACTCTCCATTTAAGAGTAATTTCTAAAAGTGGTCCAGTGATTACCATGGGGAATTAGACGTGAATATTATATACGGTGATTTTTCTTTGATATTACAATTGGTTGTTACAATATAATTGAACAATATTACAATATAGTTGTTTAATTTAAAAGGTTTTATTTTTTTTATTTTATATTTGGACATAGAATTTTTAATTGCAAAATTTAGAATGGTATCAAAATACTTCCAACAATTTCGTATGCTCTTTAAATTGTTTTTCATTAAATGCTCCATCCAGCATTAATGTTTTTTTTGTGTCTGTCAAAGTTTGTGAGTTTCAAAATTTCCTTTTATAATTATAATTTTTATCAAATTTGGCAGTGGAAATGCTATATTTGACGGCCAATTTTTCCTATGTTACATCTTCGTTGTGGGGATATTCTTCAGTATTCTCAAGGAGTATTATTAATTCCCGGATGACAAATTAAGCGTATTTTTATAAAAGATCCTCATCAGAAAATTGAAAAAAAATTCAAATGTAGCACAAAATATATTTATGACCTACGAACAGCCTTATGTAACAAACAGTGAGACAAAATATATTTAACCAATTTCATTTCCACTTTTGCTTAAGTTGGAAATTTTGCAGCCCGCTTTTATTTTGGATGAGTTGTTTCAGTTTCCATTTAGAACCGTTTACATTGAGTGAAGCACGATCATTTTCATACAAGCAGACAAAAATATCCTTGTTTCGTGTACAGAGATACGCAATGTTTATGTACATGGCTCGCGTTTTGGCTACATTAATATATTTTATAAAAGAATCCTTTCCATATCAGCAGCTTCCTTTGTCCACCGTAATCGGTCGTGCCAGTATTTCCATTTCATTTTAAACAAAAGACAAGAGCAAATTCGTCGCCTACATTGTTTCTCCGCATGCTCATGATTGCGGCTTGGCAAGATGACACTCGTGGATAATGGAGAACCATCTTGGCACGACAGCTGGCCCAAGGAAACTGCACTTCGTTTTTTTCGCTCTCTCTCTCTCTCGTCCATCTCCTCTTCTACTCTTACACCTCCGGCTCTTCTTTTTCCTTGCCACCCCTCCCTTTTTCCTTCTTCTCCTTCTTTACTACTGTAAATGCATTTTTCCCTCTGTTTTCTTTCCTCAGTTCCTCCTATCGCTCTACTTTAGTTTTCCGCTCTCAGCTGCCTTGATTGACCCCGTTCGATTCTTCGTTCGCGCAGTCCTATTCATTGGCGTTAGTCGATCGATCGGAGGCACCGGCTGCGCTCCTACGCTCACCAGGACCCAGGCACTGTCTTTTCCGGCCAGTCGTTTGTCTTTGGCAGGGGGTAAAGGCTCGTGGCTCTTCGTCATTCTTTATCTTTCTTTTTTATCTTTCTTTCTTACTATTCCATTGTCCTTTTCACAGTATTTCCACCGCCTCTTCCGTTCTTCTTCTCTCTCTGTCTCTCTTTCTCTCTCTCTCTCTCTCTCTCTCTTCATATATTTATCCTCTTCCTTCCCCGTCTCCTCCCTTTCACTCTTCTTTCTCAGCCCCTTTTTATTCTCTCTTTCTCTCTAAGTAACTAGAGATGATCAGTCGTGTCTTGGATGGCTGTTTGCAGTCCGGCTTTTATGCGGTGGCACGTACCAGAAGAACGCTCTCGCATTTCACCAGCCGTCGCTCACGGCACCAGGTTTCTCCCTTCCTCTCTCTCTCTCTCTCTCTCTCTCTCCCTATTTCTCTGACTCCTTTCCAATGGTCCGTGCACTAGTAAAGCTCTTTTTTCCGCAGGACGACACTCTTTGTTTTCCCGCCCAACTAAACCAACAACCTTCTCTCTCTCTATCCCGAAGGACAGATTCAAGGAATAGCAACGTTTTTGGTGTCTCTTCCAGAGCAAAGGGTTTATGCCGTCAAATATTCACTCAACGGTAAGGAAGGCTATTGTACCAAAATCGAAACAACCGTTCGGAGAGAACGTTCGATTTTTTTTTATGATCAAATAAAACCGTCTCGCCGCCTAAATAAATAATAAATAGGAAAATAATACACTAGTCTGAACTCGGATCGTAAAAAGGATAAAAAAGTAATCTTTCATCATAAAAGTAATTTTTCATCATAAACGTACTAATATTTTATTAGCCAATTCAAAATTTATCTACAGAGATAAAATGAGTACGATAAGGCATCTTCCAATTGGGAATTTAGAACCTTTAAAAATAAATCGCGTTTGGAAAATCCATGCTGGGTTATTTCTTCTATCATAAGTATTAAATTATATTTATGTAGTTATAAGAAAAGATATCAACTTCAATGTTAAATGGATTTTAAAACTGCTGTAGATCACTTCTACCGTATAGTTCACTTACTAATTAATGAATTCGTCTAGGAGTGGAAGCATCCAAGTACTAGACGGCAGTTAATGGAATTTTTTTGCCCTTTTTTATGTAAAAGTTCTTTATCAAATTAGGAGGTATCGATTCTTAATCTCTTTTCCAAACTAGACCAGAGTACCTCAAAGAGGTTGAGATCTGTTGACTGCGCTAACCAGTGAAGATTTTTAACTTCGTCATCATATTCCTTAAATCAAGAAAGAACATTACCAGCGATATGATGTGGGCATTATCTTCTTGGGAAATGCCATATACCCCAGGATACAGGATACAATCTCTGTGTCATGAAGTGGACATGCTTGTTCAAAATTTATTCATAGCCTTTGCCAGAGACTCTGACTTCATGTTGATAACTGGACCTGCAGAAAAATATAAAATATCTGCCCGAATCATGATGGAAGTCTTACCGATTACAGTTAAACAGTTAAAATGTCCGAATGGTAAGCTTTTTTTAGGTGTTCTCCACACACAAACTCACCATCGTGAAGGATAACTCGTCAGACCACATGACACATTTCCACTTATCCAGCCCTGTTCTGATTGCATCAAACACGAAACATCTAAAGACGGAAATTGCACTGTCCTGCCGAAAGTATCCGCACACCCTTATTAAGTAGCGGAGCACTTATTGGTTTCACAATGTCCGTCTGTGTGTCTGTCCGTCCCCTTCATATTTTCCATGTTGGTTGACGTAGAAGGTTGAAACTCGGAACATTGCTTACCTAAGGCATATCCTACTTCACTATTTAGTTTGGTTTTGATTAGTCCACAGCGGTCGGAGTTAAGGGGATGGTAGTTAGAGGGGATCAAGTTTTCTATGTGGTATTTAAGTGTGTAATACCGGTATTAAAAATTCATTAAAACACACTTATAAATGCTCCTTATCCGAAACTACATCCTGTAAAATGGAAATGTCAATTATCCGTTAGTTATAACGGTTCTAAGTAAATCTACTGCACTTAACTGTTTGAATCTACAATATTAGCGCTTGTATATCAATTAAACAGCTTTGAGAGCATTGAAATCCATAAAGGTATCCTAATAAGTTCTTAAATTCTGAGAAAGGGCCAATCCCAAAGTGTAATCTGTTTTATTTATTGAATCCTAATTTTTAGTTTTCCTGTTCCAATTTCTGTTTCTCTCTTGTTAGCTGTTACCGGCCTGAATTTCCAAATTGTTCTCAAGGGCCGATTAACTGCCACCTATCCTGGTCAATGGATAGGTCGGGGAAGACCAAAATCGTAGCCAAGCACGCTCACCTGAAATGAATCCATTGGACTTCTTCTTCTGGGGGTATTTGAAACCATTGTTTACTCTGCCGCAGTACCAGATGTTACTTCGACAGCGGATCCTGGATGACTACATCATCCGTCATACATCTGGTATTTTCCAACGGGTTCGCCAATCCATGCGGAGACATGCACGGGCTTCCTTGGAGTGTAACTGAAGACATTTTCAGCATTATTTTCTTGTTGTACCTTAGAAATGAATCGCATAGTTTGCAAGTCCTATCCGCTTTAATCGTTAATTTCATCTACTGTACTGCAGGATACCTTCAAACCGTTAAGGCTCTAGAAAAAAAAAGCGTTTTCGACCCTATGTTCATATTACATTTTCTGCTTGTTTTAGTCCCTAGAACATATCCTGACAATTTGTACAGACCATTCAGAAAGACCCTTTTTACAGGCAATCCCGCACCACAGTTCCTTACCATTTTTTCATTGATGTTAGTGCTTTCAGAATCACATGAGCATTTGAAGTATCCGTTGTAAATTCTCTTTTAAAGGCACTTTATCTGTTATGGTTTTTCAGTAATAGAATGCTTCCTGAACTCTTTACTTTTTTTACTGCTTAGTTTTTTCCCTCACTATTAAGGGCTTATGTTCTTTAAGAGTTTTTTTTAATGTTCAAACCTTGCAATAGAAATTAATTATAAAATGCAATGCATTTATGTAATAAAATTAAAAGCATATTACAGAAATGTTTTTATTATATTAATAGTAATAATTTTATTTCAAGTTGCATTTCTCGAAATATTTTTATTACCGGGATTATTGGTAACACCGGTAATGGATATTTACATTTTCGGTATTACCGGTAATAAGAAATCCGGTAAAAATGACAACCCTACTCACGGCGTAGTGTAATCTGAAGATACAGATTCAGCTTTGCAGTCATTTTCGTAGGAGTTATCTTCTTAGATATCAGTTTCTTATTTTAATACCCGCTACTGTCATTCAGCTTACAATTCCACTGTCCATATACAAGGTGAGGGCAGGTATTTGAGAACAAAACGACATCCGCAGGTAAAAGGAGCAGACACTTAAGATACCACAGAGCCTTTAATACAATTTATATTTTTGTACGAAGGACTGCATATTGTTATTCAATCAATAAAACCAACGTCCGCCGCAACGACAGCCTCCACACGCTGTCGGAACCGCTGGCAGGGAGCAATGAGGTGAGTGTTCTGGATTTCTGCCATTTCCTCCGCAATAGCTGGCCTCAGAGCTTCAACGTTGTTGTGTGGATGCTTGTTGGACTCCCTCTCAACGACGCCCCAGACTTAATAGTCCAAAGGATTGAGATCAGTGGAGCTGGGGGGGGGGGGGGCACATGATGGGAGGGATGTGGTCGTGAAGATTCGTGGTCATCCATGCTTGGGTGCTGTGGGCCTTATGACTTGGAGCAGAGTCCTGTTGAAAAACATACAGCCTACCACGTGCTACAGCAGTAATCCAGGGCTTCACAATTCTTGCCGCCGACACATAGGTGTAACCTGCAGCTCCCTCCCGAGTGCTCTTATGAACTTCCTAGGGTCCTCATCGATTGCAGCCTGGACAGAACGGATGAATTCCGGCGTCCTGATACGGTCTGAGCGCCGACAATATCGTTTCCTCTGTGAAACGGTTGGCACATCACCACTGGCAGCGTCCAGTTCTTCCCGAACTTTGCACACGAACGAACGGGCGACTTTTAGGAATGTAGCAATCTCGGACTCGGAGTGTCCTGCAGCCAAGGAGACGATGACAGCATGCCGCTTCATTTGGTGGGTTATCTTTAGATTCGCCATGTTTTTCTGCCTCGTTTCGGAATTGTTAAAGAGTATGACATATTGACTATTATGTCATACTCACATGTTCTCAAATATCTGCCGCACCCTGTACATAATTAAAGGCAGGCTTGCGTCACGGATGCAAATAAACAACGCGCATATTTTTTATTGATTGAACAAGCAATTAAATTATGAAGTAAAGTTTTTGAAATGAAATACGCCATAACCTATGCTTCGGGATATTGGTTCAGCGATTAGTCGTTCTACGAGGCATGTTTTTTAAGTAAGTACCGTTTTGCGATTCGGCCGCCGCAGCGCTACGGTCGGCGTTCCGCGCATGCGCGCTGGTTAACTACATCTCTTGTCTACGCACTGACGCCATTACAGTCTGATTCTTCATTGTATACGTTGTTTACTGAGTGTTTAAGATGCCTCCGACAATCGTGAGTCCCGCCGATTGTGAAATACGGGCTGTTATACGATTTCTTAGTGCTAAAGGCGTAAAACCGATCGATATTCATCGTGAGATCTGTGAAGTGTACGGACAAAACATTATGAGTGATGGAATGGTAAGGAAATGGGTGAGAGCATTTAAAGATGGCCGCACAAATGTGCATGATGAAGAACGGAGTGGGCGTCCTTCGGTCGTTAATGAAGATTTGGTGCAGAAAGTGGACGAAAAGGTGAGAGAAAACAGACGCTTTACAATTTCATCATTGTGCGACTGCTTTCCTCAATATTCTCGTAGTGTTTTGTATCGCATTGTGACCGAGAACTTGAATTACCGGAAATTGTGTTCACGTTGGGTTCCAAAAATGTTGACGGATTTGCACAAAACCCAACGTTTAGGCAGTGCATTGACTTTCCTTGAGCGGTACCACAATGAAGGTGAAGATTTTTTAGACCAAATTGTTACTGGTGACGAAACATGGGTGGCCTACGTCACACCAGAATCGAAACAACAATCCATGGAATGGCGACATTCATCATCACCCAAAAAAGTGAAGTTTAAGCAAACAATTTCTGCCCGGAAAATCATGTGCACAGTTTTTTGGGAGAGAAAAGGAGTATTGCTAGTGGAGTTTCTGCCTCGTAATGAGACAATCAATGCAGCGTCTTATTGTGAGACATTGAACAATCTGCGTCGTGCAATCCAGAACAAAAGACGTGGCAAGTTGAGTAAGGGTATCGTTTTGCTGCATGACAATGCCCGTCCACATGTGGCTAATCGGACCAAAGATCTCATCAAATCTTTTAATGGGAAACTCTAGATCATCCTCTATACAGCCCTGATCTGGCGCCCAGCGACTACCATTTGTTCCTGCACTTGAAGAAACACCTGGGTGGTCAGCGTCTTCAAGACGATAACGAAGTCAAAACATTTGTGATACAGTGGTTAACAAGTCAGGCGGCAGAATTTTATGAGGAGGGTATTCAAAAACTAGTGCCACGTTATGACAAGTGCCTCAATATTCACGGAAATTATGTAGAAAAGTAGATTAAGGTACAGGCTTTCATGTAAAAATAAAATTATTGCGATATCTTTGCACGTCTTTTTTTAATTCCAAAACGGTACTTACTTAAAAAACATGCCTCGTAATACGTAGAAATCTATTACTTACTTGCTTAATTCACAACAATAAGTTTGAAAATAATATTAATATTTGAATTTAAAATATTATTAAATATTTAAAAAGAAAGTAAAATTATAGAAAATTTTAAGGCTCGGTAATATTTTTCAGAAATGTTACTTGCCTTAATTTTCATTGTCTTAGAACTTATATTATCTTGGCAGTCTATAGAAAAATCTTCAAAGAGCCGAGCTATGAGCCCTATATTTGGATTTTATTCTTCTTTAAACATCGTTTTTCTCTTTCATCGATTTTTATGGAAATCAGAATGACTCGACAAATTTAAAAAAAAAAAAAATCCACCAATATCAAATTTCGACAAAATCTATCGAATCCTTCTCTGAGATGGGCCGAACGTACACAAGAGCGGAAGAACGCGACCTAAATCTAAAACTGCTTAAAAGCAAACTAAAATTTGAATATTTGGACACTGAATCTGTAATCTCTGCTGCATTGTTTTGTTTCCATAGACCGATGTTTTACACAACCATTTTATACAGCATTAATCAAAAACATTTTTTCAAACACGTTATTTTATTATATGTAACGGAAAAATTTACATTAAGCCAAAATTATCATATTCTTAATGCAAATCCAAATGAATTTATTTTATATTAAAACATTGATACAATAAACTTCATATTTCAAATTTGACGTTTTTTTCCAGAATCCATGCAATTTCATATCCTAAAAACCTTAAAAAAAATCACCCTGAGACAAGGGTGGCTTAATTCTATTTCACTCAAAGTTTGCCTTTTCCGAATGAATAGTACTTATCGAGGTTTTAAATGCAACCAATGTTTTCCAGCGAATTGAGGAAACAAGGCTTGCTTTTAATTATCTTGCTCTTAGCTCTCCTTTTAATTTCCTAAAAAAGCTTTTTATTAGAGCAATCGTCAGTTTTATATGTTGCCATTATCGAGTTTCGAGCACTTAATGCTCTCCTCTTATCGAAAGGACATTGACTGGATTCGATGGAAGCTCTTTACCTATAACTTTTACTCCGGGCAATTTTGTCGTAATGCGTCTGCTCATAAAAATAATTTCCCCTTAATTTATTAAAATAATTTTATTTTGAAGCCATTTTAAGAGTTCTCCCTCTACTCTTCGATTTCGAAAATTGCATCTGAGAATACAGTACTTACGAAACTTCCTTATTTAATTTAAGTCGGATGTAGATCATTTGTGGAATTAATGGACGAGATTAATCTCATTCATTGGAAGTAATTTCTAGAAATTTACTACAAACATCAGGAAGAAAATGTTATTATCTTTATTAAAGAAAGAAATCTAAATTCTACCTAATACGAAATTAGGGTAAAATTGCTTTAAGTTTATTTAATTATTAAGTTCAAAATAATTTATTGAAGTACATAAAGATACGTACCACATAAGAAACACTGATAAAATTAATAGATGGTGCAATAAACAACATCTTCAAAACGATTATTTTTTTTTCCCTTGAACTTTTTTTCTGAAGTTTATCACTGATATCTAAGAGTCTGTGTGTCTGTGCCCGCAGTAAAAGTTTGGATTTCTGAAATTATGACTTCGTATTCATAAAGTCTATCATAAAGTAGAAAAGGAATGTCTGAAAGACCGAGCCTATCTCCTTGTCGTTTTTGATTTTAGACATTTTGTCGAATGTCTAAAAAAATACTTGAAGAGGTATCCTGAAACTTCAGGGGTATAAAGAACATGTTACACCTCATATATTTCAACAAAGGTTTTATCCCGAAAGCAAATGTAATACTAGAAAACAAATTGAATAAAAAATAATGTTTGGGATTATCCTTTAAAAAAATAATGCTTGAAATGCGTTGTAGCTGTAGCATATGATTAAGAGGTTTCTTTTACTCATCTGTATTCATTTGCATGAGAATAGTATCTATATTCATGGAGATATAAATGTTTATTTAACAACATAGAAATTTAACACAATGCAATGCCATTTTCAGGGAAATTGACAAAACTACAGTGGAGACAATACCCTACAGTCAAAATATAAAAATATTAAATATTTGATGAAATATGAGCATTTTTACTAAATTATGTTTAACTGCGCATGTTTTAATTTACACTTCGTAACACTTCATGGTTTAATTTACATAATTACAAAAATTTACATTATCAGCACGAAATTATACTATTAAGTTACCGTATTGTTTTTCTGCACCTTTTTTCCTGCTTTCTTTGTACTTAATGGTTTGCGCAGTTTATTCAAATTCTTGGAAATTTTGGATACGGGTTGAATTTATAAAAATCAAATATTTTTCGTTGTAAAAATTTTCCAAGTTTATTTGAAGAATGAAAACTTTAGTAAGAAGGCGCCATTAAGATAAGAAAACTAATTTTTATTTTTAATATTTCTTTATATTTCTTCTTTAAAATTTTCTCTGAGAATCCTACGACATTAGTTTTGTATGTCACTTTAGAGTTTTTTTTTAATGTATGATTAGATAGATGGTTTTTCATTTTAATTCTTTATAGTGACTGATAATTTCATCAATAATTACAAAGGAGAAAATATTTCTATTAATCTTGGGTGTCCGAAAAATCTGGTAACATGGCAGATATCTCAAAGCTGCCAGATAGGCGAGATCTGATGAGTATGGTTTATAGGTAATAGGGGTTGGGGAATTCATTGCCGCACTCAATTTTGTCTTTGACCCCCAAATCTAAAGTCATCCATTTGCTAACTAGAAAACTATTAAAGATAGAGAAAATTTTCCGATTGCTACCCTGTAGAGCAACACCACATTAGTAACCTGACCTTGAGTGACTCTTTCTCGCCCAATTTCTCAAAATCTTTCAAGGGGAAGGGTGTGATTAAAAATTGTTTTTAGACTAATGTGGTGTTGCTCTACAGGGTAGCAATCGGAAAATTTTCTCTATCTTTAATAGTTTTCGAGTTAGCAAATTGATGACTTTAGATTTGGGAGTCAAAGACAAATTTGAGTGCGGCAATGAATTCCCCAACCCCTATTACCTATAAACCACACTCATCAGATCTCGCCTACCTGGCAGCTTTGAGATATCTGCCATGTTACCTGACTTTTTGGACACCTGTATACCAAGAGTTGCTCTCGAATCTGCCGGGTTGCAGGTTCAAATCCCACTGTGGACAGGGATGTGTGTGTTTGTCCCAGGAATGAGTAAAGCTATTAGTCATGTGAACAGGGCACAAAATGACCTAGATGTTGACGTGCACAACCTCACGATACATACGTAACTCTCAAATTAGCCTACCACTCGGAAACATTTTCCCATCTAGCCAGAGGAAACACAACCCTTAATAATTTCATCTCCACTGTAATCAGTCATTTTTTATGCTTTTCGTGTAACATCAAAGTTTCATTTCCATTCATTTTCATACGCTCCCATTTTTGCGCACAAATATAAAAGGCGCATTTGGCGGCACTCAGATATGAGAGAACTGTCACGTTGTATCTGACCGCTTTTCTTACCGTCTGAGTCACCGTTGCCGAACGCTCTTTTATCTCAGAAAGAAATGGCTTTACCTACTTTACAAATACTGAGAAGAAAAGGCGGATTTACTAATTTTAGTTTACATGAAATAAAAACTAACTAGCATCAAATGACCAACTGAGCATGCATAATATTCGATCCCGATAAGAGTTTTCCATAAGGCCAGGAAGGAAAGAGTACACTGGGCATCGCCATGATGTGGCTCTAGTAGCTACTTCTTTGATAACTTCGCATCGTAGTGTTTATTCTGAGCAGTCAGAAAAAGAAAAGCTTGCTGAGCGTCTGAGCTCAGAGTCTGACAGATTCGTTGCGTGCCGAACACGTTTTCTTCTCAGGCGGAAGTAACAAAGGGCTCGCCGAACGCTGTTCTCTTAGATCTGAGTGCCGCCGAATGCGCCTATTGTCTCCTTCCTTTCATACTTCCCCAGAGCATCAATGCTTTGCAGCGCAGCTCTTCTTTTTGAAGTCTCACTATCAAGAAGATTTTTCTCTCTAAAAAAAAGGCATAGATAGCACAGATTGGCTAAGAAATTGCTAATAGAATGCATCCTGGTTAGTGAATCGTTTGCCCTTCAAGATGTGGTCCAAAAGGTGAAACATGTGAAACTCTGATTAGGCCAAGTCTGATGAATATGCAGACTGAAATGGGATACGAGGTCTGATGGGGCCAAGTAGAAGAATTCCTTTATTTGCTCTCCAAAAAATCATGGTGGTCGTGCAACAAGAATCTATCATGTAAATACACTGATCATATGGTTATAAGTAGAGACAGGGTTTCTGTGTAGCCACTGTAATAGATGACGTGCTAGGACGTTTCTGCCCTTCGGCGGGATATCTATCAGAAATTTGAAAATTTGAAATAAATTTGAGTTCTTGTAATTTCCTTTATGATTAGTGGACGGCGAAACGGGGACTTCTTGATTGGCTATTCTAATAGAAAAAAAATTGAAATTATCCGCTCACTGGTACATTGCATATATTATGATGTTCGCAACAGTTTTCTGATTAAGCCATGAGGGGGAAGAAGAATAGAAAAATTTCGACAAATTCTGTACTTTGACTTTTATAATGTATATGTAATTATGTGTTAATTTTTAATGGTCAATTATATTATACTTATTTGTCATTTCCTATCTTCTGACTTTTTTATTTTATAAATTGCTAATGGTGGATTTATGGACTATGAGATTACATAAGGACATTTAAACGGGCTTTGTTATTGTAGTAATCTTTTTAAACTTTGTTTTTTATTATTTTTAAATCCATTAAAGCAAATGCCATTACAAGATGGCTTTAAAAATCTCACTACTTTAGTTTGCTAAAAATGTCTCTACTCACATTTCTTTATTTTAAAAAGTAATGAAAAAGTAAACATCTATACGATATTCAGACTCTTCCCACACACTCTGCAGCATGTCCGTGTTCGGTCCCCACTGTGCTTCGAGTTTTAACTCGTCCAAATTTCCCGGCAATGGTGACCTGAAATGGCGTCCTTCGCAATCCTCATAGGAAAAGAGTCGCATGGCGTTATGTATGGAGATCGGGCAGGAACAATGATAAAGAGCCACGAATCTCTTGGTTTCCAAACCAACCTATCCAACTTTGAGAGTAGGTTTCGTTCAAAAATAGGCAAGACCGTATCTCTTATATTTATTTGAACTACGTGATCTCTCCTTCACGAATATACGCACACGGCGCTAACTGTCTGAGAGATATAGCAAACTAAAACAGGAACAATATTTTGTGGACATCCTGTATAATAGGAAACCAAGAAATTAAGATGAAATTCTGTGGTGAGTACGTAAATTCAGTGAATACCTATCGATGAACCTACGTAGCGAATATCTGTCAAATGGAGATGACCCAAAAGTCCGCTGAGGGGCTACCCTGCTTAAAAAACATCATTCACTTTCCTTTTTTTTTCTCATTGATCTCACCTAAAGGCATTTATTCTGTGTGATCTCATTCACTTCATGACTAAACGCAATAAGCGGCGCTATCTATACGCCCTCAATCGAAGTTTTCGCACGATTGAACTTGTATGGTCATCGCTTGCATGTCTAGTCGCAATGCATTTGCCCGCCAGCCTGCATACCTATATGGTAGCTTTCTAAAGATCCAATTTCAAGAAAACGGAGTGGAATATGGAGAAACAAAGTCCGTTTAAATTATCAATAACATAGTTTCAATTGTTTGTTTGTTTCTTGAAAATTTGATTTAGTTTATAGATTTATTTTATTGTCTTCCAATGTTTAAACTTTAATTTTTCCGCTCAAAGGATGCCCTATTAGCTAGTCTGGAAAACGATGTTGCAAACATTAAAATTTTAAATGTATTAAAAAGTCTAATGAAATTCAATTCGACAGATGCTAGAAGGCATTTGTTTTTTTTTTATACTAAAAATAATCAATATCGTGATTAAAGAGTACTATTGAACTTGAATGCTTAAAATTTCAATGTTTTCATTGCCTTTAAATTTCAGAGTTTGAATAGTTTTTGAAAAACAAAAAGATATTTTTTAAAGGTCAAACTTTTGGTAGTTCTGTGTTTTTATTTCTCGACAGTTAGCTCGAAGGGTTTCAAGAGGTTGAAACTCTTCTAAGATTTAAGTGGATTCTAATTTTCAATAAAATCTCTGTTTAAAAATAATGTAATCTAGAAAATAAAATTTTTAAAATTAATTTCAATTGTAATTCTCATTAACCTTTAATAAGCTGAATTATGAAATCCATTTCATTAATTTATGATTGAAGACATATTAATTAGAAATAGAGAGAAAAAAATCCTCTGAAGACTTTCTATTAATGCTTTCATTAAACTTTATTCTATTATTATAAATATTTTATTTCTCAAAATTTTATATTAGCGTTATGTTAATAGCTTCAAGGAATTAATTAATTTTATAACACTCACCCATTTGTAATTAATGCTTTCAATAATAAAGATAAACAACGTTTTAAATAATATTTTTCATTCAAGTAGTTCGCTTTTATTTTGAAGCAGACATTACAAGCTAATTCCTGATTTGGGGAAGAGTTCAAATTTCTGCAAAAATTTAGAGATGTAGGCTACAAATGGCGTGTCTGTATTGAAGTAATTCGTTTATATTTATTTCTTCCACAGTCAAATAAAAAAAAAAGTTGAAGTTACGAATGTTGCCATATCTAAAAACCTACATTTTTCCAAAAAAAAAAATAAAAGCCGGCAGATGGGTTTGCTAATTTTGCCAACGATAAATGACTAGCACTCAAGTGCTACGAGTTTATCGTCCGTTTCAAAATATTATGCATTTTATGTTGGTTTTGCGGTTTCATTTAAACGACCCTTGTAAATATTCGGCAGCGTTTAGTTTCTTGCGCAATATAGTAAATTTAACAGGGCAAAGTTTTTGTGTGTCATTTGTTTTAAGTCTATGGTTGAAACGATATAAGTCGGAGTAATGAAACCTAAGGCACTGCTAACGTTAATTGGTTGGATGGTTTGTTTATTTTAACGACCCATTCAACTGCTGAAGCCGGAAATTTTACCTACCCTAAGGTTCTTTAGCGTGCAGCAGGGGAGTCACGGTGAAACATCCCTTCCAAGGGATAACGTGACCGCAGACTTTCCCCTGAACATTTTTTTTCTGTCCACGACCAGATTTAAACTCGCGATCTTCGGCGTTAAAAACAAGCACGCTCACCATAGCGCCATCAGGGCAACGCCTTCCATAACATATGCTTGTGCACCGAACCATAACGCCATCAACATCCTGTTCGCATTAGGGTGATTTGCGTTATTTTATGTAAATGTTAATAGTAATTAGCTAATTAGCGTCGATGATATTATCATAGCCATCAGTAATATGTTTGGGTTATTAAGAACAGCTACGCGCACTAATTAAAGGCTCTAGACAGTTATTTTCGCATTATTTGGTGTTATATGGTAAATTAAAATCATATTATTCAAGACCAATAGTAGAAAAATTAATGGGTCATTTTTCTAACACCTTTCTTGAAAGTTGGCATAGTGGTTCTAAGATTGATAACGGTAAATATCTAGTTTGGATTAGCTTGTATAGGTTCTTTAACTCCTTCTTTGGATAATACAGTAATTATACAGGGTGATTACACAAGAACTTCACACTTTTAAAAATTTATTGCATCAAAGCTATTCAGAATATAGACACACCACATACGGATTCTTAAAGAAAAACTCTGGAAGTTTATTGTGACACAGTTAAAGATGTTCAATATGCCCCCCTGTAGTCGAATTCGTCCCAAACTCGCATTAACATGTCTCCATCAATCCCACGTATCGCTACCGTAATGCGTTCTTTCAGCTCGTCTAGGTCACGGGGAAGGGGTAGGATGAAGACCTTGTCCTTTACACACCCCCATAAAAAGAAATCACAGCGGTGGATTGGTCGAGCAAACAATAACCTGGAACTAGCAAAGTGGCCACCGCGGAGCCCCGACCTCACACCTTGTGATTTCTTTTTAGGGGGGTGTGTAAAGCACAAGGCCTTCACCCTACCCCTTCCCCGTGACCTAGACGAGCTGAAAGAACGCATTACGGTAGCAATACATGGGATTGATGAAGACATGTTAATGCGGGTTTGAGACGAATTCGACTACCGCATTGATGTATGCCGTGTCACGACAGTGGGGCATATTGAACATCTTTAACTGTGTCACAATAAACTTCAAGAGTTTTTCTTTAAGAATCCGTATGTGGTGTGTCTATATTCTGAATAGCTTTGATGTAATAAATTTTTAAAAGTGTGAAGTTCTTTTGTAATCACCCTGTATAATAAATTATAATAAAAACAAGACTGACCTTGCTATCTGTGGATACCTTGATGCAAAGGAGAAGAGGTTGGATACCACAATGAGTTTATTCATCATATCATAGATGTACATTCGGCTACCATATAGCCATCTTCAGTATGAATCAATTAACAGACAATCGACAATTGACAATCGAACAGTGAAGTGTACACTTCTTCAGATGTAACGAAAGCAGCGCTTTTACAAAGCTCATCGAACCAGAATAAATTCCAAACGAAATACACTGAGGTAGTCAAGAAGCCTAACCAACCCAAGCGGTCTTCCATATTATACAAAAAAGAAAATAAGATTGACGATTGTCAGAAACAAAATGCAAAAGAAATAAAAGTACAAGGAGAAAGAAGATTATCACATCTTCCAGTAGTCCGGGAAAGAGACGTTGCTGATGTCTTCAAAGTTTAATGTCAAGAGTATGCCTTGGTTTTCGATACTTCATATGCCACTTCATATCCATTGAGTTCTTCAGTATTCCGGTCACTAGGTCATTGTCATGAATCTTCATCTTCTTCACCATAATTAAAAGGAGGTCGTGTCAAAAACTTTCCGATGTGGATCATGTCTAAATCCGAGTGGATGGATTGGTTTTTCACAGTCCTTCTGTCAAGCTGGGCAATGGTCCTCAGGGTAACATTCTGGAATGACTGTAGCTCGCTCCATCTGCTTCTACAGATAGTCGCTCACGCAGGCATGTCATAGAGGAGTATGGTCCGAATAATCGACCTGTACAGAAGTAACTTATTGTCGATGCTGAGGATGCTGTTGCGGCCCAGGAGAGCTATGAGACTGTATTTAGCCCTCTTCGCTTTGTTCAGAGCGTAGGTCACGTGACGATTCCAAGAGAGTCTTGAGTCGATGATAACGCCACGGTATTTATAGTTGTCTACCCAGTCCAGTTTTGTTCTTGAATAGAACAAGAGAATCTGGGGGACGCTTGAACTTTCTGTTGAAGTACATAGCCTTGCACTTTCCGACATTAAGGTTCAGCTTCCAGCAGTTAAACCAGTCTTCGAACATCTTCACGGCAGTCTTCGAGTGATAACGTGAGCCGGCTTGTGTGCCCATGTCATAATGGCAGTATCGTCAGCATAGAAATATAGATTACAATTTTTAGGGTTCGGGAAATCATGCACAAAATAATTAAATCGCACGGGCCCGAGGACAGAAACTTGAGGAACACCGGCCTTTACAACACGTGGCGTGGATAGATTTTCACCAACTTTAGCTTGGTACGACCTGTCGGTGAGAAAGGATTTCACCATCAAAATCAAATCAGGAGGAAACCCGTCTCTAATCATCTTGTAGACAAGGCCCCCATGCCACAAGCTTACTGACATCGAGGAATACCACTCCGCAGTACCTGGAAAGGTTCAAGGGGGTGCTCAGGTCTTCTACGAGCCTCCATATCTGCATCTGACAAAAGTGGGCGGTACGAAAGCCAAACTGCTCTTTCCGAAGTAGATCATTGGCGAGACAGTGGTCTTGAAATCTGACGAGGATCGTTTTCTCCAAAACTTTAGACATTGAGGGGAGCAGACTAATAGGTCGGTAGCTCGAGGGAATTGATGGGTTTAGTCCCTGCTTGGGGATACTCAAAACAATAGATTGTTTCCAAGATGCAGGGAAGTAAGAAAATTTTCAGCAATCGATATTGGTGAGATAGTCAATAAAGTTCTTTGGGAGATTTTTAAGGGCGTTATTGCTCACCTTTGTCTCTTCCTGGAGTCTTCTTCTTTTTCAGTTTACTTATGATGGTGGCGATCTCTCCGGCCTCGATGTTGTTCTTCGTTAAATGCTGCGGAACTTCATCAAAGTTGACAAGACCATCTTCCATACGTTGAGACATGATTTGACTCTCGGGATTGATGTTGATAGGAGTAACAAATTGCATTTCAAGTGAATCTGCAATGACTTGGGCCTTGTCCTGATCAGTTTGCACATAGTCACCTAGTGGTGTACGGAGTGGAGGAAGCGTATCATTCAATTAACAGAGTACACAGCAGGGTATTTATAACAGTTTTAAACAAATGAGGAAGAAGCAAGAAAAACTTTAGAGGAAAACGAAGGCAATTGGGCAGGGCATAGTTGCGCGGACCTAGGAGAGAGCTCTGCTAGGAGGATAACTATTCCGTATTCTTCAGTAATGTTTTCCACGAAATAAGGTGCATGGTATCTCCTTGGTTCTTCAGGATTTCCCATGATTCCAAATAATTCATCCTTTTTGGGTCATCCACAGCATGAAGGATTTTCAGCTTCTCTATTTTGAAGTCATTTCCAGTTCTTATGATGTGGTCCGCCAGAGCTGATCTATCCAGCCTGTAGTTCTTGATGTGATCCAGATGTTCTTTGGTTCTAGTTTTAATCTTCCTTCGAGTCTGGCCAATGTATTTCTTATCGCATGTTCCGCACTGCAATAGGTCACTTATCCCAAATCTCTCTTGTTTAGGAATCCGATCCTTGGCACCTCCAATTAGTCTCTTCAAGGATAGGTCACTTCTAAATGCTACCTTTAAGCCAAAGGTGTTGAAAATTCTCTCCATGCCTCTTTTAGAGTGCAGTTGTAGGGCATACTAAAGAACCTCGTGTCCTTCTTTGGTTCAGGTTTCAGCGTCGTGCACTGGGATATCCTCTTCTTGAAGAGGTGTTTCTTTATCAATTTTCGGGTGGTATGTTCCGTAAAACCATTGCGTCTCGCCGCTTCTTTAATCCTCTTGAATTCTTCCTCCCGCTTCTCTTGTCTCAGAACTTTGTCGAAAGCCCTGGAAATCATGTGACCCATGGACCTTACTTCGTGGAAAACATTACTGAAGAATACGGAATAGTCATCCTCCTAGCAGAGCTCTCTCCTAGGTCCTTCCCAATTGCCTTCGCTTTCCTCTAAAGTTTTTCTTGCTTCTTCCTCATTGGTTTAAACTGTTATAAATACCCTGGTGTATACTCTTTAATTGATTCATACTGAAGATGGCTACATGGTAGCCGAAATATACATCTATGAAATAGTGGAAATAGTGATATCCAACGTCTCCTCCTTTGTCCTTCTTTGGAGTTTGGACTAAAAATGAGTATATCGGTTGGAGCTTGAAGAAAAAAACAGCCCCTGGACCCCTTAATCTCCCAAACAGGAGCATGGAACAGTGGATACCTGTCGGTACACACTCTGCAACCAGATGGACGAAGTTGGGTTTGGCAGGTGCCTGGAGAGTGTTTCCTATCTACGTGTGTGGTACCCACCGTGAAGTTTGGAGGAGGTGGCATCATAGTATGGGGCTCTTTATCACGGTTCGGATTGGGCCAGCTTGTTTCTATTAAAGAAACGATGAATCCTGTTGTTAAACGAGACATCTTGGACAAGCGTGCACTGCCAACATTGTGGGAATAGATCGAAGATGGGCCTTTTCAGTATCAAGATGACAATGCTCCTTACCATAAAGCAAAGTCCGTACACGACTGGTTTCTAAACAACGGGATTGAAGAAATGGATAGGCCTGCCCAGAGCTCTGATCTTTATCCCATTGAAAATCTGTGGGCGGAATTGGAATGTCGACCATGAGCCCGGCTACACCGTTTTTCATTCGTGGCTGAACTAACCAGTGCTCTGAGCCAGGAATGGAAGGAAATTCCAGCTTCTTACTATCAAAAACTGGTGGAAGGTCATCCTCGAAGGGTGGAGGCTGTCATTCGTGCACACTGGGAGGGGAGGGGGACACTGCTTACTAATACTTGTTATCTGAAGCCTGGGTGAAGAAATGCTGGTGTCTCTAAACTTTTGATCAACTAGTGTAGACGGCTGCACAATGCCGTCTGTTTGGAAATGATAGCCTACAGTAATTTTCATAGGGTACAGCAATTTTATCATTTGCACCCTTGCTAAAGACGAATTTACATACCAAAATTGATCAGGTAGCTTTTTCAGGATGTTGAGATTTGTTTAAATGTATATAGGGCTATGCAACAAAAAAGCAAAATTGTTTATTATAAGAAAATTTTAAATTTCTTTGTACGTGGTTGTTGTTATTTGTTGTAATATGAAATCAGTTATAAAATTGCTATTCATAGTGTCAAACCTAATATAAAAGAAACCAATAAAAGTAAATCTTGTTTGGTTAAAGTATGTACATGCATTTACTAATTATACAATATTAGTAAATAGGAATTAGATGTAAAGCTAAAATTGAACTGCAATACACAATCTATCCAAAAGTAACCGGACTCTTTCGATTTTAGATGTTTTGTCGAATATCTAGAAAAATACTTGACGAATTATCCTGTAACCCTTGAAGCATATTAAAAAGCATATTACACCACATATTAAAATTATTATGTGAAAAAGTGTTTTCATTATTATTATTGATTTTACACCTACAGTTTTCGTGACCTGATTACTTTAAGTATCAACTTCTTCTCCTTACGCTGATATGAAGACATATTGACTTCATACCAGCGTAATGAGAAGAAATTGATACTGGTGTCCGATCCAAAAGTAAACATTTGGAGAAAAGCCCTTCTCGTTTTGTTTATTTTTGAGAGCAATTGAAATTCAACTCATTCTATCGACGATATCTTTCTGAATTTTCATGATATTTGCTTGGGCTTTTTAAATGAGGTAAGGTGCTGGAAAAAAGTATAGAGCCGGGATAAAAATGCAAATAAACGTAGCAAATCCATGCTGATTTTGTTGCTTTTTTATATACGTGACTTAGATGATACAAAACGCGGTTTCCAGGAACATTTAACAACGAATAAAGAATCAAATGCAAATTAACAGCCATTATGCCAACCTACCTTCTTGCAAGGTGGGAAAAAGTTTAGAGTCGTCCATTTTCTTGCATATTTTATTAGTTGAAAGGATTATTTAAGGTGATGAAAGTATACAGCAACGTCATATGAGAGCATTTACCATACCGTTTGTGTAATATAACACCAATATACAATATGCCAAAAGGGCAATATCTTTCAAAGTATGAAACAGGCCAAATTGTTGTTCTTAAGGGATGCGGAAAGACTGGATCTGAAATTACGAAAGAAATTGGACGTTCCAAGTCAGCTGTTAACAAATTTCTCAAAATCCAGATAAACATGGAATGGAACCCAGATCTGGCAGGATAAGGGCACTTTCCGCTCGCCAGACATCAAGAATAAGAAACCTTGTTCGCCATCAGCCACTCTCTTCTTCGCAGATTGTTGCCGAACTATATCTCCCGTGCACTAATAGAACCGTACGAAATGTGTTGCATTCTTATCCAAATCTGCATTACTCAAAAATGGAAGGAAGACCATCTCTGACAGCAGCTCATCGTGAAGCGCATGTGGCGTATGCTAAAAAATACGTTACGTGCGGTGACAAGAGGAAGAATGTTGTGTTATCAGACGAGAAGAAGTTCAACATGGACGGACCAGATGGGTTCAAGTAATATTGGCATGATATTCGAGATGAAAAGGAATTCTTCTCATAGAGACAGTTTGGAGGTGGCTCAGTAATGACTTGGGGAGGGTTTGCTGCTGGCGGAACTACACCTAATGCATTCGTATCACACGGATGAATTCCATTGCATATCAAGATATTCTGGCGGATAATCTGCTTCCATACGGTCCGCTCATAACGGAGGGTGAATGGATTTTCCAACAGGACAATGCTGCGATTCACAGCTCGGCCTCAACCAAAGGACAGATTTGACGCTAATTCTATAATTGCTCTAGACTGGCCATTCCGGAGTCCAGATCTCAACCCAGTAGAGAACATTTGGGGAATATTAGTGCGTTCTGTATACTACAATTTCCGTCAGTACAGTAATAAAGAAGAAATGGTGGATATATCCCTGCAGCATGGCATAACCTTGATCCAGGAGTGTTAGTGAAACTCAGTGAATCAATGACAAACAGATTAATAAAGGTGATTGAGAAAAAGGGTGCCTTTATCGGGTATTAAATGTGAGACTCTAAACTTTTGTCCAACTTGCAAGTGGCTAGGTTGGGATAATGGTTGTTAATTTGCATTGATTCCTTATTCGTTGTTAAATGCTCCTGGAAACAACGTTTTGTATCATCTAATTCACGTCTATAAAAAATCAACAAAACCAGCATGGATTTTCTACGTTTATTTCCATTTTCATCCCGGCTCTATACTTTTTTCCAGCACCTTAGCTTTATACATTTGGCTAATAAATTATGCAAAAAACAGTTTGATAACCCTTGCGCATGTGCAGTTAAATATTATTTAGTAAAAATGCTCATATTTCATCAAATATTTAATATTTTTATATCCTGATTGCAGAGTGTTGTTTCTACTGTAGTTTGTCAAGTTTTACTGAAAATGGAATTGCATTGGGTTGAAACCCTGCATGTTATAAACAAAAAACTTATGAAAAAAATTTCGATTTTTTTTAAAGAAACCTTTATATCTCCATAAATATATGTGCTATTCTCATACAAATGAACACAGATAAGTAAACTAAGCCTCTTAATCATATGCTACAGCTACAACACATTTCAAGCATTATTTTTTTACAGGGTGATCTCAAACATTATTTTGTTTGGTTCACTTTGTTGCTGGTCCCCTATTTGCCTTCGGGTTACCTTTACTGAAATTTATGAGGTGTAACATGCTCTCTTTACACCCTGAAGTTTCAGGATAAATCGTCAAGTATTTTTCTAGATATTTGACAAAACGTCTAATTTGGGTAGATAGTGTCCAATTGCTTTTGGGATAGTGTACATCTTTTAATATTTTATCTTAAACAGGATTCGCTCTTGTATATTATATTGTTTTTTTTTATTTATTTTGCCTTATGCTAAGAAGTCATTCTTTTAAGAATATTGAAATTTTAATCTAAAGAATTTCTATAATGCGAATTTTGCACAGGTTTTTCCTATTTCAAGTAAATACTTACCTAAATACCTGCATAGTAAGCTTTTAACGTAATTGTTATTTTTTTTTATAACTAAAAGTTTTCATGAGCTCACATTATTATATGGAGTTCAAATTATTAACAAAAACATATATAATATGTACACAAAACACATAAACGAATTAACAGCGTCCTTAATATTGTCTAGACTGCAGTTACGTAATAGAAGGCTATTATAAAATTCACCACCTAAATTTCTTATTCTTTGCATTTTTTATTACTTTTTTGGGTGTTTTGTTGCAAGTCTACCCTTAGACTGAGACGAAAACTTTATGCGAGATAATAACGACATGAATATTTCATGCTTTAATTTTCCATGCAGTTGGTGTTTCTTCTCTCCAGGATTTTTTTTCTTAACCATGAATCCTTCATGTTCTACTTTTGCATGGAGGAGAGGCAGCAAGCAACTGCTGAGTGGCTCTGACGCCACGGACTATTGACAGTTCATCTAATATCTAATGGATGCAACGGATGGTGGAGTGACTCCTTTTGATTATTTTATTATAATGATTTGCGTTTCTTCTCCCACCTCTAATTTTTTATTTATTTATTTTAGCACTTACGAAACATTTACATTATATGATCAAAGATATAAATATCAAAAAAACGGAAAAATAGTTCTACATTTCGCCTGGAAAGTAGAATTGTTTATATCCAAAAAAATATAGAAATTTTACCAAGCTCTGATAAAATCATATTTTTTTCCTTTGATTAAAACATTTTTATGTCTTCTTTATTTAAACAATTTAAACATTTTCTTTATTTAAACAAAAAATTATTGGAAGAAAATTTTTAAAAAATATTTCGAATAATTATTAAGTAAGTTTAATAATTACTTTTTCAATTTTGCTTGCATTTGATTTGTTTTATAATTTTTAAAAATTTATTTTTGCGATAAGCGCATAAAACTTATCCAGTTGGAAAAATATCCAATTGGAAAAATATCCAATTAGAAATCTTTGAATATATTAAGAAATATATTAAGTAAAATCGCAAAACCATATCTTCCCAATCACAGAGATTTTGCCTATCAATTTTTCGGTCTTTTAAAAAATATAAATATAAATAGAATATTAAAAATGCAGTGGAAAGTTTTAAAATGCAATCAACGAATAATGTTTGTGCACTACAGAGCAGAAAAAAAAGGCAGAAACGAATTAGTGCAGAGCGCCTAGGGCCCAACAAATAATATAAGATTCGTTCAAATGAAATATAGACTGCGCGCTGTGCTCCCCAAATATACGCTCAGATCAGGAGAATTTTTTTCATGGAAAATATACTGTACTTAGCTCTTTTTATCAAAAGAACTCAGCCAACACTGTGAATGCAACACAAAAACCAACTTTTTCTATGTTTTCTTGGAAAATGTATTCTAATTTACATGCCTTTTTTCCGCCTTGATTGTTCATTGCGTTGAAGCGCCATCTTGCAAAGCACCATCTCAGAAGCCATAGTAAAATCATGTATTCTATTTTGCATTTTCCTCAAATCTTCATAGAGTTGATGCGCCGTTTTCCAGAGAACCAAAGGAATCAGCAAAAACGGTGAATTAAACTCAAAATCAAGTTTTTGGATGTTTTTCTTGCAAAAAGTGCTCTAGTTAGCGATTTAGCCTATCCTTGATTCTTCATTGAGATGATGTATCGTTTTCCAGGAAACCAAAGAACTTAGCAAGCAAAGTGAATTCACTAACAAAAATCAAGTTTTTATATGTTTTTCTTGGAAAATACATTCTAAATTTGTTTTTTCCCCTTACATCCTTCATTGCGTTGAAACGCCGCTTTGTAGAGAAATCAATATCCTGGAAATCATAGGAAATCAAGTCAAAACCAAGTTTTTATATATGTTTTCTTGCAAAATATAGTCTACTGTAGAGTCACAAAAAAAGAAAAAAAATCGGCGCGGACTATTACGAAAAGCATTATCAACTGGTTATTTATGAATGATTAATTAAATCGAAAATTTAACTGGACAAGCCCAGTCCATCTTTCTTTTGTATTTAGAATCGGTAATTAGGGTGTTATATTCTCTGTAAATATTAATTTTTTTTTACATATTTTTATAAATTGCGTATACAAATTATTTCAATTTAAATTTAAAACAATTTTTGATTGCACAAATATAGACATTAATTTTTTTATATGTATGCTAAGATAAGATACATGAAAATAACATTAAAATTTAGCTAATAAACTATAAATATTTATATTAATTTTTTTTTTTGCATGAAACAATAGATACAGTGAATAACTTTTTTTAAATCATATGACGGTATTTCAAAGTTCTTAAAGAGCATATAATAAAAATTAAATTTATTCATGTTGATTAAGCTCTAAGTTCAACCCATCTTCTTTAATTTTTAAAGTTGTACATCTTTGTTCTTCCTAGACCTATTTTCAAGCCTTTGTTTATTCAGAGTATATTTTCTCTCAAATGAAGAAGAGCGTATATATAAACATTTAAAGAATGTATTAAATAATATAGTTCATGTTTATGCAGCATCCTGCAGTTACATTTAAAAAATGTGCGCATATATATAAATGAAACAATTGCTCTCCTCTGGCGTGATGAAGTTTTACGCAGCGTACAAAGTTTAAAGTGCAACCGCTGATAATTAAACGCATTAAAGAGAAACTAAAATAGGAGTAAAATGCCATCAGGTTTTTTTGTCTTTTAATTTCTCTGCGGACACATTAGTGACGATATTAAAGTTCCGCAAAGGCAATGAAGAGGCAACTAGGTGGGTTGTTTAGAGTTTTTTCGCCTCCTCTTCCTCCTTTCTTCCACTCTGAAGGTTTGTCGTGAGTTGGTCGAGGTTTTTCTTTGTTTTCACCTAAGCAGAGGAGAAATTAATCTCATAATTGCACAGTTCGTTACGAGCTGAGATTCTCTGCAATGATATCGACGAGTGGAGCGCTTGTTGCCCTTCTTGCTCTTGCGCAATAGCCGCCTGGAGAGAACTCGGCGGTAACTTGGGTGTAGCGCGGTTGTCCGATGGACGCCACTGATAATTGGACGCCGACCACCAAAGAAGTGTAGGCGGGCACCGCCAACGAAGGAACCCGGGATATCCCCAGATGACGACTTTCTTTCCTCCTCTTCCTCTCCCTCTCACTGATGACTTCAGCTCGTTTTTCTTGCCACTTTTTTTCCTCTCGCCTCTCTGCTTTTCTCCCCATTAAGATTTCTCCCTCGAAAAACCTCAGCCTCGCTCACCATTTTCTGCCTTTCTGATTTAGAACTCCGACGGAAAAGACGCGGTCCTGTGGGAAGCCACCCGCTTAGGCGCTCAGCCATTCAGGCGGAAAATCACCTGCCTACCACTCGGCAGTTTTATCTTATTCTCGTTTCAAAGTTAGCGCTTTCGTTTTATAATCAATCATGTTGACGAGAAGACTATTAGCAAATGGTGTTTTCCACTTAGATTTCCTCTCCTTTCATGCGCGTCTTTCTCTTGTTACGAGAGATGTGAAGGAGTCTCGTCTTAAAACGCGTTTTATAACATTGAGAGCTTCTGGAAATTTTCATTCGCTTTGGCGGGGAGGAGGGGGGGGGCATAGGGGGGAAGATAAGGAAAAGAAATCCAATAAAGCGCCAAAGAGAAATCAAATGAGAAGAATAAAGTCCAAAATAATAAAAATGCCTCGAATGGGTTCGAATGGTAATTTCTGCATGTATTAAAAGTCCGCGATTGTCACAGCAACAATCGCCTTTCAATTTCGTCTTGCTTACCAGGCCGTGAGGTCGTTTTCCGTGTAATATTGGCCGAGAAACTGATATTGAGTGAATTAAATCAAAATTAAATCGCTTCCGCATCTTTTTGGAAGTACAATGCGAGAAGGTGAGCTTTAGGAGGGTAAAAAAAAAACGGATGAAGATTGAGTTTGAAAAGGGGAGGAAAGACGAGTTTGACGATCTTTGTAAATGGGTGTCCGGAATAGAATAGTTTGGATTAGGTTGGCAAGTTTCTTTCGATTTCTGAAAAGCGACTGAAAACGATGCAATGAAGGCAGTAACAAAATTTTAGTGCTTCCTCCATCGATAGCCCAGATTCTATTAAATTAATCGGGGGAGTTTTCGGAGGTATTTTTCCCCGTATTTTTGACGGGATAGCGCTCTGTGTTGCGGTGCGGCACTTAAAGAACGGAAGCCCGGGGACATTGCGGATGACAAGGGCTGTCACTGACTTTTACGAGGGAACTCGAGGCACGATGGCCGGAGGGAAGACGGCATAAAATGCACCAAAGGAACCGGAATCGATGGTCTTTTTATCGGCCGAGGGATTTGCATTCTTACGTTTACAGCTTCTATTGTGACGTCACCGTATCTCATCATCCAACACGATTGTAGAACTCGCAAAGGAATTGAAAAGACGCGAAAGAAAAATATGAATCTTCCATAAAAAGACGCTGGTCCTTTTTTTAAGCAGCATTTTTTCCCTCCTCGAAACATATGAAACTTTTGATTATCCTGCTATAAAATGGCACATAAGATCAATAATAATTCGATTTAATTGCAATCACTTTGAACTTTGACGTGTTATTATCACAGAAAGTATGTTATTATCACGTATGCTATAAAATTTCTTCATTTTCATAAGATATTTAGATCACGAAATTTATTTTAAGTTCATTATGAACAGCTTTAGGTGTTCATGAAATTCAGGAAATTGTGGTTGATTGAAATTAAAAGCTTTTTATTGCTTGGATGAGCAATAACTTTGTCTGTTTTAATAAGCATAAACTTTTAAGTACCCTTTAAATAGAAGGTATTATTAATTCATTTGTTTAATTAAAATAGTTGTTGACTTAGATACTTTGCTATCGTATGTTGAAAATAACAACGAATTCATGAATTCCATGAATACATTTCATGATTATTTCATGCAACCCGTTATCAGGTTTTTCTATAAATAGAATGAAAACAAAATAGCACCGCTAAGGATACCGCTGTATGGCAAAAGTGTTCATTAAGAGATAGCCATGTTCAGCATGCAATAAAGTTCAAAATAAGACCATTCAAATGAAAGCGAGCCAAAGGACATAGGAAAATACCTCAAAAAAGGACGCTAAATAAAACTGACACCCCTGTAGTATTAAGCACTGATAAGTGGCTCTGAGAATTCGTGACCAGAGTAGCACTTGCTTTTATTCGGGACATCTTGCTTGTGTATATCTCAAACAGATTTGATTGAATCAACAACGCTAAAGTGCAAGTGATAATCCGATTTTTAATCGCAGAAGCTTTGAGCATACAGAAATCCACAGCTACTTGAGTAACGAGTGCAATAAACTTCATGTTTCTCATGTATCCGGATCCGAAAGGAATCTGTGCATGTTAATAGATTAGTTGAGGTTCTTCTCTGAAAATTAAGGAAGTAATACACATTGTAAACCAAGAATATTCAATAGCGTAACATTAATAAGAAGTTAATCTATCTAATATTAATTCATCTCAAAAGAAACGAGATTATTCTTAGGCAGATTGCCTAAATAGGCGGACAGGAGCATGAATACAGCCAAAGAAAAGTATCCGGTAAATTCGCGTTATAAAACTGACTCTTACGGTCGGGCGTCCAGTCGGCAAATGCCAGGTCGATGCTCGATGTAAGGTGCTGATGCAACTCCGATATGAAACATCTTCTCGGATTTGGGTTATCGAGGCCATAATCCTTTGTCCGATGTTACTTGTTGCAGCTTCTGGGTACCAGACTTTAGATCCCTTGCCGAAAGGATTGTTTCTATTTAGAAGGCCACTTTGGCTACGACGAGCATCTATTATGTCATCAGTTTTCTAGATTTACTTGAAAAAAAAAATCATTATTAGCAGCACTTCATTTAAATGTCTTTTTTGAATGGTTTTTAAGTACGAAATATGAGGATTATTTTAACGACAAAATTTAGTATGAATATTCTGTCTACGTAAACGCATTGAGTTTTCCATTATGCAACTTCCTTGAATAATCGAACGCTGATCACCATATGCCGGATGACTTTCTTTGTGGGAAGTTTATGAAAGTAAAGTAACATCATTTTTCAATACCTTCCAGACTCAGAAATATATATGTCGTCCGTGGTAATCATATATACAAACACTCTATCCTTGTTCCGGCTATTGAACTCTCTTAAAATTCCACAGATTTTCACCAAGATCCTTATAGCATTTGTTCTCGTGTTGTCGGTTAAGTTAAGTTTCCTCCGATAGCGGTAGCGCTATATAGCGGCGGTAATATGATGGTCGTGGCCAAATTAAAAAATATTGTGTTCCTTTTGACAGATTTGTTTATTTCTACTGTATTATTCATTTATTTACATTATCTTAGAACTACTGCAAATTCCTACCAAAGGAGGAGCACGTGTGAAAAAGTCGTCCATTTAAATCCATGTTAAACACACGAAAGCAAATAAATTAAAATCCAAACAATGTTGGGTATTTCACTTAGGGTATCTCAAACCTTTACGATCAAAATTCCACGGATGATAACGGACTGTAAAATGCGTATTTGAGATCGGAAATATAATTCAGGCATTACGATATCTTGAAGGAGTATTACGTGTGAGGAACGTTTTTGTAAGGTGCTTTCGTTTTCACAGAGCGTCGAGTTTGGTGGATCTTATCTCCTACCGCCCCGTTTGAATGGACCGAGTTAACTGATGTGCTGCCAGACTTGTTGAACATTGTACCTCTTGTTGTGGTCTGCAAGAGAATACGGCTCCAACATGACGGTGCGCCTGCTCACCTCAATGTTGATGACCGCGAGCACAACAAAATCCCTGATCATTGGATTGGAAGGGGAGGTCCTGTCCCATGACCAGCGCGATCGCTAGATCTCACTCCTCTGGATTTTTTCTTTTGGGTCGCATCAAGCAGTTGGCGAATGAAACCTTAGTAGAATCTGATGCGATACAGCTTGCCAGAATCCAAGCTGCCTGTCTCCTTTTACAGTAGACACAAGAAATATTTGTAAGAATGCGGGAAAATTTCATGCGCCGTTGTAATGCATGTATTGAGACTGATGGTCCTCACTTGGAAGACTTGCTCTGAGTTGTACAGCTTGAAACAATCAAAAACTCAGGAAGCTGACGCTGTTTTTTCGGAAAACGAAAATGTAGGATAAGTTACGAAAGTTTTCTTTTGAAAGACTTACTTTGATAGACGTTGACAGTATTTTATCAAGACGTTATTTGTGGATAATTGAATTGTTGTATGCTCTGAAAACGAAAGCAGCTTACAGAAACATTCCTCACACGTATTACTCGTTCAATATTTCGTGATAACTAAAATATGCATTTCCGACCATTGGTTTTCTATCTCACAATACTCATTTTACAGTCCTCTACCCTATGTAGAATTTTAATTCTAAAGGTTTGAGGTACCCTATATACATTTCTGAAAATAGATAGAGAGGAAAAAATTTGATTTGAGGTATAATTTATCTTCTTCATCTAGTGATAAATAGTGTTATTTCATTTTTTGCTTTAAAAAATTGATTTCTTGAGATTTATTGGCGAAAAATTACGCTACTGTTATATGTATTATTATTGTAATCTTAATTATTTTCTTCTTAACCTTCCTTTTAGTAATATATAAAATGTCATTCAAGGTATAAATCTTTTGCTATTGCGGGTGCTTTTTTCCTGTGGTTAATCTCCAACCGCTGTTGAAAGCATTGGTGAATTTTTGCACGCCGTCCACTTTCTATAGAATTGTTGGTTGTGAAGAGGACGGGGGAGAATGAGTGAAGGGGTAAGAAAAAGAAAAAGAAGGTTGGTTCGACGCCGACGTAAGCTTTCTTGATGGTCTCGCTCGCATATGGAACAAGGCAAGGCGCTGGCTTCACTGGAGAAATCAACTTCTCTGTTGATTGAATAATCCTACCATTGGGCTTTTCGTCGCCATCGTAAAGTGAAGTCGGAACAGAAGAATTTTTCATGTTCCCCTTCCCTTCCTTCTCTCTCTCTCTCTCTCTTTCTTTCTTTCTTTCTTTCTTTCTTTCTTTCTTTCTTTTTTCCCCTTCCCTTTTCTTAGCTTTAGTACGATTAGTTTCTCTGAACTTTCTCTCTCCCGTTTCTCCAGCTCGGAGAAATCTTTGTATGGCATTCTGTCGGTAGTTTCCTCCCCTTTATCCGAACACAATTTCTCTTCTAGCTGTTCCTGTTTTAAGTAACAACCGTGTGCAACGAAAGAAAGAATGAAGAAAGAAGTTAGGAGGAGGGGGGAGTCAAGGTTAACAGAAACAGTGGAGTCTAATTGTAATCTAGACGGAACGCGTCACACAACTTTATACATTTGTAACGCGGTCGCGTTTCAAAATGAATATCCTGCAGCAAAACAAACGCACCAGCAAATGAGATAATAAACAGGACCTGCCATTTACACAGTGAACATGCGTTTCTTCAGTCAATACCAATTAGAATAAAATGCCAGAATTACCCTGTTTCTTGACGTCAAATTACTGCATTTGTGTTTGCTCTCGGTTTCTCCATTTTTTTATATTGTCAAGTTCGCCGCTTTTATATTAAATGTTAAAAATAGGTACAGGAAAATTATTTGGTCGTAACAGTAGATGTTAGAGGAATGTACGAGACGAATTCTCAGTAACTTAAAAAATTAAATTAAGACGTTAATAAAATTTGCGTCTTGAGCAACTTTAACTAAATAAGCTGTAGTTTAAAGGTAACCTAAGAGCATAAATATACGCTTTATTCATAAATGCATTTTACTATTTACTTAATAATATTCTCTTGGAGGATTAATCATTAAAATTGAAATAAAAAGAGTTTCTTAAAAACTTTTTAAAACTTTCCCACAATATCCATTAACATTATTATTTTTCCATAATTGGAACTAATAATGCTGAATAAATAAATAATTAAATAAATAATTAAACAGGATCTGGGAAGCAATACGAATATATTTATGATGTTGATTAAAGACTCCTACGTGCTTAGATAAACCTGCATCATCACGGACATAGGATTTAAAATTTAAAAATAGAAAAAAAACAGTAAACAATTAATGTACAACAAAAGGAATGAAAAGAAAGTAAACAAATGAAGATAACATTATACGGAATTTTTAAATGTTTGTAAAAAAATTTATAAATGACATTGAGATTGATATCAATATCAAATTGGATTAAATATTTAACATAAGTCATCATTCCCAACGTTATCTATAATTTTTTTAAGCATTTAAACAATGATTCCGTATTATGTTATGATCAATTGTTTATTTTCCTTTCTTTCGTTTGTTGTACACTGATCGTTTACTGTTTCCTTTCTGTGTTTATATTTTAAATCTTACCTTATGCATGTGATCAACACCATCTAGAGAGAAGGCCTGCGTACGGGAACGTCATGATGATGTAACAATGTATGATGTTTCCGTGCGCAGGCCTTATAGGTTGTGTTGCCTTGATGATGGTTTCCGAAACTGAGGCCAACGAGGGACAGACCTGGGCACTCAAAAGTCACTTGCGCATCGGAGTCTGAGTAACAATCTAAACTTCATTGTCTCCATCTTGGATTTTAATACTCAGCCCCGTATTTTCTAGACTATAAGTCGCACTTTATGAATTTTGGCTCCTGTGGCTTTCTGCGACTAATGCAGCAAATGCGACGTATACGGTATATTGTTTTTCGAATTTTTACTAGTGCGACTTATATAAAGGAGCGACTCATAGCCGGAAAATACGATACTTTTTCGTTTGTTGGAAACAATTAGGGTTGGATTGTTACTTAGATCCCGATGATCAAGTGACTTTTGAGGGCCTGTCTCTCATTGGCCTCATCCGAAACGCGTAGGCGTCTTTAATCAAGATTTTAATGTATTGTCTATTAAATTTTTTTATTTATCCCGTTTTTGTTATCGGATTATTATGCGCAAATTTTCCTAATACGCAGCAATGATTTTTTTTAAGTTTTATTTTGCATAATACTAAATAATCCGCATAATATATACGGTAAATTCATGACTACAAAGCGTCATTACTATTTTTTAAAATTTCAAAATGTTATTAAAAAAATTTGATAATCTGTCTTTTATTCTACCTTCAAAAATAGTGTAGAGGGGTATACTTGTCAAATGATACCAAAAAGTTTCATAATTGAAGACTACATTTGAACTATGTTTTTCTCCTTTTTCTCAAAACTATATCTTTTTGAGTTACGCCTTTATTCCACCGAGCTCCTCAATTTTTTTCGTTTATTTTAATACAATATACATTCTTCACCGTTGCTTACCTTATGCAACGTTCGCCCTTTAATTATGAATTTGTTTTGTAAACTCTTTGAGATTTAATTTTAAGTTGTAAAAGTAAAGGTTTAAACATTTCTGTGTGTTGAAAATTTACAAATTAACCCATCATTTGCCGAAAGAATATAAAAGCATACAAACGAATAAGAGATATAGTGAAATGAATTTTGAATGAATCTCGGGTTCCTTTCTATTCTTTAGCTTTTTCTTTACATGAAGTGTTTTAAGGACGTTGAGGCAACTGTAGACCGAGGCGCCTAGGCAGTTAACAATGAATTTTAAACAACTGCGAATGCATATGATGATGAGCTGAGTTGGCCCGTGTGCCTTTCTACCCTCCCGTGGGAAGTCCATTTCTCGCTTCAAAGGGGACATTTCTTCGTCTTCCGTTACCAAGCCTATATTGAAGCTGATAGCTGGCGAGTGGACCAAAGCGAGCTTCCTTTCCCAAAGGAAAAACTTGCGCATTCACTGAGACCGGCGATCGATGCCAGGAATACTAGGGGAGAGATACCTACCTGCCTTTCCCCTTCCCCTTTCTTTTTTTTTTCTACGTGAACGAGACACCACTCTCAAAATGAGAGACACCCTGATGAAAGAGGAGGGAAAAACGATTGATAGGAAAAAAAAAGCATTAGGAGGAGACAATAGAACTTTTTTGATTAACGACAAAACAGGGCTAAGATCGATAGCGATAAAGCTAGGTGTGCAATAAATAAATTCCGCTTAATACTTAAAATGAATTGGCTTTCAGTTTACAGATGACAATTTTTAATTATTTTTTCTTCAATTTTATGAGCATGTAAAGTAGAATCTTAAATTTATTCAGACATGCCAAATGGTAATGAATGAGGTCTTACAATTGTTAGACTAAGGGACAGTTTATTGAAAGCCACCAAGTGGCTTTCCTTCAATTTACTCTCCACTTACTCCAAATGGACAGCGATGCTGTCCGTCAGTGAGAGATAACACAAATATGTCACTCTATTACTACGTGTAGAAGACACTTGTTCCGAAATCGTAAGAATATGATCCTAAGTGCTTACTCTTCTCATATGTCACTCCACAGTAAAAGGATGAATTTTGTTCATTAAGGCTGTAATGAATTACACAAATCAATTAAGCACTAAAGAGTAATCGAAATTAAGAGCAATGTAAAGGTACAGCTTAAACTGAGCTATTAAATAATCGCTTGTTCATCTACATTAAGAAAATCCATGTTGGGCAGGTCTTTCTACAAATAGTTCTAATGACCAAGTACCGAAGAAATTATTTGTTCCAAGATAATGCACGATAACTAATTGAGATACCAACCTCATTTCCTAATCTTCATTCCATGAAACTCTAAAGCACTTTAAAGAAATAGTAAATATGAATAGCAATATGCAATTCGCTTAAAATTGTAAGATTTTTGTTGCGTTCATTCTTAATTAAAAAGCACGCACTAGTGGTAGCAATATGTGTTAATGTCTCCTTTCCACTATTAGTCGAACGTACAGCTCTCCAAAATAGTTTCGCACTTCCTTTAAAGAACCAAGAACATTCCACGGGGCTTTTACAAAGCAGAAGACCTCATAAAAATAATTACATTTTCCATTACTTCTTTCAAAATGCGATTTAAACTTTGGGGATGACGATTTCCCATAACGAACACGTGTTCTCTACTTTGAGAGCTGCTGAAGTCACAGTGTGGTTTTCTCAAGCATTTGAGGGTGATAGATAACGCCCGCCTCACCAATCCCAAATGGAAAGGCAAATTCCGTGTTCTTTTAGGATAGTAAATCGGAACACAGGGCTAAAACACGCTAGCTAAGTAAGTTTACTTGAACTGAGTGAAGTCTAAAATGCGACTTCACGCTTACTATTGATTCACCATATATCCAATCTCATTTGATATTCATTTCTTTGAATTGCTCTCAGTTATAACAATGTTAATTCTTAGCTAGTACATTGAAAACACTGATGATTTACTTAGAAAGTTTCCCTTTAATGAATTGTAAAACTTTTGTATATTAAATAAAGAAATAAAAGGGGCCATTCTCCCTCATCACCATTTACGTATTTAGTTTTAATTTTTTTTAGTTTATTTGTTTATAGAAATAATACCGGGTGATCCAAAAGTGTGTTACATTTTTTCATGAAACTAATAATTGTTTTGCCGTGACGAATTCTTGTCCTTTACATTGTTTTGCGCGTGCCTCGTGTTTCTTATGAAAGCATTGAATTGCTGGAAAGCAAACACTGAAAATGTCGTTAACAATGGAAGGAATGTAACACACTTTTGGATCACCCGGTATATAAAAGTGTGGCCAGAGACAACGCCTCCTATAAAGAAAGCCTCCGCACTGAAACGTCATACATTGTTACATCATCATACTTCGTCTTTTGTTAACCGCAGTTCTAAAATTCTTTCAGTAAATGGTGGAAGAATTAATTTCAGTAACTAATTTTAGTAACGATTAAAGACTTGTTAACCTGTGTCTTCGTGTCTAATTTCGTATACGAATATTGCATAGAGCGCCATTCCATGCTGGTGGTGACCTTTTGAACTAATTTTTTTTTTTTTTTGGTGGGTATGCACTTCCCATGCCCTCTTGTATAATAATACTAGTATTATAGCTTTTGGTCCAGTAGTTTTTTTTTATGGCCATGTCAAAATGGAACTTTAATTATAAAGACTCTGTATTTATTTATTTATTTATTTATTTATTTAATTATTTTATTATTTTTCCCCTCCTCCTTCTCTGTGTTTTATATCTGTTATCATTAACCCCATTTTGGGCTTATGCCTGTTGGGGGGCAACATTGGGCTTTACCTTCTGGAATATATCCGGTTGGTTACTCCCTGTTGTTGTTACAATTATTATTATTATAAGAAAAAACGGCGACTTTAATTTATTTCTAAAAACGTTAATAGAAGAAATAGTTGTAATAGATTCAGGAAGTGTATTCCACCATTTGACTCCAGTATATAAACCACATCTTCTTTGAAAAATCCATAATATTAATCCTATGAAATTATATATTTTCTAATTTCTTGCATTTATTTGCATTAGACAAATCTGACTGGATTAGACAGCATTTTAATAAAGGGTAAAAGGCACCTAAATATGAACTTTTAATTTAATTAAGTAGAATATAAAGATGTTTTTCAACGAGTTTACTGGTACACCTAATGTATTCCAGGATACTGTTTCCAGTTTTGTGAATGTAGAAAAGCATGAGAAAACGGACATTTGATATATAGATTTCTTTCCTAAAGAGTCGATATATTGTCTACCGTCACATCGAAAGAAAATGAAATATACAATACCTTTTTAGGGAATATAAAAATAATAAAGATCTAAAATTAAGGATATATACGAAATATATTCTAAGTTTATGCGACTTGCTATTATATTCTCGAAGTTAGACAGATATATAATAAACTCTATTAAAAATGCAGATTTTTATATAATTTTTGTTTCATGTTGCAGTGTCTTTAAGATCTTGTAATTTTGCTTGCGTTTTTTGCTATTACAAGTACTTTAAATCGTATATTGCTAGAAATGCTCTATAAATGCTTGAAGTTTTTGTAAACTTTAAGCTAGAAAAATCATGTATATAGTTCATGTAATGTAAGCAAAATTTCAGACATAAAAGAAATGAGTTTTTTTATTATTTCAGTAATAGTTTCTTCTTTATAGTCTGAAAAAAATTTTGCTTTAAAAGACATTGAAAAAGTAGAGAGGGAAAGAAAGGAAAGATTGTTGGGAGAATCTAGAGAAATGCACTTGCGACTATTTTTCTGGACAAAATGGACAGAAAAGGCCACACGCACCCGCATGCTGGCAAGGTGATTATTCACGAGCTCCATCTCGGATTTGGTCGAGTGTAATGCTGAAAGCAGGCTCTCTCTGCACCGTACTCAGGAGGCGTTGCTCCTATGGAAGAAATTTAGAAAGAAGGAAAAGCAGAGAGAGAGAGAGAGAGCTTTTCTTTGAATTTCCTTTGTCAAGCGAAAACATTTTTAAAGAGCTTGTGTTGAAAAGGAAAAATGTTTGTGCACTTACAATTTATGAATAACCATCTCAAATATTGTCACCTAATATTATTAATAATTATAATAATAATGTAGATACGGCTCAGAAATTTTAGTACAAGTGATACACAAGCTTATACGTGATCCTCAGAAAAAAAATTCCTATGCCATTGTATGTTGCCCCACGTTCATTACCGCGTTTCCACATACAAGTTATAAATTATGTTGTACCAATATCACATAGCTTCAGACAACACACTCACAGGTCTATCACATGCCTGGCTACACTTCACAAAATAATATCATCCTGTATTACAAGCAAAATCTACCCACCTACTGATCAAATAATAAACTTACTGAGCAGCAAAAGTGATACCATACAAATCACCTGAACTCTAAGGTAAAGGTCCTGATAGATAGAGTGGTGTCACGGCGAACGCATAATAAATTTAAATACTTCAGGAGCTTAAACTGATTGCAAAAACGCTTTTGATAGTGTCCCACTTTCATACCATATGAACCTATTGCGCTTATATAAATTATATCCCACATTTCTAGAATGTACAATGTTGCATTCGAGAATTACTTTATACCTTGCATTCATAGTGAAACCTCTCTATAATGCGAGTCGTTTTCCAGGGCGATTGACAGAGCCCCCTCTAGTGTTTTCTTGCGTTAAATGTACTTGCAAGTAAACTGAACATCAGAAACTGTGGATACACGATTAAATACAATAAAAAGAAAAGTAAAACAGAATACTCTAAATTTCAGATATTAAAAATACAGGAAAACAGTTTTCACAAATTTATTAATAGAACACTTATTTTAATAAATTTGGGTAAATTAATATACGCACTTTTTGAAAATATATACATATATAGTTGGATTAGACTACTGCAAAAATCATGTACATTGAAAATGAGGCGCTTAGGGATGGAGATTTCACGTTGAATGAGCAGGTTTTAAAAGGCCAAACTTATTCAGTATTAAATTAAAGACCACATTTACTAAACCGTATTTTCATAGATTGAAAATTATACTTAAAACGCACTTAAATTATCTTCGGGTAAACTAATGAGACAATGATTGCCTACAAAACTAGGTTATTAGCATCAAAAATTACAGAAAGCACTGTAAGGAAATGGGGATACAATATCCCGATATCCTGACGCACTGCGTCAGTTTAGTCAGGTTCCCGGGGGGATAATTATGGAAATAAATGGTCGAATGAATTATTAATCATTTATAAGGACTGCGCCAGTGAATTATACTATAAGGATTCGATCAATGACTTGCAGGAAATCCTATATCACAGGGAAACGATCCGGCACATTATATTAAGTTGGACAAATGCTTGAGCACACATATTATTCACGTAGACATCACTGGTTACCAACATCTATATACAAGGTGATTATAATTAAAGTCCCTTTGTAAAAATGCTATAAAAAAACAACCATGAGTCCGAATGACTTCAAATTTGGACTGAGCATTCTTGAAGAAGGGGCATTTGATATGGGATAAGAAAAAAATAGTTCCAAAATTTATCACTAGATGGCGCTGTAAGCGGCATAACGGAAGCGGATTCAGCTAGAAGTGACATTTTGAATTGAAATACGACGGCTTTGGCATGAGTTGTTTATGGCATGATGTTTTTACATTAAAGTTGGTCAAGGAATGCAATTGACTCTAAAACAAGTTAAACATGATTTTTTTTTTATTATACAGTACAGTATTAGCAAAAAATCAACTGTACCGGTCAATGAACATGATTGCTTCGGGTTTGATGATGGAAAACATGACTTTCAAGTCATTTAACAGTTGTGGCACTGTTAGTGCAAAGCCCATCCACCACGGCAAGGTCGTACCACATCGGATGGGAAAAATCGGTTTTTAATTGTCCTTGGGCCAAAAACCGCATAAAAAGCACATAATGATTCGGTTTTTAATTGTCCTTGGGCCAAAAACCGCATAAAAAGCAACAATGGAAACGCCTATTAATTATCTCGGGACTTGCGCAAGACATGTTCAATATGCTGTCCACCATTTTCCTCCACAAGTTTTAACCGATAAACAGCATGTTCCACAACAGACCGGAGTGTCTCCGGGGTCACGTTGTGAACGTGGTGCGTAATCCGAGCCTTCAATTCCGCTAAATTTGCAACTGGGCCACTGAACACATGATTTTTAAGGTAACCCCAGAGCCAGAAGTCACAAGGATTGAGGTCCGGTGATCTTGCAGGCCAGGCTCTCGGAAAATGACGGCTGATAATTCTATCATCTCCGAAATGTGTCTTCAGCAGTTGCTTCACTGGCTTTGCAATGTGCGGAGGAGCGCCATCTTGCATGAAAATTATTCTATCCACGCATGCATGCTGTTGAAGTGTTGGAATTACCTGGTTGCGTAAAAGACACGCATACCGTTGACCATTGACTGTACAGGTAACGGGACCCGCAGGACCCACTTCCTCGAAAAAAAATGGCCCTATAATCAATGATGCTGTCATCCCGCACCACACAGTTACCTTTGCAGAATGAAGCGGTATTGAAACACATGCGAAAGGATTTTCCGTTGCCCATATCCTGCAATTTTGTGTATTGACAACGCCGTGGAGATAAAAATGGGCTTCGTCTGTCCACAAGATGTTCCATGGCCATTCATTGTCCACTTCCATGCGAGCTAGAAATTCTAAAGCAAACGTGTGTCTAATTGGCAGGTCAGCAGGAAGTAACTCCTGAACATGGGTAATTTTATAGGGATAACAATGCAGGATATTGCGTAAAATTTTATTGACCGTGCTCACAGGCATGTCTAAAGTTCGGGCAATTCCCCGTGCACTGCACGTTTGCACACCACTGTTCGACCCTTCCTCTAATGCTTCAGCCACATCTTCTACTGACGTCAAAGCAACTGCTTTCCTCCCTCTGCCAGATTTCACTGCAAAAGAACCTGTCGCTTCGAATTTTTTAATCATACACCTCAGAGCCTTTGCAGACATCGGACCACATCCTTTTTTCATTCCCTTTAATACCCGAAATTTCTTTAAAGCTGCTATGGCAGAGTCGCCATTCTTGTAAAAGAGCTTCACAAGCAGAGCGCGATCCTTCATTGACAGACCCATGGCAAGCTGCTGAGATACAAATATGACGAGAACGCCATGAGGCCTGCGTTTTTATAACACATGCAATGTCTCATGCGCATGCGTATCTTTCAATTTGCATAGTACAAATCCTCCTAGGCATAATATGCCGCTTACAGCGCCATCTAGTGATAAATTTTGGAACTATTTTTTTTCTTATCCATATCAAATGCCCCTTCTTCAAGAATGCTCAGTCCAAATTTGAAGTCATTCGGACTCATGGTTGTTTTTTTATAGCATTTTTACAAAGGGACTTTAATTATAATCACCTTGTATATAAAGCACAATATAAGTATGTTTGTCCGGTTTTAAAATGCAACTTGGAAGTAAGTTATAAAGTTGAAATTTAACACACAGCTGTGTAATAGTACCACAATGATGGAAAAAATCTAAAACAGAAGATAAGTCTCTTAAAAACCTAGAAATTAACAAGTCAGGCAACCGAAATGCCCAGAACTGAAAGGATTTTAAGGATTCGAGGATAAAAATTAATGAAATTTGGGGGAATAACAGGGTACATAAGACTGTGTATACCGTTAAAATTTGATCGAATTCCAACAAGAAGTTTCCGAGTTGCTCATTCAACATCATAACGCGTGCTCACTTGTGAGTACTAACTAGCACTTGTTACAATTTTGACTGTGTAACTCGGAAACTTCTCGTTGGAAATCAATCAAATTTGACCGTATACACAGTCTTATGTACCCTGTTATTTCCCCAAATTTCATTAATCTAGGCTTTACAGAACCTGAGTTATTAACTTGTTGATCTTGGTGGCGGTATTCTTATTTCTGTTCATATCTCAGTTATCGTTCAAATTCTGACCCATGTTCATATGATTGGTTTAGTTTGTTTGGTATTAACGTCCTTTTCGACTGCTATGGTCATTTCAGGACGGCGTTATAGGGACCGCAAATTTTGCCTCGCAAGGGTTCTTTAACGTGCAGCCGGCAAACGACTACACGGGACCAACGGCTTTACTTCCCTTCCGAAGGAAGTGCGTGATCTCAGGATTTTCCCCCTGAAAAAATCCTCGTTGTCCTCGGCCGGGATCGAACCCGCGTCCTCGGGCATCAGAGGCGATCACGCAACCGCTGAGCCACCGAGGCCGATATGTTCATATGAACTTTTTTGCTTAGAATCACCCATATTTTTGTACAATGAATTTTGAGACACCCTGTATAGATGATATTTTCAAAGCGCATAAATTGCAAAAAAAAAACCCAAACAAAACAAAACAAACAAACAGAATAACACTAAATACAAAATAAACCGCCTGTGGGAAGCCAAGAACTATAAATTATTCATAGCGTTATATATGCCATTTAGGTTATTCAACATTGATTACGCAAAAGCTTAGCAACTTTAAATACTTGTGTATGAAATAACTTACATAAACCTATTATCTTGGGTACACTTCATAATAGTAAAGATTCCTACACTAACATCAATCCTTTCTTTGGATATAACTTTTTTCCCCCTCCTTTCACTTGAACCCCTTGATCTTGGGCCCGGTTTGAATCTTACTCTGCGACTTAGTAACAATTGAATCAAGATTTGTTAACCTCAACAAATTTATAAACGAAAAAATCTTGATTAAATGTTACTACGGTATTATATCCCTCAAAGTTAATTTTCTAATTTCTGGGACTTAGCTTCCGGACTTGATCTAGTTTTAGTCCTTCCTGAAAAATAATAACAACAACAACAACAACAACAATATTATTTATATATGAGGATTACGGAAATATAAAGAATACAGAGCAAAATGTCGAATATGAAAAAAAAATCAAGACAGGAAGAAAACCTAAGTAAGTTAATTATATGGCAATAAATAAAAATTATGTTATCTATGTATAAAGAAGAAAAAATGGGAAATAATCAAGCAAAACAAGTAATATTCTATGAAATCAAAAAAACATCTTGCAATGCATAAAAGAAAAACAAGAGCGACTGTTATTTAAAAGTATACGACTACATAATCGTACGTTTGATCCACGGAAACTAATACGAGTATTATGTAATCAACTTGTTTAAAGCATGTACCATGTGAAACTTTTACATTACCAGCGAATACACGAGAGGTGTTAAACCGTTGGCTCACATAGACACAGCCTGTTGCTACACGACTTTAATTTCTTCGGTTCGTTGAGAATAGCTCTGAAAGGCCGCAGCTTTACAACGTGCGAGGAAGTCCTGGACTTTTGCAATCGCCAGCAATTGTTATGACCGCTGCCGTTGGGAATTCTTTGCGGGCGGCATTCATTAAGAAGTAATGGGAGTCGTCTTAGCTTTCTGTTAATAATTTAGCTTGAATGCCACAGTTCTTTTAAACAAGAGCAATTTATGAAATATATTCAGTTTTGCTGGGATGAAATGGTATGAAGATTGCTTAGAAAGTAATGCCCAACACTTTTTTCTCGGCCAATAAGAAGGATAGAAAAGTTTAGTTTCCCGCGTTTCTTGCTGCAAATTCAAGTTTCCCGCGTTTGTATGTGAAATTTCTCAGCATTTCTACATTAAAGAAGCTATTGTAACCTGTTAGAATGGCTTCTGGATCTACTTGAGTCACACAAAAAAAAACAAAAAAAAAAAAAACAATGGTGAACTTCACAAGCAAGTGTGCAGTCGATAGAAGCATTATAAAGAGTTAAGGTTTCAAGAAGCATAGAGACGGAGCTGCTTGATATAGCTCACTGTGGGCATTCTATCACGGCCATTAGCTCAGACATGTTTCACTGTCCAGATGGCATTTCTGAGGATAGGTGCGTCACAAGTCCTTACAGTTTCCACTCGACAATGAACTTGATTGGAAGTCTGAAAACTTGTGAATTCGGAAGAACTGTGTCCTTCATCCTCCTTATAGTCCTGTTTTGAAAGGACATGTTTGATTTTCATCTTTAAATATGTACGAAATCCATATTTGAAGAATGAGAATATGGTTCATGTAGTGAGGATATGACAACATAAAAAAAAATATACTCCAACCAGCGAATCATGAGAACTGACGATCTCTGCATTGCCATGGAAACAAGCTGGAATAAATTTTAGCCTAGTACTGAGGTTGCTGCTAAATGAATTACTGTTAAAATGGTGGCCCTGAAGAGGGCCTTTTTTGCAATTATTGCGAAATTAATTTCTCTGAGAAGAATCGTAATACTTTCTTTTTGACATGTTGTTTAGGCAAGTATTGAACAAAGCGCATCTTAAGCATGAAATATGAACGATAAATAAAAACTGTGCAATGAGGCTAAGGCAGCTTCTGATTGACTGATGAACTTAGCCATCGTCATGACCACGTGATTTATTGCAGAAGGAGCGATTCTCATGACGTCTGTTGGGGTATAGCCAATACAGGCAAGGCATTCAAGCACTTGTTTAGCGCTGGTTTAATGCCATTGAGGTTGATGGGAACGGCAGAATAGTACATGTATGGTAAAGGAAACGCTCGTTTAAATTGTGAGAAATTTCCATTTATTTTTTAAATACGTAAATAGTTCCGAGAAACAAAACTGACGCCTTACTTTCTAATCAAAGTAATGCCTCACTGTCGTAAAATTTAAATTTTATCTTTTAGTTCATCTACAGCTAAAATTGTTTAAAGCTATTGAAAATGTTCTTAATGCTTCACTTATAATTGATAAAAACCAATTGTTATTACATCTGTCATTTAACCGCAAATAAAAACGCCCACTGAAATGATGTCTCTCGTAAACAAGATTCTCCAAAGGATTCCTCCCTACTATCAAACATTGTATTATAATAATATTAGGAGAAAAGTAAAGTTCATTTGTAGGCTCAGAACTTTTGTTTTATTTATTATCCCATTTTTATCGTTTTATTATTACTTTATATTATTTCTTAATATCCTTATTGGTAATGCTTATTTTAAGAGTAATACGATATCACTTGAAGGTATTGGATGAATTAAAGCAGAGTTCGGTAATTCGCAGATCGCGAACCCAATGCGACTCCCGGAACAACATTGTGCGGTCCTCGAGAACTATTTGGTGCGATTCTGGGTTAATGATTGGTGAATAGAGAAAACTTGGCGGCAACCCAGCGAAGTTCATAATTGGCAAGTTACGATCCTAAAGGAACTTTAGAACTGTCAATGAAGCTCAGTAATAGTATAAGGTTGACGACCCTGAATTAAATGATGCAATAGAGGAAACTGTGGATAATAAGAAAATTTTGCGCGTGCTGGATTATTTAAAATTACTCTTTTACGGAGAAGAAATAAATTTTCCTTTTTCTAATATATGTAAGAGCAATTTAAACTGTTATTCAAAATTTAAATTACTCTTAGCATAATTTAGCATTGATGTAAGTTATGACAGCTTGACAAGTAATGTGTTTAACATTTGTACTCTCAAGAGAAATAATGGAACTACAGAAACAACTGAAGTGTTGAAATATGCGTTTCGGCGGAAGTCTTCAACAGCATACAAAGTGCATTATAGGAATTCTTTGAATTTAATAAATCTAATTCTTGTTTATTGAAAGATTTATTTTTTCTTAAATGCATTTATGTAAGGAAAGCAATAGCCGCATTATTTAAGTTTTGTATTTAGAAATCGAAATTACGGCAAATATTTTTAATTTCTATCGTTTTGTTGTATTTATGAACGATTCGTTCTTTAAGATATTTGCATAAACTTTATCTTTCTTTACGTTCGAGTTTTTTCATAACGGTTTACCATATTAACTCCAGCTTTATGGCTTTATTAAGTCCTTTTACATATTTTGCAAACGATTTTAAAGTAAAGAAGTCATTTTATATCGAAACTGTTGTCATTGCACACATATTCGTTTGGTCATCATCTGTCCATTTCCAAACAATCATCTATCCACTGAAAGATGAAGATTCCTCAGAACTTTTTTCTCTGCCCAAAGCATGATTAATTTGAAGGGAAATTGGCTAATTAGTCTCCAAGCTGGCCACATGCAGATTAGATACTATATTTCGAATTATATCGATATAATGATATTAATATAATTCGATACAATATAGAAATCGTTGATAGGGCCTATGATCAAGCTCTTGTACTGTATTTCTGGATGCAGTTTTGTATGAGCATATCATGACTCTTGTTCACTTTCATCAGTTGTAATCATATAAAATTGTAGTTAATTTATTTACTGTATGATATCAGAAAATTAAACTAAATTATTACAAGTTTGGCCACATTGGAACGCCCAAAACCACAAGATGACATTTCTCATTTTGGTTCAAACCTGGCAAAAAAAATATTAACCTCACCACCACATCAAATGAATATAAGTACGCTAAAAGATGAAGAAATGTATATGCTTGTCAGCAATTTAATTATTCTGAATTAGACATAACTTAAATCCACTACCTGTAGACCTACTAAATCTAAATTTATATCGTGATTCGTGAGCAAATTATACGAGTAATTCCTCATGCATGAATGCTGTCAGATATTTGCAAAATGGTGTTGTACGTAGACGATATCGTCTAAATTCGTCTATAGATTAGCCATGAAAACTGAGTAAAACTCACTTGTCTGACTGCGGTCCATCCTTCTTCTTATAAGGCACAAATATTACATGAATTTCATCTCCGTTTTTATAAATTTCAAAGTGCAAATATCTGTTAATCTCGAGATGCGACCTCTGTTCCCGGAATTTGAATATTAAATATAAACAGCTTTTATTTAAAATGATTCTGATAGTTTCAAAATTTTTCATTGATTACTATAATAATGAAAATTATAATATAAGCAAAATTTTTGACAAATTTTTCCCACTTAAAATGGTCCAAGATATTTGCTTAAGTGTTTTCAACGAAATTTCACTGCTTAAACAGTTGAAGGGTGTTCATTTCTTATTAAAATTAATCGCGATATAAGAACGGTGGTCTATTATCATCAATTTCCTTGTTATTCATGTATTAGTAATTTATTTAAATTCATTTTCGGCTAAAATAAAGTTTAAAAAAAAGAAGTGTATTTAAACTTCTATATGAAGAACGAAATAAAAACTCGTCCGTTCTTCTTTTTTTTTTCGTTTTTACTTTTAAGAGTTAATATTAAGGACAAAATTTTCATTCCCTCGCAAAGCTTCGAGCCACTCACTGAGGCCGCTGGGGATTATGGTTGGTTTAGAGCTCCGCTTTTGCAAGGTCTTTCCTTTAGCAAAGTAACTTCCGACGGAGGGGAGTCGAATTTATCGAAGAGACAAGAACTGAGTGCTCACCACCATCTTTTGGCACCGATCCCCTTTGGTTCCAAACTAAAACCCGAAAATGTTAAGCCGGAGCAAAGGTCAACCACCTGGAGGTCGTCACAGTCTCTGTCGCAACGGCACAACTGGTTCCTCTGCAGATTACTGATTGTGCCGGCTCTCAATTAATTTTCATTATCGCTGCTTGGATGAGTGCTTTGAAGGCCAAAAAAATCTATAGCAGACAGATTAAATTGCATGCGGTTCAACTTTTAAAGATAATGGTTAAGAAAGAGGAAAATTCCGAGATAAACGGTTTTTTAATTCGATTTTTTTAATTTGTCTGCCTTTTACGGCCTCGCTCGGAATTTATAAATGAAGTTTTATACCTACGCTTTTGTTAATAAAATTTCATCTCAGCAAGATGCAAAAGAAAACTCCCTTGTTTAAATAATCATATAATTTATTAAATGATCTCTTTAATCATTTTTTCCACAATAAAATGTTGATGCATTAGTAACGAATTCTTAATGCATTTCAACGGCATAATATTCTTGATGTTTTTTCTTCTGCCAATGCAAAGGGGATATTGCAGAATACTTAACATCCTAATACAACAACCCCCGCAAACTTTTCTGAAGTGAATTTCTCGAATCAAACAAACACAACGGCAGATTTATGATCTATTGATAGGCTTTGAACAACCTTTTCCTCTAAACAAATAGTGGGTGAATAAAGGTAAGTGTTAACAAAGCCCTCGAAGCGACGACACGAAGACGAGCCTCTCACTTGAGGGAATTCTCGAGGTCACTGCAGCGAATCGTTAAACTTTAGATTTGCATTTTTATCTCTACAAAATTTATTGCTGCAACAGTTGAGTCCCAGAGATCATGAAATATGCCTACAATACCACCATGCAACCTGGGCATTGCATGTCATTTTACTCCTCAACTCCCGAATGTTTTCCTCCGGGCTATTGCAAAGAACAAATTTAAGTGAGCAAACCACATACGCTGTAGATTTTTCGAAAAAGCACTGCAGAAAGAATAAACGAATAAGTCACGAGTAAATGAACTACATAGTTAGATTGGAAAAAATAAAATTATATTCGCATATTTTTATTTTTTAAGAGTTAAACGAAAGTAGGCAGTAACGGAGTATTCCCTTGTTATGGTTTGCATATTGCATCGCTCATTTGCGAAATAAGAGATGACATAGTAAGATAGTTTTTAAAGATGTCTGTAAACAATTGGCTCTAGTAGATAACAATGAATGGGTAAACAAGAAGATGGGTAAACAGGAAAACCACAATTAGTGCTTAAAAAAGAAACCACTAACTCCACAACACTGTTTAACGTTTATAAGTGCATTTCGACGACCATGTTGTCTTCCTCTCCGAAACAACAGATCTGAATTGTAAATAACTCCAGATAATTTCAATCAGTCAAGTGCTTTAGGCCTACGACCCTATTTATTTAGGCCATCGAAGGAAATATTTGAAAACCTGACAATATCCAATACAGGTATCTCAACAATCTTTATTGAATATTTTTTTAAACATTTTATTGAATAGGTACGAGATATCTGACAAAATTTACTGAATATTTATTTATTTTTATTATTTTTGCATACCATAAAGTAAACGTACAAAAAAGACATATAAAACAATTTAAAAAGAACATTAAACAAATATATACAGGATGTTTCAAAAGTATAATCCAAACTTAACACACAGATAAGAGGCATGAAGGTAAACAGATTCTGTTACTACATGAGGGGTCGGAACCCAACCATTATCAAGTTAATGGGGGGGAGCATGCAAATGATGGCACAACACAAACATGTTGCAGTTCTTTGGCAAGGATTTCTTTTATTTGGGGCCACATGAAATCAGTTGTGTACCGAACACCTGTGACAAGCATTGAAGATCTGGCACCTCGCATCGCAGTTTTTTCAGACGACAACAGAGAAATGCTCGGAATCTTTGGCCGCGTAGGGGAGTCCATGTTGCGCCGATACTCACATTTTAAGCATCTTTTGTAAAGCAATTCCATAATAAACGTGTGCACAGTGCATATTTACTCATTGTCACGTGATTTTCCTTGGAAAAAGAAAATACGGAGCGAAGGAAGAGGGGAGACGCGGACTCGAGATTTCAGAACGCGGGTTTTCTGGAATAAGAAATTTCTCTCGAGTTTGCGCTCACCCCTTCCATCGAGTGGTTTGGCCGGCGAACGTGTGAAGGAAAAAATATTCGCTACGTGAGACGTCAGAAGGACCCTGGATACCGTGGCGAATGGATCAAGAGAGAGGAAGGAGGAGAATCTCATGTGGGCTGCTTGGATGATCTCAAGATCGTTGTGGAGAGGAAAGAATATGCTTCATGTGAAGGACTGAAATCTAAGCTTTCCTCTGAGCCGTAGGAATACATGAGAGAAGCGAGCGGCGCAGCTGAGAAATGTTGTCGGGAGAATATCCGTTGTCAGACATTGCCCGTGAACACTGCGTCGGAATTATCCAATTCTTCTGATATCCCGTCTTCTCTTATTTTAAGTAACAAGTTTTCGCCAGTGTCTAATGATATTTTGAATTTTATAGAGGCCGACGAAGAGAAGGAATCTTTATCCACAGTGAGCGGAGCTCTGCTCCAAGCCTCAAATGGAAGATCTCCCGTCAGAGAAAACGTTTCAGTGAAAGCGGAATTAACGACATACGAGGTCTGTTCAAAAAATACATAGACTGTTTGAATTGCGCGGGCCCTGTTGGTCCCAATCAAAATCGCTTGGTGTCGCCATCTTCTGACAGATCCGCTGATTACAAGGCAGTTTTTTGATTGCAAATATCAGTATTGGTTGATTAGCTACGCGGTTGTTTGTGAAGTGTGTTTTTTTTTCGTTTGGCGGATTTTTAGAATGAGTGACTTGAACGAGCAAAGAGTTGCTGTGAAATTTTGTGTAAAACTCGGAAAAACTGCCACTGGACGAGTGGAAAAGGCCAGAAATGTGGACGAGAGGTGACTGGTTGTTTCATCACGACAACGCTCCAGCCCATTCAGCCCTCAGAACTCGAGAGTTTTTGGCCAAACACTCGATCACTGTTCTTTCTCACCCACCCTACTCACCTGACCTCGCTCCTTGTGACTTTTTCTTGTTTCCCAAACTCAAAAGACCTTTGAAAGGAAGGAGATTTGAGACGATTCCCGACATAAAGGCAAATGCGACGAAGGCGCTGAAGGACATCACAAAAGAAGCGTTCCAGGACTGTTTCCAAAAGTGGAAACACCGTTGGGATAAGTGTGTGCGTCGGGGAGGAGAGTACTTTGAAGGGGACCCAGATGTGTAACTTCTGAATAAAGTATATTTTGTTTTATGACGTCAGTCTACGTATTTTTTGAACAGACCTCGTATTTCCAGGGTAATGCTGTTTCTTTTAGCCGAAAAGTTATCGCATTCAGGCACCGCTATATTAGTCCGCTACTGTGGATTTGTATGACGGTTTTTTTATGAAGAACGGTCGAAGATTACGTTCGACATTTTGGGAAGCAAGCGTTATTGAGGAAAATTTGACAATAATTGGCGTATTCCCTCTCGGCTTGCTTAACTATTTGGAAAATAGTTTTGGCGCTTTAATGCCGCTCACTAACTAAATTAATCTCATTAATATCTTTAGAGGTAAAAATTGTGCATTTTCAAAGATAAACGTCATTTACTATTAAAGTATGGCGACTGGACTTGTAGACTGTTACTACCATATTTCTGACTAAAGTGAATTGTTAAAGGTGATAAGGAGTTTATAACATATTGACGCCCCTTAATAAGTTTGTAATAGAAAGTTAAGTAGCTTCATCTAAGATAATTGTTGGTCCAGCTAGCATTTTTATTTTGCAGCTAAGAAACTGACTCCTGCTAGGATAAATTTGATTTCTGCTAAGATAATTCAGATCTTCTAAGATAATTAGTTTTCATACTTTAAGCTAGAACTTTTTACAACCTGTGACAATAAAGTTCGGTGAATGACGTCAAATTGCTAACGGTCGTCAGAGTGCACCATCGTCGTATCCTGTCCCAGACAGGTCCAGACATGTTTAAACAAATTTGAGAGAATCAGCGCTGCGAGTGTATTTATTGTGTTTAAACATGACTTTGAAGAGAGAAGGCGTAGTACGCGCGGTCGAAGCCCAAAATGTATCAGCGAACGAAAGACTCATGAAATGATGACAACAGTTTACAAAGAAAGTGCTATTACTTTGAAGTGTGTTTATGAGTGGTTTAAACGGTTCCAAGGAAGCTGGAACACCGTAGAAGACGCCCCCCGAAGTGGCCAGACATCCAACGTAATCTTACGACCTAACTGAAGGCTATCCCTAAAAACGACTACGCCAGGAGTTTCCAGGACTTGTACAGGCGTTTTCAGAAGTTGCATTACCATTGACGGGGATTATTTTGAATGATAGTAACTGCTGTTTCATGTAAGCGAGCAATCCACTCTCAATATGCCGTCATTCACCGAACTTTATTGTCACAGGTTGTATGTCAATATAAATTATCAGATATTTCTGGAAAATTAGACGATAGTGATTTATTCTCTATTTGGCATTTGGATATCAATTTTAATTATTGCTCCAAACTTCCCATAGGATTCGGCGTTTGAATGCAGCAGCGGCATCCGTATTAGCAGAATCTGTTCCTTCATGTCTCCTATCTGTAAGTGAAGTTTGGATTATAACTTTTGAAACAGCCTGTATAAAGAAGAGTGTTTGTTTGTGCGTTTGCTTCTTATACACATCTTCAAAGCAAGAGCAAGGTCACTGTCTACCTGAGATTTAGAAATAATAATAATTATCGATAATAATCGATATTCAAAATGGTAGCAAGGCATATAATAAGAGGTATCTCACCAACAACATGCGCGGACCAACAGTATATATCTCATGACCAACAATTCCATGCAAAGTTTTTCCAACAACAGGCCAGTTGTTTTAGTACGAGGAGCGTTCATATTTGAACTGGACTTTATTTTTTGTAAATTTCATTGTTGTAAGAATCTAAATTTTAATGAAATATTGGGATGGCAACTACCGCCTGTCATGCAAATGCAGCACCACTCATTCAGTTGCCATGAAAACCGATTGTTTTTTAAACAAAATGGTGGACAACGATGTGTCGACCAAAGTGGAACAACGTACAATTTGTATAATTTTATAATTGATAAATTTTGTCCATGCGAAGGTGTGAAAGCATCTGAAATTCATCAGAGACTTCAAAGACAGTTCACCGAGTCATGTTTGTCTCGATCATTCGTCTTTGCTTGGTGCCAAAAGTTTGAAGGAGGGCGAGAATCCACCGGCAATGAACCTCATAAGGCAAGACCAGCAACTGCTGTCAATGATGGCATCATCGCCCGAATAAACGAGCTGATACGCGACAAGAGGTGGATTCATGTCCGAGAATTGGCTTCAATAATGAACATCAGCACTGGCAGTGTGGAGACCATCATTCACGATAAGTTGAAATTCAACAAGATCTGTGCTAGATGAGTCCCTAAACAACTCTCCGTGGATCACAAAACCATCCGGGTGGAATTATGTTCCATGCTGCTGCAGCGATAGAACAGGAAAGGTGACAGCTTCCTAAGGCGTATTGTGACCTCCGACGAGACAAGGATTCATCACCTGAAAGCAAGCGTACGAGCATGGAGTGGCGACTCATCGACCCAAGAAATTCAAGATTACACCGTCGGTAACGAAAGTGATGGCGACTGTATTCTGAAACATTAAGGGTATCATTCATGTAGATTTTCTGAATCGAACCATAAATGCACCCTACGACATTGACATTTTGAGGACGGCTCTGAAGCCGGCACTAAGCAAAAAGCGACCAGGAGTCCTTACCAGTGGTGTTTGTTTTCTGCAAGACAATGCCATACCACACAAGCCAAACTTACTATGGACACACTGACGGAACTCAAATGGGACATCTTACCAAATCCTTCATACAGCCCAGATCTCTCCTCTTGCGACTATCACCTTTTTTGGACCATTGAAAGAGTTCTTGGGAGGGCAAAGGTTCAGCTCCAATGAGGAATTGAAAAAGGCTGTCCTGACGTGGTTTCGACATTAGCCTGAGGATTTCTACAGAATCGGTATCCAGATTCTCCCAGAACGTTGGAAAAAATGTGTAGAGAAACAAGGAGAGTTTTTTGAGAAATAAAAAGTGTGTGTGTTTTTTTGTAGTTTCATGATTTTATAAAAAATAAAGTTCAGATCAAATTTGAACGCCCCCTCGTATCATGGCCTATACCGTGTGTTTCAAAAGTTCCCGAACGCGGGAGATGACTTTCCCTGCCTAACGTACTGTTGTGCAATTATGCTGAAGGGCTGGTAGACAGGAGCCACTGTCTCTCAACCTCTTTTTTTCAATTAATGGGTGCTCCCAGTCATTACGAATCCCGTTTGACTTTTTCTTATGCGGCTATGTTAAGCACAGAGTCTTCGAGACACGCCCTGCAAGCATTAACGAACTGAAGGAAAAAATTAGCCAGTTGATGGCAAATATTCCTCAGGGATTCCTAATCAATGCCTGCAGTGCGTTTGAGCACCGACTAGCGTATTGCCAAGAGGAGAACGGTGAACACTTTGAGCAAATGGTGTAACCTATATGTACCGTTTCCTTTGGGAATGTAAAAATAAAATAATACATCTGAGAAACTTTGCCACTATGTAAAACTGATTTTATGTAATTTATGCACATGGTTTATTTTAGTAGTTGACCGAACATTACTCCTGCTGTCATAGGTCATACTTTCCCGACAAACAGAAGGGGCAGACTTCGGGAACTTTTGAAACACACAGTATATATAAATGAACATCGAGCTTCTGCCATTTTCCATTGTTTAGAGAAGCTAGAGAATTCAGATCACGCTAGGTGCCGCATAGGTCACAGTGGCCGGAGTCACAAATTAATGATAAACACAGATATGACAAGCCATTGTTTAAAACTTTGCGCCTAAACCTACCGGTGCATGCGGTAAACTCAAACTCAACAAAATGCCTATTCATTTGGTATATCTCTGGTTTACGCATACACCGCTGGATTTTTGCGGAACACTTTTTAACAATGGCTTGGCATATCTGTGTTTATCCTTAATCTGTGGCCGGAGTGCGATCTATGCGGCATCTAGCGTCATCTGAATCCACTAATCTTTACAGTTATTCTTTATATTGTTGATGCCCAATGTTAAGAGTGAGCTATGTAATGCATTCTCGTTGGATTATCAATTATTTATTTAAAAATTTTGCAGAATACACTAAATTCGGCAGTTTTATGTCGTCAAGTTCTGGCCCATTCAATTCCGACTCCATTGAACTGAAAATGAAACTGAAGTTTCTAGCTCCCGATAGGGCGGAGCTGAATGCACAGTTGAACCGATTATACATGCAGCGCCTTTTTTCAATAACAAATCGGCCGAGAGGGCTAGGGCGTAGGCTTTCTAGTTCTCGAGTCCGCCTGATCGTGGGTTCGAATCCCGCCGAGGGCATGGATGTTTGTGTTTGTCCCGGGCTGCGTACAGATATAACCTGTGTAAAAGGCGCAAAATGACCGTAGTAGTCGATGCCAAAAATCCTAATAAACTAACCAACCAACCAATAACAAATCGGGAACTAGAAATTAAATTAGCTCCATTTTTCAGTGGAGCTCGATGTCCATTTATATTTATAGACCATGATTTGTATCAACGAGGTGATAGAAACGTACAACTCACCAATAATATGCACGGATCAACAATCAAGGCAAAGTTTGTGCAATATACATATATAACGTTCATTAAGACATGTAGTGAAGATGCCATCCAACCTCTGGGAATTATAAAACAAAATGAAATTCGTAACAATGCATAAAATTTCTGTTGCCTGGGCTTTTCTTAGAACTTGACACATGATCTTTAAAGTCTTTAAAATTGAGCAGTAACTGGAGATAATGGAGAGTTAGCAGACTATTGAGAAACGGTGGAAAGGCGGCAGAGAAAGCAGTCCTTTCGCTCGGCGCTGTAGGGGTCTCGACAACACACTGCTGACTAAGCAAGTGGTGAGTGACCCAATGAGCATGTCAACAGAAGAAACTGTGAGTACCAAGTGATGAATGCCCAAGTTTTCCTTCAAGACATCGAGAACAGAGTGTGAATTACAACAACAGATTACCAAGTAGAAAATAACCCCACTCAGATTGTTGGAATTACAGAACACACAGACAAACGATCATGTATATGCACTGCCACCCAAGAAGAGAAAAACCAAGCCCCATGGAAAAAATTGAGGCCGCTTATCGAACAAATGATGAAGAGGAGTCAGCCACGCAACGAGAGAAAAGACTTCAGCACCGTTTTCGAAATAAAGGACTACAGACATAATCAGGGATGAAGAAACGTCAGATCGAAGTATTACATTTTCATTCTATTTCCTTCCACTTTCGAAACCACATACATTATTCTGCACATTTTTTATCCGGCACTACGTAAAACACACTCAGCTATACACAGCATTCCTCTGTTGGGCTAGAACTGCTAGAGGGCCATAGTTGGCTATGAATTTTTACTGTACTAATTTTTAAGCTTTTTAATGTGTTAATTTTTATATTCACAATCAGATATTGCAAAATTTCATCAAAAAAAGAACCAATGCAATGCCGGGTATATCAGCTAGTAGATCATAAAAATTTAAAAAGCAATTGATTACACTGTGCAACATGAAAAATGTCCTTTAGATGAAAATGTGTTTCTTGTATATTTTTGGCTGAAAGTAAAGAATCTGTAATTATTTTGTTTACCACGCACCGTTTTCCAAAAAATCCACACATTAGCTTTTTACGTATCTATTATACAGGGTGTAAATTTTAAGTTGACAAAGCAGAATAACTCGAAAAATAAGCTTCACACGAAAAAATGCGTAGAATCCAAAGTTGATTATTTTCGAGGGGGCATCTGCTGGTGCTAAAATTAGCCCACCCCCCCCCGGCCCCTGGGGGTGGGGCGGGGGGCAACTTTAAAATTTCAAATGGGAACCCCTATTTTTTATTGCAGATTCAGGTCCTACATAAAAAACTACGTACATTTTGTCTGAAACATTTTTTTTATTTTTGGTAGATGGCGCTGTAATTCAAGAAAATCCATTTTCTCATTTTTGCGTGGAAATAACTAATTTATTATTCATTTCGATTCCTACATTGTTTTAACTACAATGTAATTTGAAGACATTTCGTCAACAAACAAATAACGTAAACATTGGCATTTTTTTCAGAATGTTTACATTTTAAATTCTGATCTTTAGAAGAAAAGATTGTAATTTTTCAACTGTTTTTGTGAGTGTACAACGCCGTATTGCTTTTGAATTTACATTATGAATTATCTTTCTGTGGAAGAAAAAATTGAGATGGTGTACATTTATGGAGAAAGTGGGAGAAATTTTGATAATGCAGTCGCGCTTTATGCTCAGCGTTTTCCTGGCCAAACGCGATCACGGTCTTCTTTTGTTCGAGTTATTAAACAATTTACTGCGGAAGGTAGTGTGAACCAGAAAAAAAGAACCCGTGCAGCTACTGTTTGTGGAGAAAACAATCAAGTGTCAGTCCTAGCTGCTGTGGCTCATAATCCACATGCGAGCACAAGAGAAATATCAAGGCAATCAGGAATTTCACATATGAGTGTTTGGAAAATGCTGAAGCTCCACAAATTTCATCCATATCATGTATCTATGCATCAGGAACTACATGGCAATGACCACCAAAACCGTCTAACGTTTTGTCACTGGGCACTTCAGCAGATGCAAACAAACCAACATTTTTTTGCACGAGTTCTTTTCTCCGATGAGTCAACATTCACAAACCACGGGGAAGTTAATCGACATAACATGCATTACTGGAGTGAACAGAACCCACACTGGATTCGAGAAGTCAACCATCAGCGACCTTGGTCAATTAATGTTTGGTGTGGGATAATTGGCGATAAACTTATCGGTCCATATTTTATAGACGGTAATTTGAATGGCAACAAATATCGTAACCTACTTGAAAATGAACTACCAGATCTACTTGAAGACCTGAGTATTGAACTTCGACAACACATGTGGTTTCAACATGATGGTTGTCCAGCGCATTATTCATTAGTAGCGCGCGAAGTACTACATCGACTTTACCATGGTCGCTGGATCGGCAGGGAAGGTCCTGTGAATTGGCCAGCCAGATCGCCTGACCTTACATCGCCAGATTTTTTCTTATGGGGTTACCTCAAAGATATCGTTTATAAGGAAACGCCAACCACTCGCGAAAACATGATTCAAAGAATAAGAGATGCTTGCGCTGCAATTACACCAGACATGTTATCAAGATGTGTTCAGGAATTTACAAAACGAGTCAATAAATGCATCGAAGTTGGAGGTCATCAATTTGAACATTTAATTTCATAAAACGGCGAGATGCAAGGGATTTAAGGACAACAAGCAGGCCGAAAGTGAGAGGCGAGGGGACTCACTGGAAATACAAGCACCCCGAAATTCATTTACTTGCAAGTATTTGCAAATAAGAAAAAATAAAACGAAAACAATCGGTCCTTTTAAGGACCACCAAATCTTAAACGGGAATAACTTCATCTTTACACAGTCTTTTACTTTTTTACTCTGTTAGTTAATGAGTTCACTCGTTAGTACGTAGGATGTTCGGTTAGTTAGTTAGCTAATCAGTTGATTTGTTTGATAATTATAAAGTTGTGTGGCCTCATGACCACGAAACAAAACAAAATTATCCTAATCCGCGGCAAAAAATAATAAAATAATAACTTTGCGGCAAAATTTACGAAGTAAATAAGTATTTTTTATTTCTCCGTAACCATTTCCACGCAAAAATGAGAAAATGGATTTTCTTGAATTACAGCGCCATCTACCAAAAATAAAAAAAAATGTTTCAGACAAAATGTACGTAGTTTTTTATGTAGGACCTGAATCTGCAATAAAAAATAGGGGTTCCCATTTGAAATTTTAAAGTTGCCCCCCGCCCCACCCCCAGGGGCCGGGGGGGGGTGGGCTAATTTTAGCACCAGCAGATGCCCCCTCGAAAATAATCAACTTTGGATTATACGCATTTTTTCGTGTGAAGCTTATTTTTCGAGTTATTCTGCTTTGTCAACTTAAAATTTACACCCTGTATTGTAGCACATATAGAAGCGCTATGCGACCAGTTCCTCATTCTGAAGATCTTCCTATACCTACAGCTTCAGATAAATATACTGTTGATTCAGAGGAAGACACCTCCGATGACCCAAACCATCAAGATCCTGACTTTCAACCATCTACATCTATGACATGTTCACATCATGAAACCCTACAGGCAGAGATGGTATGGAAGTATGCTAGCTGAATATTGTTGATCTGTTATCGACAGATACCTACAAGAGAAAACGGCCAAAAAATCATTTTAGTGTTTGTATTTTCTATAATGAAGCCTCTGTTACATTTCTCTGAGAAGTGGGTTTCCTTCAAAAACTGTACGTGATGGACCATTTTGGTTTTGATATATGAATCAAGCACCTTTTGTTAATACAGAATCACATAGTTTCTAGAAAGAATAGCCCATAAGGATAAGAAAGGATGAACGGCTGTCAAAACATAAGATCCAAAGATATAAAAAAGTTACTTGTTTTCAAAGGAAGATGACAACTAGTAAATCAATATATGAAGTATTTAATAAAGTGGCTGACGAGTTTTGTAGATAACTTCATCCACAGGGCCAAATCAAAATTACAAAGAAGCTGGACAAATTTATACATGCAAGAGCCTGAAAATTTGAGGGAAATTTATAGCGTTAATTATATATCCCGTACGCACTGGACGCTTCAGAGAAGGCCGAGAAGATTCAACGACAATGATCGGTCACGTCGTCAGAATTGACGAATAATGATGAACTAGTGCAGAAAGTGCATGAATTCATCACTATCGATTCAAATATAAGGGTGAGGATGAAAGCAGGGAAACTTGACGTCGGTAAAGATCTGTTTTGCGAAGTATTAACAAAAAATTAAGCAAATCAAAAGATCTTATCGATTTGCACCGCACTCATTAACCTTTGATCAAGAAAGATCAATGGGCAACGCTGCAAGGACATCTTTAAAACGGCCCGGAGGAACAAAATCATCATGGATTCGATAGCGGCTGGTGATGAGACATCGTATTTCCATTATGATCCATCAACTAAGCGCCAGAGTACCAACTGGATGTCGCATTCAGAAGAGAACGCTCATTTCTTTTTATAATTTCAAAGACATTGTTCATGGGAAATTTGTTCCAGATAGCTAAATAATTGCTATCAAATTCTATATTAGGATGCTTTTGAGTGTTGTAGAGAATAACTGTACGAACAGGAACCGAGTACAAATAACCTGGCAACTGATTTCTCTTGCACCCTATGCACCGACACATATAGGATGGCCCAAAACATACTTACCAAGATGAAAGTTGCGTTGTACCAAGACAAATAAGCATGGACACTTCAACTAGACTGATTACAATACATATAACCTGAATACGTATAAATCTCAATGATTTTACGCAGTCGGGTTGCAAAATTGGCCACCACTTTCGTGAGAAACGTCTGTTCCATATTCACAGTTCCCCTAAGGACTTAGGGTTCGTCTTATAGATATTGTCCTTCAAGTGACCTCATATCTAATAAGAGAAATCCTTCAAGAGAACTCATAATAGAAATCTAATGAATTGAGGTCAGGTGAATATGGGGGCCAGTCGACGCCACATCCATATGTTTGGGATAATCCAGTTGGATGGAATTTTTTCCGAAAAGTTTATATAATAATAACGTAGTTGTGGGATGGGGACGGGCACCATCTTGCATATGGCACTGATGTTTGAAGTCATACCTGTTGATCCCTTGAATGATATAAATAAAGTGGTTTTTCAAACACCTATCTGTACCTCTACGGACATATCACACAATTTTTAAACAATTACATCTGGTAATAACTAAAAAAATTGACGTTTAATCTTAGGCCACCCTGTAGACCATCCGCCTTATTCCCCAGTTTCAGCCCTGAGGGATTATCTGTTATGAATCCAAATATGTTGATGGAAGAGATCGGAAACGAGATAACGAAGCAACCAAAGTGGTCGTGGGAAGGCTAATCGAAGCGATTACGAAATCAGAGCTCCATACTTTATTACTTGATCGTTCCTAATGCTGTATCGACGATTTAATAATTCAAAAGCATATTAATACCAATACGCCAATGTTTCAAGAGGAGTAGTGTATCAAAGTAGAGAATCGTGTGTATGAAATTCAGTACATCTCATGCTTCCTTATGTTGAATACATTGAACAAGTAGCTAGGCCGGCATATCCTTTGCCACGTTCTGAAACTGAGAATGTCCTTATTGAGGAGGGGCGAAGAGTCCACAAAAGCTGTCGATCACTCGCCAATTCCAAGCAGCAAATTTACGTAACGATCCTAGCTTCTCGTACACACCACTTATTAGACATCACTCACTACCTTAAAAAGTCGACTTTTTTCTTCGCATCATGTGCTTTAAGTGATAACATTGCACAAAATCGCTATATGTTTCCTCTTATTCATATTTCTGAATATAAGACCATATCTTACATAAATTAATACTATTCAATCGCATATGTTTTTCCTTAAATCCCATGCTCCAGTAATAATTTTGTGCATCAACAGGACGGTACCCTGCCATATTGGGCATTATAAGTTTGTGAATTCCTCGATTCAGCGTTTCCCAACCGATGGTTTGGAAGAGATGGTCCTACAGCATGGCTTCCACGTTCTCCGGACTTAACACCCTTGGACTTTTTTCTGTGAGGATATGTTAAGATAAAGTGTTTGCTACATCGGTCCCCAATGCGAACACATTAAAGGTAAGAATAGCGGATGCAGTATTGACGATAACAGAAGACATGCTGGCGAATACGTGGCGAGACATTGAATATCATCTAGAAAGGTGCACATGCTTGAGTGTACAAACGATGTGAAGAAAACTTTTTTGAGATGAGGATCCTAATACAAAAAAAGAATGTATCTATCTGGCGTAGTTTTTTTTTAATTAATTTTCTTTATCAGAGAAAAACTTTTTGCTCGCTCTGTTTAACATGAAGGCGTAAATTTTGTAATAGTTTTAAATCATTTATATGTGATGTTAGAGAAAAACAAATCGCGGGAAAAAATTAATATAACATATATTGATCTAATTTTTCTATAAAATGTTGTGGGACAGAAGATATTGATCATAAAATTGGCTTTATTATCTTTTGGCTATTCAAAATTATATCATGTCCATCACCTTTCATTTTTAGCACATTTTCTATATATAGAAATGTGCTTATGTGATCGGTTTGTCCAGCTGTCCGTCCGTCCGTCCGTCCGTCCGTCTGTAGACAATCCCACAATTCATTGCGTTGCATGTATTGAATTGCATGTATTGCAATCTCACAATTCATTCAATCATGTCTTGAATTGCTGGAAGAAACGAATTATCCTCGCATTTGGTAAAACGCGTGTTGAGAACATGGGTTTGGTTCTGCGCGTGCTCTAAACATTAATGAGATGGTGTGCGTGCAGGATGCACGTGTTTGACGATTATTAAAAGGGCAGTTCGCTCCCTAAATCAAGAGAATTTTTTTATTCCAAGGGAGCTTAGCATTTATTACGATAACTTGAAAACGAATTAACTTTTTCACAGTCTGTTTTCACCAATCCATTAAAATGGGACAGAGTACGCAGAAGTACGAACGTGAGATAGCAGGAATAAGTACGTGCTCTAATAGCACGTGCTTAAATAGTACCATTATGATACCCTCTTAAACATTTCCTATAACAAGATATGGCAAGTAATATATCAAACAAATTGTCACAACATATCATGAACGAATATAAAAGAGTAACTAGTGATAGCAAGTATCGGTCTAATGGCACGTGTACGTGCAAGGATGTCTCATGAATGAATATAACGGTATATAGTGATGTCTGAATTGTTTAGTAGTACGTGTTTTAATGGTACCAAGTGGTACCATTGGAACTTTCAATGCTAGGATATGGCATTAATATATCAAACCACTCGTAATAACGTGCCATGAGTGAATATCACGAGAAAATAATGATCATAGTTATTGGTTTAGTAGCACGTGCCCTAATGGTGCCCTATGATACCATAT
>JAHWFO010017593.1:3782418-3865017 GCA_023313115.1 Rhysida immarginata
TTAATATATCAAACGACTCGTAACAACGTGCCATGAGTGACTATCACGAGAAAATAATGATAATGGTTAACAGTTTAGTAGCACGTGCCCTAATGGTGCCCTATGAAACCATTGGAACTTTCAATGCTAAGATATGGCATGTAATATATCAAACGACTCGTAACAAGGTGCCATGAGTGAATATCACGAGAAAATAATCATAATGGTTATTGGTTTACTAGCACGTGCCCTGATGGTGCCCTATGAAACCATATGGTACCATTGGTAATTTCAATGCTAAGATATGGCATGTAATATATCAAACGACTCGTAACAACGTGCCATGAGTGACTATCACGAGAAAATAATGATAATGGTTAACAGTTTAGTAGCACGTGCCCTAATGGTGCCCTATGAGACCATTGCAACTTTCAATGCTAAGATATGGCATGTAATATATCAAACGACTCGTAACAACATGTAATGAGTGAATATCATGAGAAAATAATAATTGTTATTGGTTTAGTAGCACGTGCCCTAATGGTGCCCTATGAAACCATTGGAACTTTCAATGCTAAGATATGGCATGTAATATATCAAACGACTCGTAACAAGGTGCCATGACTGAATATCACGAGAAAATAATGATAATGGTTATTGGTTTAGTAGCACGTGCCCTAATGGTGCCCCATGGCATGATATGGTACCATTGGAAGTTTCAATTCTATTACATGTCATGTAATATATCAAACGACTCGTAACTACATGTAATGAGTGAATATCATGAGAAAATAATGATAATTGGTATTGGTTTAGTAGCACGTGCCCTAATGGTGCCCTATGAAACCATTGGAACTTTCAATGCTAAGATATGGCATGTAATATATCAAACGACTCGTAACAACATGTAATGTGTGAATATCATGAGAAAATAATGATAATTGTTTTTGGTTTAGTAGCAAGTGCCTTAATGGTGCCCTATGAAACCATATGGTACCATTGGAACTTTCAATGCTAAGATATGACATGTAATATATCAAACGACTCATAACAAGGTGCCATGAGTGAATATCACGAGAAAATAATGATAATGGTTATTGGTTTAGTAGCACGTGCCCTAATGGTGCCCTGTGGCATGATATGGTACCATTGGAAGTTTCAATTCTAACACATGGCATGTAATATATCAAACGACTCGTAACAACATGTAATGAGTGAATATCACGAGAAAATAATGATAATGGTTATTGGTTTACTAGCACGTGCCCTAATGGTGCCCTATGGAACCATATGGTACAATTGGTAATTTCAATGCTAAGATATGGCATGTAATAGATCAAACGACTCGTTATAACGTGCCATGAGTGAATATCACGTGTAAATAATGATAATAGTTATTGGTTTAGTAGCATGTGCCCTAATGGTGCCCTATGGTACCATATGGTAACCTTGGAACTTTCAATGCTAAGATATGGCATGTAATATATCAAATGACTCGTAACAACGTGCCATGAGTGACTATCACGAGTAAATAATGATAGTGGCAATTGGTTTTGTAGCACGTGCCCTAATGGTACAATACAGAATTTATAGAACTTTTAATGCTAAGATATGGCGTGTAATATATCAACCAACTCCTTGCGCGTTATTAGATCTTTTGTTATCCATAGCTTATTTGAATCAAGAGTATAGTACTGTTAGGCTTAATGGTATTTAAAACTCATTACTAATTAATTTATTAGTAGTTAATCGCTGGCTTCAATAAGAGTTTAGTAATTTAATATGAAAATCTAATAGATGCTTACATATAACGCTTCAGCAATTGAGGCTCACTTCGTTTAACATTATGTGAGAATTCTTACAAATTAAAGAACTTTTATTTTTTTAAGTGTATGAGGAATAACTTCACTCTCTATTTATCTTTCATTCTTCAAGTTTATTCTTTTAAATTCTCTCTATACGTTAGCCTATTTAAATAGTAATTTACAATTTAGTTTTCATATTTATTTATTTACTTTCAAGTGTTTTAAAATGTTGGTTAATTCTATATATCCATGTACGATGCTATAAATAGAAAATGTGCTCCCTTTATCCGCTTTGGCGGTAAAATCATTCTTGTTACGATTGGCTTTAATTTCTTCAAAATTCAAAATTGTGTTTCATAATTCGGAAAAATGATTTCCATACATTGAATACATCTTCCTTGCGGCTACAACGTGGGATTTATTTCTGTTTTCCAACAACGATGGAATTCATCATCTTCCACAACTGCTGGGCAATGAACTGCTTTAGTGAACATCTTTTTTGCAAAAGTTAAGTGTAAAACAATTGGAAGATTTCAAAAGCGGGTTTTTCTTAATTGAATATGTAATGCAGATTGTAGATTATGGGTGGGCTGCATATGTGAAATAATTGTAAATATGGAAATCTTTTTATAAATTAAATATTTTATGAATTTAATTTTTTATTTTTTTATTTTTAAACATGGGCTTTTTATAATTTTTATTGAAAAATTAATTGGGAAGCTAAATTGAAAATTCTAAAATATATTGATCTATTTCGAAGAGATCATCTTCCAAATTTCTACAAAGTAAGAATTTTACGTAAACTAAAAACATTAAATTACTACTCTATCTGTCTTAATCACATGAAAATGTATAGCCATTTCCTTCCTCATTTATAATTTATCAAGCGTATTTAAAATCTTTTTTTCTTCCTACTGGAAGTCAAGATTTCAAAAAGCTTTTTTTTCAAGCTGAGATTTTTTTATCTTCAAAAAAAGAAAAAAAAAAGGCGAACATATTCTTTTATTTTAATGAAGATGAAAAAAAAACGTCATTTGCATTAATGTTCTCTTTAAGAAAAATGTCCATTAAAAAATGGTGCAGACCTTTATAAAAATTTGTCCTCACTCCTCTATCTCTCGCTCTCTCTTCCTCTTATTTACAACGGTGACATTGGTTTCGCAGGAAATGTTAAAATGACTCCTAAAATTGGGACTTAAAAAATGTCATACGAGGGAGAGGGGGTGTAGGAAAGTGGGCGGGATAAGAAAGGGGGGGAAAAAAAACATAAGTCTGGTGGAAAAAGAGTGGAGAAGTCCAATTGGCTTTCGTGCCACGTTCCTGTCGTACGTGACGGCATCTGACGGAGAAACGAGAAAACTCAAAACCCTTCTATTGAATTACGCACTATTCGCTCCAAGGTTTTCTCTCTCCCGCGCTTAGCTTTAACGCCAAATTTATGACGAAAAGCTTTAATAGCGATATAATTTTAAGTTTTCATTAGAAGATCGATAGATATAGGACTCAAAAACGTGATTCACTTTCTAAGGCTTTACTATTGTCCTATTCTGCTTTTTTAAATTTATTAGTGCAGAACGTTAATAGTACAGTCGGATCTAACATTGTTTATATGCGTACTTCTTCTTAAATTATATGCGTTTTCCCCCCTAGAAAAAAGGATGTTCAATATTTTTTATTCCATTAATGCAAGATCAAATATTGAGATAAATATAATTGCTGAAATTATATTATTATGATAAGCAGGTTTTAAGTCTATTTAATATTTTGAGAATTTTAAAGAGCAAGTTGAAACAAATAAATTCATTCTCAGCTATTTTCCACATGTTCAGCAGATCATATTAATATAAGGCTTTTATCAAGAGCAATTACTTCAGAATTACTACTTCAACATTTTATTAAACATTTACAGAAAAAAAATATATTCAAATTAATTAAATATTTATAAGAATTAATTAAAGAATCATGCCAATAACTCATAACATTCTTAATTATTTTGCGCATAATTTGAAAATTAACTTTTAATGTCTAAATTATAAATTTTTATGAGGCTTATTATGAATTTTTATTTCATCACGCGGTGTAATTAAGTATAAATTTATTTCCTGCAAGATCTGAACATTATACAACAATATTTTAATAACGTTGTCTAATGAAGAAAATAAGGGAGGCAATTTTGTTTTTAATTTTCTTCGCCCACGAATTCGCCGTTACGGCAAAAGGAAAAGATCAAAGGTCTCTCACTATACTAGTTCAAACCTAAAATCAACATCGTGAATAGAGTAATTATCTCCTTAAACTCATATAGAGCTTCTGCATTATAGGCATATTCCGTTAGTTGTAGCGTTCAAACCGTGTATTAATTTCAGTTTTATACTTTTCATTTATGATGCGCGAAACTATAAATGTGTATATTCCGAAATGATGAGATCGGGATCAAATCCTTTCCGGTCTAAGTGTTAACAAGAATAGTTATTCCATCTTCGTGAAACTCGAAAACAGTGAAAGAAAAATCAATAAGAAAAATTCAAAATGAATATTAATGAATGCCAAGAAGTCCAGCTCGGGTTACATGAGAAATAGGATAGTAAATTAGAAATGCTATGAAAAACTGTTTCCACAAGCTATTGCAGCTATTCCCAAATACTTTCGTTGAAATAATTGCCTGTTAAAAATTTAGTCGTATATCCCTAATATGCCTTTCATTCGTGTTTGTATGTTTGTTTTTCCTCTCATATTTAAAGGAATTAGTACACGGAGAGAAATGCTTTGGATGTAGCAATAATAAGGTAGTTGATGAGTGCTTGTTTGTTGAGACAAAAATACAATTTGATGCATCATGAATAAACTTTTATCTTACTACACTATCAAATTTTCACCATTACAATTCACTATTAATATGTAGTTTATTTATGTAGCGTCAACTAAATATTGATGCAGCACCAATATCGGAGAAGACTATACTAAAACTCTTGCGTGTATTTATTTATTTATCTGTAATTCTATCTCCTCTATCTCTGTAATTCTACTTGAAATTTTCAGGGCAGGCTTATCAATAAAGGACCTGCTCTATCGCCAAAAATCAGCCCCCTACGAACCCCCCCTTCCCCACTTTCTGGGGTTTTCATTTAAAATTATCTGCTTTAGCTTTGTAATTCCCCTCAACAGATGGCGCGGGCGGGCGAAGCCGCGGGTAACAACTAGTTTCATATATTGTTCTGTCATCAATATATGGATGCCCATGCAGCAATATCAGAAGTTGCTGATCATAATCTGCTTGTTGATTGGTCGAGAAATTACGTCAGTCACTCAGTCGACGAGGCCAACGAGATAGCAAGGTCTGGAAGCGGAAAAGTCACTTAACCATCGGGGTGCTAGCAACAATCCAACTTTCATTTTCTCCATCTTGGATATTAACAGTGTTTTTCGTTTGTTGGAAACAACGAAGGTGGGATTGTTGAAGGTGTATGAAAATTATTATAATTCTTTCCATAAATCTGATTTCACATTTACTAGCCGACCACAGTTATAAATGACAAATTCAACCAACATACCCCAAGCATTCTCCGTTGGATTAAGATCTGGAAAAATTGGCGGCCAATTCATTGCTTTCACTCCTTTAAGTTGAAACCACTCCTGGGTACTCTTTGCATTGTGGACGTCACCATTGTCTTTTAGATCTTCTAGTTACGACCTCTCATTGTCTCTCCAAATGGTAACAAATACTGTTGTGACATTTGCTGATATTCCACTGCATTCATACGTCCATCGATGAAAGCTAATAAACAAATCGTTTATAGTAGACAGGTAATTTCATATAAATAATAAATATATACTGGAGATGAAACCTCCAAACATCAGGTAATGATTTTGGAGGTCATCTCCAGTATACAGGGTGTAAATGGACGACGTTTCACAAATATAAGGATATGTAGAGGATGAAACTCTGCGCAAAAGAGTCTAGTCGCGTTTTTCGTCTGTGGCTCCGTTATAAAGTTATAGCGCTTTAAAGTTCGGTATCGGTAAGGAATATCGGTATCGATATCGGCCAGGGTGATTCTAAAAGGTCGTGCCCAAATTAAAAAGGCAGGTAGAGGGTGAAATTCTGAGCAAAAAAGTCTAGTCGCGTTTTTCGATCTGAGGCTCCGTTAAAAAGTTATAGCGCTTTAAAGTTTCGTGACGTCACTTCCGAAAATCTATCTTGGTACAGACGCTGAGCAATTTTTAACTTAGCGCTATAACTTTTTTAACGGAGCCCCAGATCGAAAAACGCGACTAGACTTTTTTGCTCAGAGTTTCATCCTCTACCAACGATATGAAATGAGTAGATCGTTTATGTGGCCGCCATCTATGGGGCAATTTGAAGGCGGCGAAAAGTGGAACTAATCTCTATTGTTAGTGTAGGCGCCATTACTGTATTGGCTGAAAATCGCCAGCCAAAGCGCCATTACTATATATCCGCTTTGTCGCCAGCTGAGAAGGCACCCCTCCCCCACCAACATCGTTCTTGTAGTCTGAAATTTCTTAAGCGACCTCTCCCAAATTTAGATGCTTTTTAATAAATGCGGTATATAATTTCATAAATACCTCTAAACAATCATTCTGGTATCACTGAAACGACAGTAACATGGTTGAATATCGACATCTTTTATGTATCAACAACCACGATATAAAAGATGACCAGGATTTTTACATGAAAAAAACATTTTAAGACGCAGAAAGATAAAAACACACCTGTGAAAGGTCAGTGGTGAACCTTTAATATATCTTTTACTGCAATATAAAGCTAGACAAGAAATCGGCATTGAGTTTTACTGTGTTTGTCTACGCAAACTTCAAACGTAAACATACGATGAAGACCATTTTTTGCCAACCAAAGCAATGGCCGACAGGCTTTCAAATGAGGACGCGTTGGTGGCGCTGAAAGCAGCTCATGAGCGATCTACTCATTTCATATCGTAGTCCTCTACATATCCTTAAATTTCTGAAACGTCGTCCATTTACACCCTGTATATTTATTATTTATCTGTGAGTTCGTCAAACTTTCTGATGGTTGGATAGGAGAAATTCTCGATCTGTTGCCGGGTACTTTCAGCCTTGACAACACAAGGTGTTGTCTTTAAGACACCTTGTGACAGCATGGCTGTTCGGGTTGTCTGTGATAGCCCAATTGGTAGAGGCGTCGAGCATATGATACGCGTGGTTCCTGGTTCGAATCCAGGTCGCAGAATTTTTCCTTCCATTTTTTACTTGAGGTAATTTCATAATATTTAAAATTACAGTGGAGCCTCATAAAAGCGGACACCTCTTCAAATTAGACACTTTTTCCCCATCTAATCGGATACCTCGCTTAACAGGACAATTAGGTTCGGTCCCGAAGGTGTCCGCAGAAGCGAGATTCCATTGTACTCAATAAAAGTTTAACGTGGATGCATATTCAGTTCAAGCAATATACGTAACTTCCTCCTTTGCAATTTTTTTTTCTCCCGACTTACTGCTTTAAAGTTAAAAGTGGAATATACATGGAAGAGAATTTTGTTGTTAAAAGTGAATCCGTTTTTTTTTTTGTTTTTTTTTGTTTTGTTTTTTTTTGCAGAAAAAATGAAAGATTTCATTTATGTGTTAAATGCATTTGGAATAATTTTCATGAAACTATTAGAAACTTTATATCTACTTGTAAATTACTCGACGACGCGCTTCTAACTATTTTATCTGACGCTTTTTTACATATGTTAATTAATTATTCATTTTGTCTTTATAGATTAAATTTATATTACGCCTATAATTTACTAACAGAAAACATTACGGTAAATATAATAATTCCATTATGGGGAAAATAAATAGCAAATTACTAACAACTAGAATTATTTCATTTACATTTCAGTTTGAATTTACATGCAATTTCAGAATCCAATACTCCCTTCTTTTATTATTTTAAATAATTTCATTTGCTTTAGATCAAATTTATTAAATTTTGAAAATAATTTTTTTCTTTTCCCGATACTTTTTGTGTTTTAAAACATAGTCGTTCGCGTCTATTCATAATTTATGCAATGATTTTATTTACATGGCTGAACTTGTAAATTATAGTCAGAATTTGTTTTCATCTTCTTTCTATTTCTGTCATCATCGCTGCTTTTAAATTTCAATTCCCTATAATAAAATGCAATGCCAATCGTTTCTTCAGTTATTTACGAAAAACGGAGTTGGAAAGAAAATTGAAAAAAAAAACCAAATGAGAAAATTAATCGATCGAAAGAATACGCACGAAATTCCTATTTGCATTTGTTTTTATTTTCCTCCTTTTAGAATGTTGTAGTGATTGGGCTGAATGGGAATCGGTATCCCTTCCAGGTAAAATTTCATCTCTCTCCAGCTCTCCTCCCAAAAAATGTCGTCTGAAAACTAAAATTCTGAAAGGAATGTCAATATAATTTTTTCTTGTTCACTCATATTTTTCTGGTGTTTTGATTAAAACTTTCATTTAACTGAATGCATTTCTGAATTTTAAGTGGATTGATTTACACAAACAGAGAAACGTCAATAAATTCAAAAATTAACATAACTTTCCTCCATAAAATATTATAGAATTTAATTCAAATATTTGACTGATATTAAACATGAGAAGAATTTTATTTGCGAAGTAATGAGATTTTTATAAATATACATTAAAAAGATTAAAATTTTACTTAGTCGAAATCAGTTCGCGCTTGAATTTTTTTGTTAAAAAACATAAGTCGCCCAAACGAAAGAGAGACTTGAAAAATGAGATGTTGGTTGGAATATGTAGATATATAGGAAGTATAATGATACCTAGGCTACATATCCGCTACACTCTGTCGCTTTGCCCCAGCGCATCACTAGATTGTAGATATCTGAGCGAAGAAGTCCGTGGTTGGCCGTGAACAGTCTTAATCGGGATCCCTGACCTCAGCATCATTTGCAAACCGACAGCTCTAAAAAATTTTTTTCAGTGATCCAAAAATGACCACTCAGTGTGACAAGTTCAGGATTATAGAGATGATCGAGGACTCCCAACGGAAGCGTCCACCAAATCTAAGCTCTCTTGCCATTTACGGGGTGCATTGTCGTGCAACAAAATGACCCCATATGATATCATACGAGATCGCTTACTCTTGATGATTGTTTTCAGTTTGTGTAACGTTGTGCACTAAGTCGAAAAGCTAATCAAAAAGAAAATTGACCGTTCTCGTCGAAGAAAAAGGTTAGCATCACTTTTCCACCTCTTTTGAGGGAATGAGCTTTGTTTGGGTGTGGCATCAAGTTTCATCTACGGCCACAATCTTGGCAAGAAACTGTCCTCCCTCTGCGTGGCAACGAAGGAGATGCTCCAGGCAATCACTCGTTCGCCTAAAGACTTTATCATTCTAATTTGACACACATTTGCCTAACTCTCTCGATGTATAAACCGTCTCTGGTGTTCACCGCATAATTTTTAGTTCTATTTCTGATTGACTTTGAGAATCACGTGACACAAGTAACCAATCAATAGGAGCAATCCTTTCATTCTCTCTTCCGCAGTAAGCTGTGTGATAATCGCTGCTGCCATTCTGTAAGCTGCGTTTTAGGGGCAGCTATTGCGCGCATGAATGCATTCTAGGTATTTACGCGGTCCGATCAGCCTCGTTTGCGCGTAACACAAACGATCGTGTCAAGTTAGAATGAGAAAGAATTTAGTCTTCTGCTTCTCTTAGCGGACCCATTGCGCGCAAAACTTGATGTAACCCATTCATTGATGGAGAATGGTGTTAACAGTTCATTTACTCAGAACAATAATGTACGGCAATGATGATTATGTTGGTGATGACCACATGTGCTTGACCTTTTTTTAGCATGTCCTTTGAGCCTACACCCTCTGTACCAAATTCACAACACCAACTGAAGTATTGTACACCGTGACATGCACTCATTCTCATACACAACCTTCATAACGACGATAAATGTCGGGTTAACGAACACCTGCTGCCGAATAACTACTTGCTGGGCTAGATTGGACGAATCCGTGTCGCGTAGTTGACTTTATCACGTGCAAACAGCATATTAATATTTTTTCGATGATAAAAGCTGCTTCCTGGCATACAGTGCCATTTTCCTGCCAAAGGCAAACTTTTGTTTGTTTAAACAATGATACTAATATAACAATCTCACTTGAATTTCGAAAAGCCTTTTATTTTTGTGTTAATAGCTGAATTATAAACATACTTTACAGGTAAAATTTGTATAACTGATAAAGCTGCTTTTTAAAAACTAGATAATCAAATTTTGAAGTTTAATTTTATGAAGTAAAGGTCAAGTTGTTTATTATAATAATTCAATAAATAGTTCCTCTGAAAAACGTTATTATATTATAGATTCCGCATTACTTTCATGGTATTAATACAAAAAAGCACTGAAGATGACTGTATAGCCGAAACCGGTATGTGAACTTTATAATATAATATATGTCGTTCGGAGAAACCACTCATTAAATTATTTTATGTTTACCTACTTGTCATTATTATTCCAAGAAAAAACCTTTTCTTAGAATTTCTAACAAGGCATGTGATTCGTCAAATTTTAATAACATGTCTTTATTAATTATTTTATTTTGAGCTAGTCTACATCTCTAATTATGCATCTAAAGCGACAACATTTGAATTGACTAAAAGACAAAAAATAAATATTTTTCCATTAAATTGATTACTTTATTCACCGAAGTATTCTAAGAAATTAGAAAAAAATAAATAGCCAAGTTTGAAAGAAGTTTCTTAATTCTCCATTCAATTAAGAATGTAATTATTTTTTTTTGCTTACAAATTAGCTTTCGCCATTCATTTTTACGATTCACACAACTTTAAAAGATCCAAACGAAAAAAGAGAGAGCAAAAAATGGTGGAGTATCATGAATCAGAAGTAATTTGTTCGTTTTCTTTAATTAAATGGCGTTGAATGTATTAGGAACGATGAGTTTTAGCTTGTTTTTTTGTCATTGTTAAAAAAAAACCATTTATTTTTAGATGGGAAACAAAATTAATTTGAAATCTTTCTCTTGATGAAGGATTGTTTTGATTTGATTTAAAATAATGATAACAAATTTATTATATTTAATATCTTTCGTTATGTTTTTTTTTATTTCGAATAGTGGTATTGTAAATTTCATTAATTAATTAATTTATTTATTAATTAATTAATTGGGATCCAGTACGTCCATCCAGGGCCTGTATGGCCAGAGGCCGACGAGTTGGGTCCCTGGATGGATCTGGATTGACGGCTGCTGTATGAAGGTCGCATCAGCTCGGGGGGGGGGGGGGGGGGGGAAGGCTTGCAATGACCGCAGCTTCTGTGAATGTAAGCTAAATAAGCCACGGTCTCCCCCATATTATTTTCATTATTTTTAATTATTAACCGGAAATTAAAACTGGAAAATAATATTTAAAAAAAATAATTTTATATTTCGACGAATTTTCATGATTTTGAATTTTTCGTTTAAAATTCTTTGTTTTTCTGTTGGTACATGACTTGGACATGCCCAAGCTGGTATCGAGTTGGAATACTAACTTTTAATGTAATGGCATTGTGAAATATCCCTTTATGTATAAATTATACTTCTTATATCTAGATGCGTTTTAGCTTCAACATCAAATGAAAAATACCCCGATTTGATGTTACATCATCAAATGGTTGAGCTGATATAAAGTTTATTCTTTTTCCCAAGCATTTCTTTGAACACACCATATTCAGTAAAAATATTTACCATATTTGATATTTTATATTCATTAACGAATTCATCATTAAAAATAAATTCCAGTTGCTCTACTTTCATATTAGATTTTACAATATTAATTTAATTTCCACTTTAAACTTTTAAACAAATGGCATCATGTTTCCCGTTCTCTCAGAATATACCGTAGTTACCCGAATAGATCCCGACGTCGAATTTAAACCCTTTTTTATGGTCATTTTCATGAAAAAAAAATATTCACATGATTTTATTTTTTTCTATGAACAGACATGAATCAAATTAGAAATTATAGATACACGAAAAACCACCCCTTCACGTCCAAAACGCCGTAATTCAAGGTATCCACACGTAAAAGCAGCAACTCTGAGCACCTCACGCAACTCACTACTCGGAGAAACACCATCTACATAAAGTGGAGTCATTATTGGAGATTTGGTCCTCAACATTTATCAGAGATTTGTAAGTCAAAAGGAAACAGCTGGGGTCATCGTGGTTAAGTGCCTATCATTGTGAAAAGAAGACAACGGCACATTTTGAATCTTCTGTCGATCTTAGTGGGTACAGTCTGAGCCATCCAGTGGACTCACTAATTGATCCAGAACATTTTAAGGTGTGTTTTTGTGCTTCAAGGTGATGTGCATTTAGTGAAATTTAATGGCCTGTTGGTATAAAAAGTGTTAAGTGTTATAAAGTGGAATATATGTGACTACAGATCTGCAGACGTTGTGATACTACATAACTGTAAGTAAAGTGAAACGCATTGATTAATAAGATTCATAAATAGTCATGACATGTGTGGGATAAACAAGGAGGAATAGCAATTTAAGTGAGCTATTTTAAGATGAGCCTTAAAAGATTCTTTTATTCTCAGAGTAGTTGAAAGAACTTGAACTTTATTGATACATTCATTGAATATTTGCATGTTATCGTAGATTTAAGTAATTGGGGATTTATAGAATTAACTTCCTTCTTTTTGTGTTAAGATCTGTCCTTTCTCTTCGTAGGTTAAGTGCTGAATTTTAATTGTTTCTCTTTGGTGGTTATTTATCTTTGAATAGAAATATATTTATTTGATTCTCAAATTCGCCTAATTTATTTGAATAGATAAGACACAACCTGCCCTCTTTTTTTAAAGAACCCAACCTTTGTCGATGATTGTTATTGGGCTTAGGGGTGACATTGGTTACAATGGTACTTAACGTGTAAGGCAGTGCAATCAGCGACATTGGTTACATAATAATGATTAAAGGTTTAGTTTACTTCAGGCGTGTTTCTTTCATTAAGCTTTAAGACATTCCACAATATGATTACATTATATAGCATCATCATATACGGGTGGGCAAGAAATAACGTGAGGTGTTCAGAGCTCGCTAGCGGGAATTCTATTAGGCCAAATGCAGTACATTTTGGTGTATATACTTAGTGGATCATGCAGTTTCGATTTCTGCAAAAAAAAAGTGCCAAAAGTTGCCATAGGGGGCGCTTATTTCAAGAAAACAATGAATACATTTGCATAAGCGCGTTCCGTGTTGAGCAATCATGACAATAAAAGGCAAGGCTGAGGATTTCCCATCATTCACGAACGAATGGCCTGACGATGACGCTTACTCTGCCTGACCGGGCGTTATTAGTCAAGTTGTTTTATCAGAGGAGCGACAATGCAAGTGCTGCCCTTCGTGAATTCCGGCGATTGAAAACGTTACGAAGAGGACCGATGAGCATAACTAACTTACGGGAAATGATTGAACGATTTGAATCTACCGGAACTCTAGGAGTGCAACCAGGCCGGGGACGCAAACGAATCAGGCAGCAACACGTTGAAGAAGTTGCAACTGCTGTTGTGGAACAGGAGATGACTACTGTGCAGGATACCAGCAGTGCACACGCAATAGCACGCCAAACAGATATCCCATATTCGACGGTGAGGAAAATATTGCATAAGATATTGACATTTTATCCCTATAAACTCACACCTGTTCAACATTTGCTTTCTGGAGATGAACGTACCCGAACTGACTTTTCGTTGAGATATTTAGCACGTATGGAAGTGGATGATGCATGGCCATGGCAAATTTTATGGAGTGATGAGGCACATTTTTATTTGAATGGTGATATCAATACCCACAACTGCCGTATTTGGGCTGCATCAAATCCACAAGTGTGTCTGCCAACTCCTATGCATTCACCGAAACTAACAGTATGATGCTGCTTTACTGCTTCTTTCATCATCGGCCCGTACTTTTTTGAAGAAATCCATCCCGTACTTTTTTGAAGAAATTTTTGAGAATTTTGTGATACCACGATTGCAGGAAAAGGGTTGTCTTGATTCTACCATTTTTATGCAGGATGATGCGCCACCGCACATCGGACGTCAGGTGCAGCAGATCTTGCGAGAACGTTTTTCAGACAACAGAATAATTAGTCGTGCATTTCCCATGGTATGGCCACCCAGGTCGCCTGATCTCAACCCTTGTGATTTTTGGTTATGGGAATATTTGAAAAGCCTTGTGTATCAAGCACATGTTCCTGACCTCTCAACCTTAAAGGATCAAATAACGTAACAAATCAGACTAATTAATGCACATATGCTGCGAGCTGCCGTAGAAAATGTCGTGTACCGCATGCAGCTATTGGAACAGCACACTGGTGGTCATATTGAAACACATTTGTAATTAAAAATAAAACATTGTTTATTGTAGTTACTAAAGTTGGTTTTTACGGTGTTTGTTCATTTGACAATTAGGTATTCATTGTTTTCTTGAAATAAGCGCCCCCTATGGCGACTTTTGGTACTTTTTTTTCAGAAATCGAAACTGCATGTTCCACTAAGTATATACACCAAAACGTACTGCATTTGGCCTAATAGAATTCCCGCTAGCGAGCTCTGAACACCTCACGTTATTTCTTGCCCACCCGGTACTTGAAAATTTTATGAAATTATCTACATGCACGGTCTTTACAAACATCATAAATCATGTCCAAAATATTGTAAATTATAGGATGTGATTATTTAATCTTGGTTAAATTTATGCGTTTCTCATGTATACTTATATTTATCCTGCTATGAACTAACTTACAGTGCCAAAACCAACTTCTAAAATATTGTTATAAAAATTTACTAAATTAATTAAATAAATAAACCAATCAAGAAGTATACAGTATAAACAGAAACTTGTTTACTTCCTCTCAGATTATTAGTTGTAACTCGTGGAGAGATCAGAGCTTAATATTCCGAACGCGTTTACTTAATATTTTATTTTTTTCTGAAGTAATATTTTATTTTTTTTCATCATAGTCACCTTTACTAATGAGACATTTGTCTAACCGGGAGATCCATGAATCAAATCTCTATCGATAGGAGGTTGGTCGTCTTCACGCAGCCATTTTGTAATTTCGCTCGTACATGGTCATCATTGTGCTCACTCATCATGATGAATTTATATAAATTGGTACTTTTCCTTTGGCCCACGAAAACCACATAACTTCTGAAGATTGCTTTTTTGTCCATTCAAATAATGTGGTAGCCAAAGGTAGACTATCTCCTTCTGGAAAATAACGGAACTGATACTTGATGTTGCTACACTTAGCAAGCAAGGGCGAAAGAACTGACATAATTAAGAATCAACTCACTAAATGCGCTGCACCAATAAAGCCTTATAAAACAGAAATCAGTTATTGCAAACATATGCATCACCATATTTCTGTCATGGATCCCACGATGCGAAAAATTATGGAATCACCGAGATAAAAGCGGTGCCAACGGACTAACGCGTTTGAAGGGATTTCTTCCATAGGAATATTTCAGATGGTGGAAAATATAAAAAAATTGATAATGAAAATGTATGATTTTATTAGATGTTTCTTTTATAGTCGAGACACGAACGCAAACTTTTTGCATGGGTTGCATTTTAGCATCTCTTCTTGTCGCACATTTAAAAACCATTTTTAATGACACATTTTAACTCCACTCTTTTTATTCCCGTTCTTGTCACCCTTTTTTTAACCCTTACTTTTTAACTTAACTTTTTATCCTCACTTTTTATACCGTCGCTTTTATCCTCACTTATTATCCCTCATTTTACATACATCTTTTACTCCAATCTTAAGGGGACAATTTCCTTGAACTCGGGCTTCTGTTCTATAGCTTCCGTGGGAGAATTAATTTCTTGTTTTTCACTGTAGCGTTGATACCTCAAAAACTTTTATTTATACAATTTATCTCCTAGATTTAATTTCTCTATGTAAATACAGACAGTTTCCTACTTAAGTACGCAAATTCGGACTTATATAGTACAAAAGAAAGTCTCTTTATTCTTGTTTTTATTGTAAGCTTCCTATGTAGAGATATTTTTTATTTACTAAGATTATTCCAAAAAATAATATACATCACTATTTTTATACTTCATTAGTGAATTTGCTATATTTTTTGTAGGCTGGATTACCGTTAAGTGTTTATTTCCTTAGTAAAATTTGAGTTACGTAGAGTTTCTAGGAACGATTCACTTAGGTCGAAAACTGCCTACATTTAAACAATATTACAAAAAAAGTGTGCTTGTCCATCAAAATTTGATTTTTTACGTAAATCCCTACAGCCAGTGACAGGCAAAATTAAAATTTTAACCTTCACTTTAATGCCTACTTTTTAACCTCATTTTTTTATCCCCGATTTTTTATACCCACTGTTATCCTTATTATACATTTTTTGCTCTAGTTTTAGGGGGTCAATTTCCTTGTATGAAATAAAAACCTTTATAGGTATTTAAAATGTTTTAGAAAATAATTTTTATAAATTGATGTATTAAAAAACCTATTTTTCTATCAATGACATATTAAATATTCGCTAAAATACGTTCTTTAACTTGTATGTTCAGATATTTCCATTAATCAGGTCTGTGACTGGTTTTATATAAATTTAATTTTATAATCTGTCACTAGAGTGCAGGTTTTGAATTTTTCTTTAATTGATTGTATGTATCATGGTCTGTAAAAGGTAAAGCACTGGATAAGCATTGTGTTGACAAGTTTATTACTCTTTTCCAAAGACGGCATTAACTCAAACTCCTGTAAATTATTCTCTAAATTAATAAACGTTTATTGTTTAAAACTGCTGCATTTAACATTGTGTTGAGATCAAATTCTTCCTGTTTGCAATCCTCAACTACAGAATAAGAATAATTATTCTTATTCTGTGCTTCAACATATAGTGTTTATATTTATATAACAAAGTGACCAAAAATTACTTTAGTTAGATGTCTTTATTTATACTAACTTTATGAAATAACAGTCTTATCTTTCAAAAATGATTGTGTAATTCACACTCTACGACAATGTGTAAGATCTTTTAGCTCCACATTTCATTTTGCCTGTTTAATTCGTTTTACACATCTTTCCGCTTTTAAACTTGCATGCGCTTGTAGTCATTTCAGAGCAAGAGTTGGTCACATCTTTCTCCGTAATTGTAACCGTTGTTGGGACCATGTCATTACATTTCATTGGAAAAATAAAAGATAAGACAACGTTTGATAATGGGCTGTTTCCTTTTCTCTTCCTCTTCAAGCTCGGTTTCTCAACGGCAGCTTTTACAGTTTAGACATTAGAACGAATTCAAAACCCCCCCAAGTGTGCAAACTATCCTAAAGTTGACCGATGCTAATAAAGACAAACTAAACGCTAGAGCTTGGAGACTCTCTAAGTGAGCGTAGGCGGAGGAGTGGAGAGGCAAAGGGAGGAGAAGGAGGAGGATATTTTCACGTTGGGTGATCACTTGCCGAAAATAAAGACGGGCCCGTCTTTTACGATGACGTTGCACTGAGAACCCGATACCCGCCTTCGAGGAGCCCATTTCTCCTCCTCGGAGGCCCGTGTTGTACCTCGGCGAGTTCAAGGGCTTCGTCTTTCGCTGATAGCATAGGAGCGGCGGGGGAGGTGTCGAATGACACCCGGCTTCCGACACTGCCGTGCATATTGCCGTAGAAAATGCACCGAGCACTCGCAAGTAATCGAAGGCGGGAAAGAACGGGCTTCTTTACTTCGACGCGAAACCCGAGGAGAGAAAACCTCCGAACGCAGGGTCTGGGGTCTTTACACGACAAACCGAGGGGTGGTTGGGAAAAATGGGAGGGTAGAGTGTGTAAGTAGGTAGGTAGATGGAGTTGGTTGGTGGGTTGAAGGTGGGAGGGTGGATGGATGGATGGATGGAATGCACGACCGAGTTTCACAAGCTTCGTTAAGCCATCGGAAAAAAACAGACTCGGTTTCTGACAGGTAAGAGGAAGGGATCGGAAGCAATACAAAAGCAAATGTACTGGAAGAAGATGTAGACATTTCTACTCTCCACGGTTCAACTAACTCCGTAAATTGCGTGTTGGTGATAAACAAATGGAACGTCAGAATCCTTTTTACACGATTTTTTTTCCACATTTCGAAACATTTATCTGTAATTTTAAATATATAAATCAAGTGAACCCTCTTGTTTCTTAGGCATCTGTCCGTTTAGCGTTTGCGTCTTAGTAATTGTTCATAATTATGCCCAGAGCTGGGGAATGGCTTGTCCTGTGTCCTATAGCATGGAATAAAAATGGTAGCATAAAGCTTAATTTGTAAATTTTTTTAATTGTATAAGTTATTTAATAAATTTGTTTTCGTTCATATAAGTGGAGGATTGTAAATTAAGAATCTTATTGAATATACTCCTAAGAGAGTCATTTATTCATGAAAGTATGATTAAATAAGTTTTTAAATACTAATTTTTTTAATTCGCTATATTCTGATGAGTCTCAGGAAGGAACTAATAAGTGATGCACTAATTGTACAGTATTTTCAACGTTAAAGATGCTTTCTACTTTCAAAGCAAGAGAACAAAGCATAGTGAAAGAACTATGAATGAACAAGAAATTAATTCCTTCGAATAGGGTAGAGGAAAGTGGCAGAAGCCCCGAGTTCATCTATTTTACACCTCTTTTATCCGAACTTTGTAACGCACATTTTTTTTTATCAAAAATTGTTTTTCTCGAACGTGACAAATGTAATAATCATAGAAAAACCTATACGAGAATGCAGACTCATGTAATAAAACTATCCTACATGTAATGAATATATCGTCATCTTGCATCAGGTGATTTCACAAAGTAATAAATTTCTGGAATATGTTTTGCTGTATTTTTATTGTTTGATACTTAGTTATTCACAGCTTCAGATGTCTATCCGGTTTATTAATAAAAAGGGCTTGTTTGGGCTTATTGTAGCATTAGAAAATGTAAAAAAGCTCTCCTTTCGTTTCTTCATTTCCGTTCGAATGACATATCACATGCCATATGAAAACATTAATAGTTGTAAAGCCAAGTGACTGCTATCCTCACAACTCCGGCTTCACTAGAACAATTTGACCTAAACTTCATAATAATGTATATCTTGCCTAGAGGAATTTGCATAACAAATTTCATTTCTTTACAGACATATATATATCATATAGGCCAGATGGTCCCCTTTAATTCCCATTCCCGTAACTCCCGGCCCAGTGGGCCAATCAAAACGAAATTAACTATTGAAGGAAGACATCCCCATGGCTAGTTGCGTTCCGAATTTCAACCTTCTACGTCAAAAAATGTAGAAAATAGTATGGTGACACACAAACGAACAGACGGACACTGTAAAACCGGAAGAACAGAGCTACTTCTAATCAGTAGTTGTATAGAAATGATTATAAGAGACAATAACTTTGATATTGTCAAAAGCACGCAATATAATTTTGATTCCGTTTTATTCGACACGACTTTCCACTTTAAGTAAGTCCTTTACCTTTGCTCGTCATTCTAGTTTGTCCAACAACAGAGATAGATAAATTGGAAAGGCGGAAGGTACATTCGCACAGGTGTGCCACAAAGTCATGTTACAGATTCAAAGAAGAAATTTTTTTCCTGTTGGAGAGGGGGTTCTTAAAACCTTAATTACTCCAAAATGGCTCTTCGCGGGCAAACAGTTTCATTTCAAAAAATGTTCGTCTTATTGAGAGGAAGCAGTTCATGTCCTTTTTATTGCATTTTTATTATGCTCCTGTCATTTCTTCTTTTTTATAAATAGACTTGATCAACTTCCATAAATTTTCAATTGGATTAACGTCTGATAAATTACTTGGCCATGGTAATATGATATTTCCTCGTTGAAGCCAATTTCTCGTGGATTTAGCAGTATAATTAGACATGCCATCCTGCTGGAACAGAAAGGAATCATAGCACAGATCTTCTTATGATGGGATCATGAAATTGTCAAATATTTCTTGATAGAGTGAAGCATTTACTGCACCATTTAGGATGCAAAACTTTTCTACTCAATACCATTATTGAAGCAGCAAATACTAAATATGACGTTACTCCAGTAATGTTATCCCCAAGTAGGTCTTTCTTTGCACCAATTTATATGGGCTCGTCTTTGCTTCAAAGTCATCAGGGGTTTAATTTTGGAAACTCTAGACTGAAACGCACATTGATATAGTCTTCTGTTTATAGTTTTGCATGATACAGTTGCTTCACACAATTTCCGTTCATCGATTTAACACTGTTGAGACGATGTTTCTTCACAATGTTCTTCAATTGCCACTCACTATTCTTTGGTTTTTTTTCCACATCTCTTTCAATTTTCTGTAAAAGTTGGATCCTCCTTTTTGCTGCTTTAACACCTTTGCCAACGTAGACTGTGAACACTTCATGATTTTTGGAAGTTCTGCCTGAGTTTTTCAAGTTCCATAAAGATCACATATTCACATTTCGCTTTGTGACATGATGTAGTCCGATTATGTGAGTAGCCTGAGCTAAGAAAAGTTATAATGCCTTTGTATTGAACTTTTAAAAGATATGTAAATCACTTGCAACATTTCTGCTCATCTATTTGGACAATTCTGGAAAATATTCTAAAATTTTTCTAATTTTTTTCTCTCTCTTTAAATTATTCTAACATTATGTTACCTTCAATTTGTTTAATTTATATTTCAATTTTTGGATAAATTAGTATTACACTTGAAGTCGACTAGAGGAATAAGTATATCATCCAGGAAAAAAGTCTAATCGTGTTTTACTTAAGTTCGCAGGTTACTTTTCACTCAAATTTAACTTTAGAACGTAAAATATCGTTATTCTAAGTTTTTGGCAAGGAGCTGTATTAGTGTAGCTTGAACTGCTTTTGAACCAAATTATTGGAGGTGTAACAATACAAGGTGTCTCATCTAAGTGAACCAATAGCTAACTTCTAAAATACAGATCTGGCAGAGTGCTTTAAATGGAAGGATTATTGTACTTTTATGTGTATTTCATGTCCAAAAAAAAACAAAAAACCGACGCCATTTTTGATTATGGAAGTCAACTTTGAAATGTGCTATGGGAACCCCTATTTCAGAAACTAATGGTATTTTCAGATTGTATACAACATTTGAAAAATACTTTATTCTTGGTGTTTTTTCAACTGATCCAACCGTTTAAGAGATAGAGGCAGTGAAAGTATGGTGTGTTTGGATTTAAAGAAAAGGAAAAGATCAAAAATTGTTTATCAATTTAAACGAAAACAAAGGTTGACGGTGCCCCACATCGCCGTTACGAATGCTTTCCATGGATTGGTCGAGGAGGACCAGTTGAATGGCACCCTCCATCCCTTGATTTAACTCCCCCCCCCCTTTTTCCGTGGGGGGGGGGGGGGCTGTTAAAGATACAGTTTATAGAAGTCGACCCACAACATCTGAGGATATGCATTGCAGAATCCGAGCTGCGTGCACTGCGATGGAGGAGATTGATTTATTGGTATATAAGAATTTTTGGCGTCGACTACTAAGGTCATTTTGCGCCTTTTACACAAGTTATATCTGTACGCAGCCCGAGACAAACACAAACATCCATGCTTACGGCGGGATTCGAACCCACGATCAGGTGGACTCGAGAACTAGAAAACCTACGTCCTAGCCCTCTCGGCCACCTGGCCGGCCCGTTGGAGGAGGAAATGATACTGTATTTAGAAAGATCTCTGCAATATCGCTTACAGATGGCATAGACCAAGAAGGACATGTGTTTGAACATTTATTATAACAACATTTATTGTACAAAATTGCTATCCCATTTTAAAATTCATTGTGTTTAAGACAATTTCTGTTTTTTTTTGTTTTGTTTTTTTTTATTTTTTTGCCTTTTCTTTAAATCCAAACACACCTCACTCTCACTGCACCTATCTCCTAATAGGTTGGATCAAGTGGAAAAAATACACCAACAATAAAACATTCCTCAAATGTTGTGTACAATCTGAAATACTATTAAAAATAGGGGTTTCCATTTCATATTTCAAAGTTGACTTCAATATTCAAAATGGCTTCGTTTTTTCTTTTTTTTCTTTTTTGGAAATGGAATATAAATAAAAACCCCTCACATAAAAGTACAATAATTTTTCCATTGAAAGTACTCTGTCAGATTGGTATTTTACAAGTTTGGTATTGGTTCACTTTAGGGAGACACCCTGTTTGCTGATGAAGCAACTGACTGGTTTCGGCTTTTATTCCTGCCTTTATCAAGGAATGAAATAAAATCTGTAATTTTCAATAAACATTTTATTTTATGCAATTCACAATCGGGATTAGGCTTTCGAACCATGACGTTTTGTTTCTCATCGCTTTGGTTTATTCCAAACACTGGTTTCGACATCCGGAAGAAAGTAGTGACCGAGAAAATATAGATTTTTTTAACTTAATACCTCTTAAAAATTCTCTGTAAACAAAAAAACTGTTGTAATAATAAAACTGTCAAGCAGCTACACACATTTTATCTCTCAAGCACTCTTCTCAGTTGTCGCCTGTTTTATACTCTAGCGTAATTTCTCTAATTTTTTTTTTCATCCGTAACGGCAGCTAAATTATTCTCTTAACAGATGACCAAAGATCTTAGGCCAAATGTTGGAGTGACTTTCATTAATTACTTTTTAGATTTGTTCACTTGAGCGTCACCGATGTTTCTTCACCTGGCGGTCCTTTGCCGTTTTGTTTTCCCATAAGGCCAAACGGCCCGACCGATGCGTGCATTGTCGAGCAGCGATAACCATTCTGTCGGAGGAGGAGGAGGAGGAGGAGGCGGAAAAGAGAGAGGCAGAGCAGAGCAGAGAAGAGAAGAGCGTCTGCTGGTTGAGCAGGTCAGTGTTCAACGAATCGGACAGAATGAGAAAGAACTTATCGTGGGCGCGGTCCATCTCCGTCGGTCTCGCGAGCACGAGAAAGAACGTAGAGGCGGGGGAGGGAGATGCGGGGGTGTTCCCTTGTGATAAGAGAGGGCGTCTGCCATTTGAAGAGCGCATGAAATTTTTGCGCCAAAGATGACGCTCATCTCAACGCTCCACGCACTTCCCCGCGAGAGGGAGTCATCAGTCATCCCGTTTCTACCATCCTCACATTTCCTTTAGCTCCAGCTTATTGGGAAAAATGGCCAAATTCTCAGCGAAATCCTTCTGAATTCATAAAATGAAATCGTCCCTAGCTTAAATAAATAAATAAATAAATAAATAAATAAATAAAACTCACTTTTATAAATTGGCTGCTTAATACCGAAGGAGTTATTTCATATTCCCCTCCTCAGGGATTATTTTTTTTCTTGCATTATTAAAGATTAGATCATACAACATAGTCATTTGTATTCCAGTCTATATAATCACTTCATATAAGTAAAAAGACCAAATGTTGAAAAATCTTATAAGTTGAAAAGTGCTGAAGGAATCTGGCAATATCTACAATAGCTGTTTTTGTATTGCCCTTTAAAGCATTTGACATTTAAACTGAAAATAATATTTAGAGGAGAGAAATTAAAAATGACAGCTCATTTTTGTGACTAAAATTTAATGCGCGTGTCAATATTTTTGGAGAGGCTAGAAATTAAGGATATACATAATACATAGCCATTACATGTTGTTAGGCGCACAATTCCAAAGAAGCTAACTTCTACTATATAAAAATGTTATAATATTACAAGTGAAATATGAAAACTTAATTACATATAAAAAAAAATGGAAAAAGATACCCGATGTTGCTCGGGGTCTTTTTTTGATGAAATTTTGCAATATCTGAATGTGAATACACAGTAAAAATGAACACATAAAAAACTTTAGAATTAATACAGTAAACATTCATAATGAATATAATCAAAAAGAATTCTGTTTAAATGCTCCCAATGGATGACTCTCTAGATAATTTCTTAGTCACGTAATCTAACTTTAGATATACACTCGCCCTGCTGTGGTGAACTTTGTCGATACAACAAATACCCATATTCAACCTTTATAGTTTGCTCTATCAGGGTTTTATAAGATAGATTCGAAATCTTATTTTTCATTAAAAAGTCTCTAAAATAATTTTTGTTTGATTAAATGTTATTAACATTAAATTTTCGACTAAATTACTTTGGTCATGTTCAAAACTTTTTTACTTTGCTCATTTTCCCCATTTATCGTGTTTAAGTGATTTTCAGTGACGCCAATTTGAGGAAAGCGAGGGCTCAAAAGTTAATTTTCTGTTTGTTATTTTTTTCGCTTTTAGCTTTCAACTTCCGGAGGGAAGCCATTTTTTAATCGTAGTTTCGCTGATCGCATTAACTGTGAAAATTAACACAGCCAAGGAATATTTGGTTGCTTTTTTTATGAATACTTTGTTAATATATATTTTTATATTAACTGTACTATTATGTAAAGAGGAAGAGGGGGTTATGTTTGCTGGCGATAACCGAAAAAATTACTGAACCGATCTCAACTAAAATTTTGCACACTTGATCTTCAAAGCAAGAGGAAGGTCACTGTCTACCTGAGATTTCGAAAAAATAATTATCGATAATAATCGATATTCAAAATGATGATAGCGCTTACTAAAAGTAGGCATCTCACCACCAATGTGCACGAAACAACAATATATCTCATGATCAGGTTGGTTTGTTAGAGTTTTAGGACGCGTCCCATGATCAACAATGAAAGGCAAAGTTTGTGCAATATAAATATAATATTTATTAAGGCATGTAATGAAGATTTCATCCCACTTCTGCGAATTATAAAACATAGAATTCCTGTTGTTCGGGCTTTTCTTAGAATTGATACTTCTTAGAACTTAACATTTTCTTGAAGATCTTTAAAAATGAGCAATAAGAAAAAAGAGTGAAGGAAGAGTTAATTTCGTTTAAGTAACAGGTTTTGAACGCGCCTTTTGATCTTCCTTAAATGCGTCCTTTCTTTTAAGTTACATTATATAATTAAAATTAAAGGCGAAAATTACAAGGCTTGAGAAAAATAATGAAAACTTTGCCATCTCTAACTGACTCTTGCTCATACTAATGGTTTTGCCCAACTACTTTGCATAATGGTCATATTTTGTTTCTCTAGTTAGTGCGGACCTTTTTACAATTTCATTTATACCTCAGTTTTCTTGTTGGTATCCTGTTGTTCAGTTTAGTGGTCATCATGTCCGATCTGACAGACTTCCAACGAAGGCAAATACTTACGAGTCAGGCTGTCTGGTGCGCCCTTAACAAAAGTGCCCGGTTTCTTGGAGTATGGAAATCCAGTGCGTCAAATGTCAAGACTGCATACAATGTTAGTAGCAAAACATCGTCTACAAAACATAGCAGTGGGAGGAAATCGATACTGACTGAAAGAGACAAGCAAGAGCGGCGCAAACCGGTAAGCAAAATAAGCGTCGCACGGGGGCGCATTGTAGGATGGGGCGCCAACCAAGGTTTAAAGGGCGCACATTTTAGAGGTTTGCATAGGGGCGCCGAAGAAGCTAGCGCTACTACTGGAGACAAGAGGGCATTGAAGAGGATTGTCAACACCAATAAGAAAACCACAGCGACCTAAATGTCTGCAAGGCTCAATCTGCATTAGCAGCACTCGATTGCCACAAAAACGATGCTGAGGGAACTTCGACTTTCTGCCTTAACGTATCGGCCAAAATTACGAAACAACCCAATATCCGGACATCACATCAGGTTTTATTATAGGCAATTATAGTAACTCTTACACCACCTTTTTCTTGTACGAGAGCGACAATTTGTCTTGGGGGAGGTCGTGGCCTGGTGGGCTTTCACTGAAACACAACTTCTGTGAAGTTAAGCAGTATCAGGCAGGGCTAGTCACTGGATGGGCGACCATCCGTGACTCACGATCTTCACCCCCCCCCCGGCTGTTGTGACCATCATACAGCTGTCGTTAATCCAGGGTCATCCAGGGGCCCTGGATGGAACGTATTGGATTGCCAGTACTAATAAAATAAAAAATAAAATATTTTGAGGCATAGTTCCCATTCTTCCTACAAAGCTTTTGTCAAAGATAAGAGTGAAAGCGCTCATTATATTCGAATTTTTAATCATCATTTCATCCCAGTGGTGTTTTATGAGATGAAGATAGGAATCAGAGCAGGTCACTCGAACATTTCGATTTCATTTTCAGGAAAAAAGTCCTATACGATGATGATAGAAATACAACATTGTAATGATTACAGTAATATTGTAGTCGTATGCAAACGTAGACGTATGAGTTTTTTATCAGAAAGTAGTAGATTAAACAAGAAAGTCGGGTTTCGGAATTAAGTAATTTCCATTTTCATGAACATCGCCAGATAAACAGTGAAGGTTAAATATCCGTACTAGCTTGAAGGTCGCCCAGACAGACAATTGAAGTAAGCCAAATCAGAAAACTTTCTTCTTCAAACTTCGACTACAACGCAGCAGAGAAACGTCAACAAAAGCAGTTGGAGATGACACAATAAACGAACGAAGCATTCAGCGATGGTTCCAAAAATTCCGATCCTTTAAAAACCAACCGCGTGGACTTCGGCACGAGCCATGGTCAACGACAGAGTGTGAACACAAGTGAAGGGGACATGGTAGAGAAATTAGACGTGTAGTATTCGACAGTTTCCCACGACTTGCAAGCACCTGGTAAGTGGCTTCCCGTGACTTTGCTATGCAGGATGACTCAAAAGTCCGTTATCCTTCCGCCTCCTATCTTGGATACACACATAGATGTGTAAATTCCACTAGAGGCAATGTACACTCAGAGATTAATTTCAACTATACAGATTAGGACAAATGCAAATCTTATCTTCTAAACCTTAAAAGATAGGCAAAAATTTCCAAATTCCAAACTAGAACAAATATATTTTCCAAAATCGATCAACGGATCGGCCAAAAATAGCATTGCAACCTCTGCAACATTAAAGTTTGATTCCTTTCTAGGTTGAGTAAGGGTTGAGTGGTGTTTAGGAAAAGCAAGAGCAACTAAACCCAAAAATCCTGGGCTCAAGTCCAAAAGTCGAGTGTCCCCCCCCCCCCCCTTCTTAAAACTATTTGCCATTTATACAAAACATATCATTTAGGTTCCACATCCTAATCTGATAAGTTCCAGAAATTACCAGAAATTACCATTTTCTTGCGCAGTTGGTGTGAGCAGCCATGTTCAAGCAGACACAAGATAAACTAACGGAGTATACTGCTGAGGAGCTATTCAACATGGTTCTCGGTTTTGGAAAAGCAAGACAAACCTATCGCGCAACAGTTAGACTGTGTCAACAAAGATACTGTAATTAACGCCATCCATCCCGTCAAGCAATCAGACAAATTGTACAACGGTTTCTGAATACATCTAGTCTCTATCAGCATCCTCGTCAAATTCGACCAAGGACACAGACTAATGAGGAAACTGCAATATCAGTCTTGGCAGCGGTTGCTGCAAACACTCACAAGACAGCAGAATAATTGCTGCAAGATGTTGGTAGCTCTTGACAAGCTGTTATCAGGATCCTGAGTGCACGTCACTTCCACCTTTCACTGGCACCAGGAGCTTTTGACATCTGATAATATCAAACTTTGCTTATGAAGTATCATCGTCAAATGAAGTCCAGTTTTCTTGGATTGGAATTGTCAACAAGCATAGTTTTCATTACTGGGCAGTAGAAAAATCCTCGATGGCTGCGAGAAGCAACACATCAAGTGAAGTGGAGGATAAATGTGCGGTGTGCGTTGTACAATGGCTCCATGGTAGTATCATACTCTTTAGGAAGGCATTATGACAATAGAACGCTACAGGGATGAGATTCTCAATGTCGTAGTGGCAGATTTTATGGATAATTTGCCACTGGCCTCGTATCAGAACAAGTGTAGTATACAGGGTGTTTTTGAAAAGAATGTCGTGAGATACCTGGCGATGTTCTGCACCTTAAAATAAACACAAGCTTTCTCGCACCTTTTGTCGAAATTGCATTCCTTTTGTCGAGGAGTAAACAGCTCGTGAAGTTTGGTTATACTCCGCCCATAACGTAAATAAAAGCGCATGAAAAAAGTAAACACCGTCACGTATTCCATTAATTGGTTTCTGCGAACTACCTATGCACTAATGTGTTGGCCCTAAACTCAACCACTCTCACAGGAAAGCCAAATTAGGCTAATAGAAACTGCGTGATCGAAAAAAAACATACTTCAATTAAACATGCTTTTTTCAATTGTTACTCGATTTTAAAACGAAAAAGTCTTGCGTTAACAAAATCGCGTTAATGACCACTTTACGTAGGCCTAAATGAGGTTCGGACAGAACATGCATTTTACTACTGATACGTTTCTTGATGGTCGAGCCAATTACTATATTTGTTTACCATCTTATCAATCAAAACAAGTTCATTTCTGAGATCTAGTAATTACGAATCTTTCAGTGGGCTGCGAGAGTGGTTGAGTTTAGGGCCAACACATTAGTGCATATGTAGTTCGCAGAAACCTATTAATGGAATACGTGGTGGTGTTTACTTTTTTCATGCGCTTTTGTTTACGTTACGTGCGGAGTTTGACCAAACTTCACGAGCTGTTTACTCTTTTAAGGAATGCAATTTCGATAAAACGTATGAGGAAACTTGTGTTTATTTTAAAGTGCAGAACATCGCTAGGTTGCTCACAACATCCTTTTCAAATGCACCCTGTATTTTCACAGACCGTTTAGGCGAGATGTTTCAAGATCGATAGACTTGCCGAGGATGTCCAGTTCTTTCTCGCAACTTTTTTCTTGTGGAGCAATCTTAAGAACAAACTTTTATGCCACATAACCAATAATACCGGCCTTTTTTATGTAATGGCATCAGTGAAATTACGTAAAATGCTATGGTGCAAATAAACTTCACATTGAGTAACTTATGAACTGACTGTTGCAGATCGACTGTTTTGAAAGACTTTATTTCTATAACATTGATTTCTATTTGTTATGTCCGTTGATCGGACTTTAGAGAACTTTTTTAATATTTCGAATTTGATGTTAAACCAATTTGTAATTGGAAGTTTTTGTCTATTTCTAAGGGTTTTTTATGTAGGAGGTAACAGGCTTTTGACTCGCCTGTATACAGTTTAGCTGCAGGGTTCCGATGGAACTCTGATCATCCGTGTATCTTCGTAAAACTTACTGTTAACCTGAATTAGCAGCTCCACTTTATATACTTATTTCCACATTCACAGTTAAACTTTTCGCCTATCTATTCTCTTCATTTCTGTATATATATCCTAATGTCCGAATACTTTTGATAATTTTTGATAATGTCAAAATAGCCGAACATGTGGAATGATTATATAATTTATCCATGAAACCTGATTCTTGCAATATCAATTGGATATCAAATAACGTTGCAAACCCGAATGTTCTGCTGTCTTCAAATCAGTGAATGTTTAGTTCTGCTTGATCTTGAAATAGTTTTCTAAGTCGTGGAAATCAATTCCATGCAAGACTAAAGATTAGCTGTTTTCGCTTTGTCCAGTACTGATTAGCTGTTTTCGGCCATTCATTCTTTTCCACCAATGAAGCAATAAAAGGCTTTAATCAACCCGTAATTTTCCGATAATTATCATAGGAAACAAACATTTTAAAAAAGGGTTCAGTATTCCCATTTTAACTCCATGAACAGCATTTATACCGTGAATAATTTCATACTTACTCGATTTAGTTATCTTCATGAAACCCATGTCCTGCAAATGGGATTGCTATAAAGAAGACCGAGATCCTATAGTTTTATTATTGGCGACTAGATCAAACAATAACCTTTGAACTTTGATTAATTTGTATTCATTTGATATGTATACCCCCGCTAGATGATACGCTTGACCAAGCACAGCTAAAGCGTCCTCTGGCTATAAATAAATGAACATTTGCAAGGATATGTGATAATTATAGTCTCAAAAGTCACACAAGCATTGCAATTGAAGCGAGATTTCTATCAAAATGACCTTTAGCCCTGCCTGTAAAGACCAGGTGTGTGAACACACTTTCCCCTAAAAAATTGAACTCTTTTCGAATTCTACATTTTCAAGATGATGACCTTATTTCTGTATTTTTTCCATTGTAAATAGTTTAGATTCTTTCATGCCTGAGGAATAGTGGAAAATATGAAATAAATGTTATTTTTCCAGATGTCTAAGAATGTAGTTATTGAAAATGCCGTGAGTCTGCCATTTCTCCGCTGAAAAGAATTACAGCATAAATTGGCGGATTCCTTATTAAAAACACATTGAAAAAACTTCGAATAAAAAGAATTTGTTCGTTTATAGCGTCACTATGTGTCAGTAACGCACTATAAACGAAAAATATCCCAACATATAATTATGGGCCGTGTTAAACAGAACTTCTCCACTGCAAAATTATTAGGACTTTGCAAGAAAGAAATTGCTTCGACCTAATAACTTCTGCAGGATGGGGGCCATCTCATTAGGTGTACGACAACGCAATTGTTGCTTATTGTATAAGTTCGGAAACTGTTAGCCGTGACCCTCTGGCTTCAAATTGGCTTCAAATATTCTAACTTTCAAATACAGGTCGTACCTCTTTATAACGAAATTTAGGGGGTGCCAAAATTATTTCGTTAAAATGAAATTTTGTTTTAATGAATACATTAATTTATCGGCCTGTTTAATTTTTAATAATTGTACAGTACAATTTAAAACAAATAAATATGTAGTTTATTTAAATTAACAAAAATACACACTGATGCTTAAAAAAAGTTGTAATTTTTGATTGAACAAAATTGTTAGTGTTTTGTTTTAACAAGAACTCTTCTAGTGCATGGATGTTTTCAAATATAGTTTGAGGAACATTTTCCCGACTAGTTACGAATTCTTTTAGTTTAGAAAAAACATTCACTTGCTTCTTTTGGGTTTAATGCGTGGCTGGTCAATCGCTTCATTTTGTATGTCTACCTCTTCCTCATTATCTTCTTCTTCTGGGGGTGCATTAGACACGGTTGCAATAATATTAGCATCGTAAGTACGTCCTGATCAATATTGGTGTAATCCATAAAATCGACAGCTTCATTAATGTGTTCAGCTTCTTGAATTGATTTCCATAAAGATTGTGTTTCAGGATTACTCAGCAAATTATCATTGTCTAATACAGCATGGTCAGTATCTGCGCAATGATTCAAAATATCCAGCGTTTTCCAACATTTCGATATTATTTCTTCCTTCACTAACAAGGGAATCCCTCGAACATGTATGTCACAGATTTCCACCAAATTGAAATATGTTACTCATCTGAAGCTACTATAGATGCTTGCAAAATAAGAGAGAGCGAAATTGTTTCTCTTTCAAAAGAAACCGCGAAAACGAAAAAATTTCAGCATACATAGCCATACAAAGACTCCATTGTTAATGCGGTTCGGCTATGTGGGAATCCCTTGTAAGTACTAGGATGCAGCAATCAAATCAATAGCCTGCTTCACGTCAATTAAAGGCAAGGGTTCATTTTTGCTTCAAGTTTATGAGCCATTCAGCAAAAATGTCCTGAGTCATCCATGAGCGTTTATTCGCACGATATTCACAAGGCAATGAGCGCACGTTTTTGAAACATCTAGGTTCGCTGATTTTCCGATGAGTAGGGGTTTCAATTTCTCAGTTCCAGATGCGTTACAACATAACAATGCAGTCAATCTTTGTTTTGATTGTTTGCCTCCCTTGCAGCACTCGCCTTTTACAGCCAGCGTGCGTTGTGGCAGCAAGTGGTAGAAGATGCCAGTTTCGTCTGCGTTGAAAATATTGCACGCATCAAAGTCGTTAATGATTTCTTTTATGCGTCCTGTTCTCCACGTGTTCACTCGATCCATTGACACAGAATTTTGTTCTCCACAAATTGCTTTCGTTGAAATAGCATAATGTGCATTAAATCTGTAGAGCCATCCTGAAATCCATATGCCCAAGGGCAGATGCAAAGGTTAAAGCCTTTTGTTGAACAAGGGGAATGTTTCTGGATCTTACTTCTTGAAACCATTGAAAAACAGCTTTTTCAACATCTTCATAATTTGGACATCTTATTCTCTTACGTTGTGGACCGATTTCCTTCTTGGCAAGCATCTCAATTTTGTCCCGTTCTTTTAAAATTGTACTTAATGTTGAAGGAGCTATGCCAAAAACCACTCTATCTATGACGATTTGGGGATGACCCACATAGGTACCTTTGTCCAGACACTTATAACATGCTACCCAAGATAGAACATGCTACCCAAGATAGAAAATCATAAAAATTCTCTGGTTTCTGGTATTCTGGACCATCCACTCGTTGTTAAGGGTCCCCTCAGGTTTCGAAGACCCCGCCATATCCTGGATGTTTGCTTTGATGACATTAACAAGACCGTTTTCCCCAACTACTGGATCTTTTAGATCCTGCTGATTTTTGGGTTCTCTATTCGTCAATCTACAATCTGACAATCGCCCCTTCTGGGGACTTCTTCTCTGGAGGACTAAAGAGGTTCATCAGGCTTCTCTCCCAGTTCAGTGTACCTCCTCTGGTTTATTCTTTGGGCAAGCGTGCAAATTGAGCTTGGCTCCTGGACCACTCGCGTCTTTCTTTTCACTTCACTGTTCGATTGTCGATTGTCGATTTACTTCAATCAGTATCTTCGGTTTCCCATTTTACTCCCTGAATCTTCTGAATGATGAGAGCTTCCCCCTCGAAAAGCGCTTACAAGTCGTATTTTTCCAAATTTATTCTTGTTATGGTTAAAGAGTGTTTTATTTCTTTATTCTTAATACTATTGTCCACATTCTTCCCTTTATTATAATATCTAATCTCCACAATCAATTTATTTATAAAACTGAGAAAATCCCCAACAATAAAGGAGAGAACTTAAACAGTTTTGTAACAGGGAAGGGGTAGGTTTTTTATATTTATTATTGTTTTTTAAGTTCTCTTTTTTATTGTTGGGGATTTTCTCAGTTTTATAAATAAATTGATTGTGGAGATTAGATATTATGTAAATTGTTCCCCCAATGTTCTTGTATTTAAATATATTCCCTTTATTATTTTTTCTGGTATTTTGCCTTTGTTATTTCACCCTGTTATAATATTGTGCCAATTCCCTGAAAAAAGTTGTTTAATTCTACGATGTTCATTCAAACTACTAGACTTTATAACCGATCAACTTCCGGTTAGCTCTTCTCCTGCCAAGCAAGTGAAAATGTTTTTAGAATAGACTGTACCTATTTAATATGCATTATAATATAAATTATTTGCGAATTTGGTTTAACTTATTTTTTTAAACTTAACCAACCTAACCGTATCAACTGTGCACTTCAACTATTATATGTATTAATTTCTGAATTTGGGCGCCGAGGAAAATTCTTGTTTACAATAAGGGGCCGTGTTATAATGCTTGTTATACATTTCGTGAAGGCAGAATAATCTCGAATACTTTCACTGCTTGGCTATCATTTCCCCCGACCTAAATACACGCGTTTTTGTTTACGGCGTTATTTGAATATCCGAAATTACCAAGCTGGTTGCTATTCACATAGACCTAGATAACGCAGCCTCAAGATATGTTTTAAGAAACTGTGGACCTTGCCGTATTGAATTTCCAATAGAGTTTAGGCTATATTGAAAATCATAGTTTGCCTATTTCGATATTTGTTTACTTTAACACCACCTATTGGCACTTAAACAAACTAACTACTATTACTTGACGATTCTCTTCCCGAGTTCTTTGAAGTTACCTACCAATCTTCTCTGTGATTGGTCGAGTAAGATTTCCTCTGCATCACTCTGAGTACTAGCTATTTAATTATAACAATCCTACTTGTTTCTCCTGGTACCTGATTGTATGATCAAAAAATTAACATAATAAAATAATAATACAACATTCCCGATAGATAAAAACCGAAAACGGGGTTGTTAGTAAAAGGCAAACGTAAACATCCATATCCCCAGCGGGATTTGAACCCACGGTTGCTGATCTCGGAAGTGTGTTAAGACCTACGCCGTAGAGCTCTCGCCACTTAAATAAAATAAATTATTAAAATATAAAAATTCCTTTAAAAAGTCCCCTTTATTTAAGAAAGATATATCAAGAGAGTATAAAATAAGAATTACATGAAGAGATAAAAATATTTAAAGACAAAAAAAAGGAAAGTTTGATTGCAGTTTATTATGGGGTTCTTTTTTTTAATATTCGATATATGAAGTACAATATCATATTTTGTAAATTGCTTATCTAATCATGAAGAAGACCTAATATCCAAAGACAGTGCCAAAAACATCGCCTTCAAATGTTATGAGCTCTCTAGCTGTGAAACCCTTCGACTGTGAAAAATAACGATCAAGATCCATTGAAATCAAACCAAGTGAGTATTTTTAGGTTGGAACTTAATCTAAAGCGATGACTTTAATTTAAAGTGACACACTCCATTCTTTCCTATTTTGAAAGTATAAAATGAATTCCGAAATTTCACTGAAGAAGTATTAAGTGAGATTTCAGCAACATTTTCTTCAATAGAGATTCGAAAAACAATGGCGAAATGTTTGACTGAATTCTTTGCGTTGAATCAGGAATTAGTGTGAAAGCGCGAGAAGAAACAACTTCTAAACCATTGTGCTCATTCGGCGGTGCGCAATTGAAAAGAGAGAGGGGGAGCTCTCGCCAGTGACGTCATTGGCTGACCACTCGCTGACCAATAGTGGACGTCCACACGACCCCTGGCGGCACACACGACATCATCAGGCTCGTATGTTTCCATTTTGTTTATTGTCAGTGGAATGGAAACGGTGACAACAAGCCGACTCGGAGGCGATGGGTCCCGCGGCTTCCGTACCGATATTAACGCCATCCATCTTCTTAGCATCGAGCAATTGCGGCGCGACGGCTTGGTCGTCCGTCCGTCCGAGGGCGCCACCCGTTTCCTCTGCCCGGCCGAGCATCTGATTCACCTGCGGTTGTCACTAATCACGCACTTAATCCGAAAGATTAGCGTAGATTAGAAAGAATAAATAAATCGAATATATTTGTGGAGATTCAAACGGGTTGCGAACGTTATCTGCACAAGTCCGAGAGAGGATGAATTGCACCGGAATAATTAATTACCAAATCATCCTCTCAAATTGGAATTACAAGGCAAAATAATATTCAGCTGAAGCATTTCAGTTTACTGGCGCCGACTTAATAGTTCGTCGCAATTAAAGGAATGAATGAAACTGCTCATTTTACAAAATTAATCGTATAAAATACAGCCACGTAATTGGAAATACAGTATAAAGTATATGTTATCCGACGTTTATTGGGACCACACTGAACGCAGATAATCAAAAAATGGACTTAACAGCAGCTTTATCCTTAACCCGTGCGATATATCGTTAACGAGAAGCCATAAAACTACTTTCACGGTATCTCTGTTCACCATATGGGGTATATAATACGATTACCCGTATAAACCACTAGGAGATTATCCTGGGATCTATAAAATGAACTTAATTTATAATGGATTTGATCTAACTTGTATCATGCACAAATTCGACAACAAGGAGTACACTCCGGTAAGCATCTATGAATTAAATTATCTTGAAAACTTGATTGTTCATGCAGGGCCGGATCCTGTCTGTGCGAGGCCCGATTGGAAATTTTTTCGCTGGGCCCCTCCAGTGACGTTTCGAGTAGAGTAGATATTTTTGATTTAGCATATTTTCTGTCAGAACTTGAAGTTGACAGTTTCTGACACACATGTTTGAAAATAAAAATGAAATAATAAATTAAGAATAAAACCGAGAGTTTTAATTATAAAATGTAAATTAATAAATTGCTAATTATTCTTAAATATTTTACAAATTAAATAAGAAAATGTATTTTTCGTGCTTTTCAATCAGAGAAATCGTCTAAAATACTATCAAAATTTAATGGTCTTACTTCTTACAATTGTTCATCTACTCTTCTAGGTCATCGTTGATCTTAGGTAATTTTTTACATAGTACAGTCACATTAATGTGACCACCTGTCAGTAGTCGGAATAACCACCTTTCGTGGCGCGGACAGCTGCGAGACGGGCAGGAAGAGCCAGTAAGATTCTGGAAGCCATGCCGAATCCAGTTCTGTAGCGAGCTGTACCATACGTTGCGCGGGTCGTTCCATGGCGCGAAAAACCCGATCGAGGTGGTCCCACAGATGCTTTATGGGGTTTAGATCCGGGGAGTTTGGAGGCCAGGTGAGTACCGTAAACGCATCATCGTGCTCTTCGAATATGCACAGACACTGCGCGCTGTATGGCACGTCGCATTGTCCTGCTGGAAAATGCCATCCTGCTTAGGAAACACAATCTGCATGTAGGAATGGAAATGGTCCGAAAGGACAGATGCGTACTTCCATTGATCCATGGTGCCGTCTACAATGATGAATGCACCCAGGGAATGCCATGAGAACATTCCCCAGACCATAACACTGCTTCCTCCGGCCTGAACCCTTGCGACACGTGTTCTAGGGTGTTTGTTTTCTGACGCTGAACGCCGTACACGCCATCGCCCATCTGTCCGATGGAGAATAAATCGTGATTCATCGGAAAAAGCCACCTTTCGCCACTCTGTTGCTGTCCAGTTGCGGTACTGGCGTGCAAATGTCAGTCTTTGTCGCCGGTGAACATCCGTCAGCATTGCTGCAAGAACCAGCCGTCTGCTGCGGAGCCCCATTCGCTGAACTGTCATTGAGGATACACGTTTGGTAGCCCCCTGGTTCATCTGGGAGGTCAGTTGGTCCACAGTTGCACGTCTGTTCACTTGCACGCCTCTCCGTAGCCGTCGTTCACCTCTCTCATCTATGGCCCCTGGTGCCCCACACTTGGCACTTCGCTGATTTTGGGTATTGTCATTCTGCCATGTACGGTAACTTTCACCTTGGCGGCACGCGAACAATTCACAAAACTAGCCCTTTCGGAAATACTGCCGCCCTTGGCTCGGAAGTCAGATAAATCGCCAAATTTCGCCATGACTCCAACAATTGCAATGTTTTCTGCTTCCCTCTGACACCCTATACCCCTCCCCTCACCTCTGATACTGGTACGTACCTTCTGGACATAACCATTTTCCGCTGATGTTGAACGTAGGGGGTGGTCACAATAATGTGACTGGACTGTGTATAGTTTCAGTCCGTCACGCAAATGACGTCAGCTGTGACGTAGTCACTTGCACTCCCTATAGCATCTCCTCAAAGTCTGGTGTATAAACAATTCTTTTTGTATTATCTTGGTCAGTTTTTCGTAAGTTCCTATCCAGTCTTCCAAATTGGATGACGCCTGTTGGCAAAGTTTTCTCTATAAGTTCGTTCGGCTTTCCGGATGCATTATCTTGCTGCACCAAACAATATATGCATGTCTGCTAGTTCCTGAGAAGCCTAACGCCCTATCTTCGACGATAAGCCATTGAAAACAGAAACAATAACGGCGACTGTGTATTGTTTTGGAAGCATCGACGCAGCAGGCAATTAATTGTTTGCTCTGAAAACGAAAGCAGCTTACAAAAATGTTCCTCACACGAATTTTCGTGGTGCCTGAAATACGCATTTCCGATATTGGTACTCTATCCCAAAATACTCAGCTTACAGTCATGGAAGAAGTAGAATGGGAAGCGAAGCTCGTAACAGCTCCAATGCTAAATCAGTGAAATAAAAACAGCGCCGATTCCCTGCAGTGGATGAGTCGATTTGGGGTCAACTTCCGCTGTTCATGTCACTCCCTGCTGTTTTCTCGCTACCATACGAGAATGCCCTCCGCTGTTCTACCATGCCCTCTTCCTCCCCCTTGATGATTTTTTTTTTTAAATTTCCTTTCTGTCCAAAAGTCGCAATAGTTTGCCTGTTTAGAATCTGCCTTCCGTGTGCTCTCCATATCGATATTAGACGTTAAGAACAAAATTTTAGATGAATGAAGAGTTATACCAAGGTCCGTAGATACAATGTATCTACGGCCCTTGAGTCATACAATTGAAAGGCAGACATTGCAGTTACTTTTTCAGCACATTGTCCCCTTGGCGATCGCTCTTCCACAAATAAGTGTCATTTTAATTCCTGACCGCAGACCACACAATGACAGAAGAAGAAGTAACTGTCCTTTCATTGACTCTGACTTAACCATGGAATGAGTGACGAGCAATAGATTAGCTTTCGCTTCATAACGATTCGACTCATCTGCTAGGATCACTAGTGTATTTTTTATTTCACAATTTCTCGGGAGCTTCACTTCCCAATCTACTTCTTCCAATTTGGAGTCCTCTGCCATTAGTAAAATTTTGATCCTAAATGTTTGAGATAGTCTGTATAACTTTAGTATCCATCAGAGCAATTTTTAAAGCTTCCGAATATTTTCTTATTTCATCAATTGATTCAAAGTGTATGCAGCACAGAGAGGCGCAAACGAATAATGAAATTCAGTACGCTACGTACAGCTACACTGTTGACAACATATGTAACAAATTTTGAAACTTCCGTATCAGATTTTTACGATTTTCGAAATAAACAGGGTGTCCCACAAAGAACTCCCTGATTTTAAGAGTAAATATCTCGGAAACTGAGATCGATAGAAGAATGAAACAAGTGGTATGTATCTGCTACAATGAATAACAAAAAGCGCGGGGCCCGATTGGGTCCAATCGGTACAATCGGCTCATACAATGCGGCTCTGTGTTCATGAAATGTGATGGAGAGAATTTCTACATTCCATTAGATAAGTTTCTTGTAATCTTTATAAATTAAGCTGAAGCATTTTGTACGTTTTTTCACAAGATAAATACTCGCTAAAAACGCAGTCTTTACTGAAAATGAAAAATGTAATTCTAAAGCTTCTGCGTCATAGGAATGAACGGCTTTCCAGTTTATGAAAGGCCGGGGATAAAGCTTTTGTCACCGAGGGCGCAGTATAAACACGGCGTAACAGCAGGGAGGCTTATGATGACTCTATCACCAATCATAATTAATCCGATGTCGCTTTTAAAATTTAATCTTCAAAGTTCCTAATAATAAAAAAAAGGGAGAAATCAATGAAATATGCAAAATCACGTGACGTAATGAGTTGCTCTTTTATAATGAATTTCCCGATTTCAAAGTGAAACCTCTAGCTAATCTATCATCCAAAGAGGGTTTCCTTATTCCTTTGGGAGAATGAGGAAAATAGAGTTGGAATGGACGGCATGACAGGAGGTTATTGACAACCTGAAATGGATGATTCACTTCGGTTCAGTTTTGTCACGGAAAAGACGGTCACCTGAAAAATAGTTCTTTCTATCGTTGATAGATCTCAATGGGAAAGGAGGGAGTGAAAAAAATGGATTGAAAAAAGGAAGAATGAAATTAAGGGAAGACGGCAAAGTAGAGGGAGGGGATGGGGATCATTTGCTGAAGAAGCAGGCAACGGAAAGTGGTGAGGAAGTGGGGCCTTAAGGAAGTGACGTAAAGCCTATGGTTGAGAGCGGCGAAGACCTACGAGCCTCCGGGGCGCCGTCGATCGGAACCTAGGCTTCCGGAAGTTCCACCATCTAGCGGTCGGGGTGGTCGAACCTGTCGCCTGGAGGCTCTGCGGCGTCAACAATAAATCTTTGATGGACCGTAATTTTGGTTGCTCACCACCCACTCCTTCATGTGGATGTCCCTCCCTCGATTACCGGCGCTCGATACATTGCCATAGCAGCGGACGGAGACAATCCCAAACCAACGCTCTAATGCCGATCGAAACCCAGACTCGATCTGTGCAAGTGTCGTTTACCTCCAATAACGCCTCCTCCAAACTTAGTTTTGAATGTTTTTATACTTCTCGCGTAGTTTCTTCTTTTTTTTCCCCTTCCCCTCCTCCCCCCCCCCCCCCCCCCCCTCTCCTTTTTCGAATCACGTTGTTTCTTCTACGTCGTATATCCTCTACGTTTCAACACCAATAAATAAATAAATAAAACGTTTTCAAAAAGAAGGCCATCATCCACAACAACCACATTCATAAAAGCGAAATAGCATTGGCCTGGCGAGAGAGAACATCATTCAAATTCATTGCGTAATGCTTTTCTTTGTAAAACACTGAATAAACATTTAAAGTTTATTCAGCTGATTTGTATTTATGAATGGGGCTCTCGTAATATATTTACAACAACCTTGCTCTGAGCGATAAACGTTCATCGATTTTAAATATCGACAATGTAATTTTATTCTAAATAACGTAGGCGATCGAGAGGATCGATAAACGGTGCTGCCTTCTGACGCTAATTAACTGAACTACGTCCGAACAGAAGTAAGCTGAATCAATTCAGTAAACACGAGCACCCATGCGAACAATTCGAAACAGTTTGCTTTTTTAAATCTTAAATTTAGCGTTTAATGCAGTCATTGTCCATTTTTGCCAAAAATAATTTTTTCTATTAAATCCTAGTCATCAGCTGTTTTGTCAATAAATGGTATAATTGAAATATAAAAACGAGCCTTTTTATAGATTCATTGTACGTTTAGAAAGAATAATTTTCCTATTTAATAATATTTGATGTATTTAATATTCAATAAACCAGTCCGGTGGCTGAGAGCCCTAAGGCGCAGCTCTTGTCGCTGTCGAGACTAGTAAATCGCAGGTTCGAATCCCGCTGTGGGTATGGACGTGAGCGCTTCCGCTACTTTCCTAGACCTTCCTCGGGAGGATTAATTTCTTATTTATGTTATGGATATTGCAGACCGGTTTCGGCTATTGAGTCATCTTCAGTGATGTTGTGGCCTATACAAACATAATTTATACAATGAGGAATGTTATATCTATATACAATGAAATTACAGATATTATCATAACACTTACTTAGTTTATTTATAGTATATAATTATACATTCATACACTCATATTATTAAAAAATTTTAAAAACTTTTCACTATAAAGAATCACCCATTTTTACTAAGATAATCTTGTCAAACTGAAAGTGTTGCAATATTAGCTGTAATTTCAGTGTACGAGGAGAACTCAGTAAAAAAGTTACAAATGGATATAGAAAGAAACAAATTAGTTTTATTTCTCCGCATAATCTCCCTGTACATTGAGACACTTGTCACAAGACCCTCAAAACCAATAAGATAAAATTCTTTGGGGTACTGCCTGAATCAGGCGGTGACTTCCCTTTATATAGTTTTATCGTCGTCCAAGTCGGAAAGTATTTATCCGAAAGACGATGTTTATGAGGACCGAACAAATGGAAGTCAAAAGAAGCAAAGTCAGGGCTATATGAAAAGCAGAAGACTGTGAACATCCTCTATTGCCATTAAGACAATTGAAATTCTGAGAAAGTGCAAGTGGAAAGTTTTCGAACATCCTCCGTATAGATCGGACCTTGCTCCAAGAGACTTCCATTTGTTCGCCCTTCTTAAACATCGTCTTTCGTGTAAATACTTTCCCTACGATGAAGCTGCTCGGTCCTCTTAATCGAAGCGATGCAGAAGCTGTAGTGAGAAAAGTCACTGCCTGCTTCAGGTAGCAGCCCAAAGAATTTTATCTTACTGGTTTTGAAAGGCTTGTGAAACGATGGGACAAGAACAGTATATTCAGACATGAATATTTCGCGTCATTTGATTATGGTGAAAATAGCATAAATTTGACTTTTTCGCTTAATTCCCTTAAAGATTATGACGCGTCTCAAAATTTTGTAAAAAAAATCTATTATTAAGAGCTTTACCAAAGCTACTTATAAGAATTCACTATTGGTCTACTTCTTTATCCGTCCGTCCGCCGTTTGCAGTATAAGTGAAAACGGATTAACTTTTTCAAGCTCTGTTTTCAGAACTATGATCATCAGGGTCTTAGCGCCGCTGTAACAACTTTTCAGGCATTTTCGTGGACCCCTTCAAATCAATTGCTTGTGCTCTAACGGTGACCGCTTAGAATAGCAAGATAATGACATATGAAATAACAATCGATTAGTAGTGACGAGTTAACAATGAATAAAATATTACTTTCTGTTTGTCTTTTAAGCATTGTGACGGAACTTGAACAAATGCTCGTTTAGTTTTAACCATAGATTTAAAAATTCATTCAGGTTGCCTCAAAAAACTACAACGAAAATAAAATGAAATTAAACAACGGTGTTTATTATTTATGGTAAATTAATTGACAAGTATATTAAGCAATGTGTAATTTAAAAATAGAGTGTGTATGGGTAACAAACAATTCAAAATTTTATTTTTTCACAATGAACGCTTATAAACATTCCAAGAAAGAGCAAAAGGGTGTAAAGAACAGCTGATAGCTTTTGAAACTTTTGGAGTAGCTTGAGGCCGCTCGAGGCATCCGTCAATGTCTCCATCTTGAATTTTAGCAATTAGTGTTTTTTCGTTTGTTGGAAACAATGAGGGATAGATTGTTGCTCGGGCCCCGATATACAGGTGACTTTTGAGTGCTCTGGCCCAAGGTAAGTAGAGTATAAGGTATGTTCGATCACTGTCTAAGGGATTCTGCCTGACGTCATCGATGCTCCCGCCATCTGGTACTCTACTTACCTTGGCCCTGGCCTGGGGCTCGTTGACCTCGAGCACCACTAGAAAACGTAACAATGTTTTGTCTTTATGTTAAGGCAACACCACCTACATCGTACATTGTTAAAACGTCATATGTAATCATCTTTAATCGCATTTCTACGAATAATAAGTCCGAAATTATGACTAGGTATGATGATGTAACAATGCATGAAATTTTTGTGCGCAGGCCTTCTCTTTATACCCTATCCAATGAAAGTTTGAATGGGCGTGTCCAATTAAATTTCCAATTTCAATTGTTAGATATTTTTAATTTTATCTTGCAACAATGCCTAAGTAAATTTTCGTTAGACAGAATATAGGTGGTGTTGACGCTTAGTAGTTTCTAGAAGGTGTGATCGGGGTCCGACCAACAATCCAACCTTCATTGTTCTCAACAAACGAAAAAACACTGATTATTAAAATCCAAGATGGAGACAATGAAAGTTACATTGTTGCTCAGATCTTGATTGTCAGTGGCTTTTGAGTGCACTGGCCTGTCTCTCGTTGGCATCATAAAGATCCTTATTGGAGACATATCTAAAAGTTGCATGATGGTCAGGATTGCTGTAAATATCAGAAAATAAATAGGTCCGTTTTGCTATTCCTAGACCTATTTATTTTCTCTTATTGGAATGTTTACAAGAATTTATATGAATTCGATCTTCTTCCTTTAAGAATTACTAATTTTAAAAAATTTCTTGCAGATGATAATTAATAATTTTTATTTTAATCTAAGGTATTAATTTTAAGGTATAAAGTAAAAAAAACAACAGAAGACAGAGAAACCACTAATCCACGTAACGAATTTTTTCTGATGAATACGTATTTCGGCAGCCAAGCTGCCTTCTTCAGCATCCAAGGGAAGCTATGATCAGAGAGACAAGCTGTTCTGTTCAGAATAAATTCGTTATGTGGATTAGTGGTTTCTCTGTCTTCTGTTGTTTGATGTCCATCCACAGTTTCTGGCTCCATATTGCTTTTACAATGAGAGTTTTATTCAATCAGTACCTTGAGAATGATATAACATCAAAAACGCGTCGGGAGAACTATATGTAATGTGTTAAAAATAGTATAAGTAAATAAAATTATTGAACACTAATCTTAGAGCCTATGGTGAGATGATTATTATTAAGATATTCATTTTTTAACAATTAACTTATGAAAATTCTCCTTATAAATTTTAATAAAAAAGTAGATAAAATAAAATAAAGTAAAATATACATTTCACCAATTATATAATCCAATTATTGTTGATATGTATGAAATAAATAATAATTGGCGCATTTTATTTAAAAACCCAACTAATTTCAATTTTAAATCATCAATTTAACGTCATTGTTTCTTTCCCCAACAATCTTAACAATCAAAGTTCTTTTTCACCCTTCACTGCACTGTTAAATTTTTAAAATATTTTTGAAGTTCAATTTTATTTTATTTGAACTTCATTTCTTCAAAAAATTTCAAAATTCTACATTTCTTTAATATCTTCGATTCCCTTCTACATGGTCTTCATTTCTTCAAGCGCGTTAAGTTTTTTCTCCAAGACATACTTCAGAATCGTCATTTCGTCAATTCTTCAACTCTTCTATTCCTTCTTTAAAGATCTTCTCCAAAGTTTTCATTTCTCCAACATCTTTAATTACCTTCTCCAAGATATTCTTTCTATCAAATCTTCTATTCTTTTCTTCACTTTCTTCATTGCTCCAACTCTTCAGTTTCCTTCCGCAAAAAAATCATCTCTTCCAATAACTGAACCGCATTTAATAAATATCAACAATAATTTTATTTTATCTACTTTTCTATTATAATTTATAAAGGATAATTTTCATAAGTTAATTATGAATATAATCTATTCCTCCTTTTCTACTTAAAATTTCATTATTTCCTTGTGATAAAAATTTAAAAAGATTTTAATATTCATTGCTGCCATTAGCTTACTTATTTTCAAAATATATAATTATTATTAAATCTTTATTTCACACTGAAAAAGGGAGTATACAGAAAAGAAAGCAGTATGAAAAAGGATCCACCAAAAAAGCTAAACTTTAACAAGGGTGGCCCTTAAAAATAAAATCAATAATACAAATACAGTTAATAATTTATAACAATCCATTTTCTAATTTTCATTTTAAATACATTATACGAAGTTATATTTTTAATGTCTGAAGGAATTTGGTTCCAAATAGTTATCATTTGGTTATATATTGAATATTTACCTATATTTTTATAACATTTTGCTATTCTTAAATTATCTTTTAACTTCGTATTGTAATCATGAAAATTCTCATTAAGGAAAAAGTTCGACCTTTTAAAATTGATTTCTTTAAACATTTGTATACATAGAGCAATTACATGCGTTTGTTTCAAAGTTAAAATATTCACAGAATTAAAATGATTTTTTGTAATTGTACTAAAAATAGGTAAATAATATAAAATTCTAAAAAAACGATTGAGAATCTTCTGCAGTTGTGACATTAAAGTTACTGCAGCTCCACCCCAACAAACATTTAAATACATAATATAAGGGTTTATAAAAGCGTTATATAATGCTACACAAGCTTTAAAAGACAATAAATTTCTATTTCGTCTGATAATTCCAATAATTGGGGCAATTTTCTCTGATATAAAAATTATGTGCTCTTTCCAACACAAATTTGCTGTAAACCACACACCTAGAATTTTAATTGTGTATTTTTGTTTTATTACTTTATTATTTATTTTTAATTTAATATTTACATTATTATTAATTTTATTATTATTTCTTAAATAACATAATATAAATTCAGATTTTTCTGAATTTAAAACTAAATCGTTATTGATCATCCAATTTTCAATATTTAATATATTCTCTGAAGCATAATTTTGCAGCTGTTCTAAGGAAGGTGCATTATCAACCAAGTTGGTATCATCAGCGTTCATTGTCAATAATGCATTATAATTAGTAATTTTAAATAAATCATTTACAAATATAATGAAAAGTGTTGCCGAAAGAGGGGATCCTTGTGGAATTCCTTTTTCCATTATAACTGGTCTTGATAAATTATTATTAATACTAATAGAACTGCATCTTTTAAATAAAAAAGAAGACAGTAAATTCCAGATATTACCCCTAAAACCATAGGCTGATAATTTCATTAATAAAAGTTCAACATTGACAGTATCAAAAGCCTTTTGCACATCTAAAGAAACCATAAGAGTTGGATTAGATTTATCTAGAGAGGTTGCAATATGATCATAAGTCTATATCCTAAATCGCCCGAGTTTTTATTCTTCTGATAAGCATACTGATATTTATTCTAAGAAGGACCAAATCCTAGTGTTTAAAAGTTTCTCAAAGACTCGTGCGATATTTGATAAGATGGTAGTCGGTCTGTAATTATTCGGATCTTGTTTACAATCCTTTTTATGAAAATAAACGACCTTGCCTTGCTTCCATTTAGAGGGAAAATTGCCACTTCGAGTACACATATTGAAAATTAAACTTAGAGGAAAACTAACTATATCTGCAACCTCTTAAAATCTTAATCGAAATTAAGTCGATACCATTAGCAGTTTTGTTATCACTTTTATGTATTTGATTGTAAATTTCAGCAACCGTGAATTCCTTGCAATAAAAAGAATTCACGTTTGACATTTCAAAAAAACGCAAGGAAGGCTTAATAACTGTTCTCTGACGATTCTCCATAAACGTGGCTAAACCCTCGCTTACCTCTGTACCCTCGTACAACTTATCACCGTAATAAATTGAGTTTGGTTGAGTATTTTCTTTTTTACCTTTTTGAATGATTTCATATAAAGTCGACCATTTCGTTTTTATATCGATATTCTTATTGTTTAAAATATTTAAATAAAAGTTTTCTTTCATCTCTTTAATTTCAGTATTTACTTTATTTCTAAATTTTTTATATTCCAACCAAGCTGCATCTGTTCTATCATTCAAAAATTTAATATATGCCTATTTATTAGCGGTAAAGTTTTACTCAATGTATTAGTAAAGGATTTGTGACATTATAAAGAATGGAATAAAACACTATGAAGTTCATTATATAACATTCAACATAATTTATTAACTTCAACGTTCACAGGCGAAACAAAATTTACATATAACGTGAAAATATATACAGTGCGGTCATTAAAATGTTTCAGGTCATGAAAACTTATACATGATGCTAGCGATGGCAAAGGTGACAGATGATACTTAAATAATGAATTTTGAATTAAGTTTTAATGTAATGTGACATTAACTTTTTTAAATAATTAATTTACATGACTAGAGATGGATAATTAGCTTCTTTCCGATGTACGATTAAGGATCCACGATCGGAAAATGGCGACATTGGTGTAGAGTCCTGGCAGAAGAGGGCGCGCGCATCCGATGCCTGAGGAGACTACGCCGATGAGGGTATAGCGGCCGTTCTCCTTCATCACCAACGGGCCCCCAGAATCTCCCTGTAATAGGAAAATCAATTCTCTCTTATCAACTATTTACTTTAGACAATCTTCAGTCTGAAAGCGCGCAATTGATTCATTAACGGTGCACCTCTCGTGATCTAATAAGTAAGTAAATATCAATTCTGGCAGCCTCACAATTACGTACTCTTGTCTGTTAGTAGAAATTTTCTTAGATAGCGCATCCTTACAAAATAAATCAGACAGGTAATAATGTTCTCTTAAATTATTTTACTATCATAACCTGAATGGGCTTGTCAGTCCAATAAAGTGTGCGCATTTCTGTCAAAAGAATGTTTAAAAAAATCCAGAAAGATATCGATTTAGAAGTTCCCGAGCCTTTTCTCGGAATACTATTTAATATTCTAATGAACTTTCTTAAGTAATATAATATTAATGGGATAATTTAATATACTACTAAGGCTTTCTGGCATTTCAAAAATTTGTGACTATTTAATTAATGAACTTTATTAATAATGCTGACTTATTAATTATCATATGCACTTTTTCTTGAATGTCAATTTACCAGTACTTCTTTTAAAACCATTTCGATATTAATAAACATTTCTTTATTAAAACGTATAAAATTAAAGTGAAGTGGCTTTAAAAGTTTAATTAAAATGGCATGTTTCTGAACTTTCTTTTTAAGTTAGTTATCGCCAACCTTTTGCTAAAGTATCTTGTAAGTTTCTTATAACTAATTCACGTATGGGCAGTTTTAAGAAAATTTTAAAATCAACCTTAAAATCCTGCTACAAAAAATGAAATTTCTTTGTTTTAGAACATGGGAAAGCGAGCAAATTTACATTATAATTCTTTGCCACAAACCAACAAGTCACTTCCACTTCAATAAAATTTCACTTTGTGTTCCATCTCTTGCCTCAATGTTTGTTTAATTTTCATTTTACAAGGCATTAATAAGTTAAACATCATAGCATTTGCATTAATTTTCAAGTCGATGAGCCGACTTAAATGCTAATTATGATACGGGTAACTGGAACTACTATTAAGTAATGTTCTAGATAAGACAAAGAGGATGTTTTCGTTTTATGTAACTAAATATTGACCAACCATTAAACAAATTGCTACAGGTTTATGTAAATGGTCCTTTAACGGTGCCAGATAAAACCGCTGCATTTACTCAATTTCATAGAGTTTGTTATTTGCAAAGTAGAAAGGAGACAAAGGGTTAGTTGCGCTTTCTTGGTATAGTGTTATCTATGCTAATATTTACATGCGTGTTTGTGTCAACTTACGTCACAAGAGTCCTTGTTACCCTCCTTGAATCCGGCGCATAGGTGATTGGGGCGGACGTTGCCAGCGAAGCCCGCGTTCTGGTACCAACTAGCGCACTGTTTATTGTCGACGATTTTCAACGTGACCTTTTGAAGAGCATCCATTAAGTGGCCATCTAGAAATGGAAGGTTAAGAAACATATTCCTTAATAAAAGAAAACAGAAGTGGAAAATTTTGCTTAATTATTGATACAATGTAAAGGAATTTTTTTATGATTGGATTCTGGTAAAATAGACAAGATTGCCTATAAACATTATCAGGTACAATTATTATCCTTTTTTGAAACTGACTTTCAGGTCAATTTGAGTGGACATTATATATCTTAAATTAATAATATACAGGGTGTATCTAAATCACAAACTTCTGAGTTTGATTTCCCACAGCGAGATGAAAACAAAAGTTCATATAAACATGGTTCGGATATCCGAACCGTTTATGAGATTTCCGCAGTTAAAAGGGAAGTTTTAGCAGCTGGTTCTGTATTCTGTGGATGGCAGGTGTAGCTTCTTGTGCAAATGGTTAGAAAAACCAGCTGCTGAAACTTCAATTTTAACTGCGGAAACCTCAAACGGTTCGTTATCCGAACCATGTTTATATGAACTTTTGTTTTCATCTCGCTGTGGCGAATCACCACCAGAAGTATAATACAGTAGAATCGATTAATTTCCAATAAGTTAATAAAAATTTATGCAGACGTTTATAATTAGATGATAAAAAAAATTGGCAATTAGTAGCCTAAGAAAAAAGGTTAAATTAAGTAATTGGATGTATAATACAGTTTGTGCAATGTGAAAATTACTTTGCATAATAAATCTGTTATCGCCTTAGTACCGGGCAGGCGAGGCATTTTATAAAAATTAAATGATTTAACTATGTTAAATTTAACATCGAATTTATTAATAAATGACAAACATGACGCAACTGTAACTTGATTTATGCACAGCCAAGGTAAACATATGTCCAATTTTCGTCTATTATTTATTCCCATTATGAACCGTATTTCGCCTTACATTAACTTAACTTTATTAAAGCAGTTAGATATAACGGGGAAAGATGCAATTAAGTGTCAGCAGAATGACCTCAACTTAAAGTGAATAGTAGGGTTTGGTTGAATAGGAAATAATGTTGAATTTGTATTGTTATTTAGAATGAGTTGTTTTTTGCTGTCAGGAATATTAACAAAAGTTTAGATAAAATCTACTGAATATTTAGGACATTTCATTCCTAAGAGGGTTAAACATTTTCTTTAAAATTTTCGAAAAGATGATTTAACCAAACTAAATGATATATGCCCCAGTGATAATATTTCCTTAAATTTTAGAAAAATATGAACAAGAAACTTATGAATATGAAAAAGATTCGCGTTCAAATGTAACGGATATTAATTATTTCAATGATTATTTTTTAGCTAGTGTTGATCAATATTCTGCTACATTTTGGATTTCTATATAACATTAATACTGAAAAATATGCAATGAAATATTATCTCTAAGAGATGGAGAACCTCGAGATATAGCCTTAGTTTTCCTAAGTTAAAATGATAAAAATTTTCTAGGAACTTCTATGGCTCAAAAAAATTGGATAAATTAACATTGCAACATTATTTCCGTGAAACTCTAAATACGATGATGTAATTAATGATTTTGCAGAACGGAAAGCAATTAAATTAAGCAATTAAATTAAATTTTATGAAATACTATAATTTTACGAATTAATTCTTCACTGGTATAAATATGCAAGTATTTTGTCGTTGTTGCTAATATCTAATGATCAGCTCATTCTTTTTTGTTATCAGCATTCGAAAATACTTTACTTCATAATTTTATTAGAATAAATTGCTGCCACGCATGAAAGGCGCATGAAGTACAAAAGTAAGGTTCTCACTTTCCAATTAGGTATATTCAATAATGATAGATTCGCCCGGGGCCACGTACGATTCTGTCTGTTGTTTACAAATTTTATAAACGCTGAGATATGATTAAGAAAATGTAAAAAGTGATAGATGGTAATCTATAATTTTTTCAAGAATGGTATCATGATATTTTAGTGTGATTTTATGGAAATAAATCGTCTCAAAGCAAATAACAAATAAATTCCCTGCATGTTTTCTAATGTTTGTCTTATTCTAATTCGGTTTATTTTGAAAATATTTATTTTTGCTAAGTTTCATTTACATTTTGCCCTTGCTCAGTTAAGGTTCTTTTCGTGTTTATGGAAATCTGTTTTGGGAACGAATAACCTTAAGCAAAATTAAAGCTTGGCATTTCATATGAAAGAGACATTCTAAAGTTTGACACTTAATTTATCTGAATTTGAGAACTATTCCGTTATTAGTTGCTCTTATATTTCCTACAAAGTCTTGATTTCGCCGTTCCTTCGCAAGTGACACAAATTGAAAATTAATTCTATCGCCATTATTTATTTATCCTTCTAAGGAATGAATGAGCAAAGAAAATCTTACCGAAGCTCGGCTCGGCATTGAAGCCCCATCCGATGACGATGGCGTCGTTGCCGGCCTTGAGCGCCGGGTCGGAAGTAGCGAGACATACGGGCTGGATGAAGCGGCTCCAGGCGACCGGCTCCGTCAGCTTGACAAGGGCGATGTCGTTGATGTAGAGCGACGGCGAGAAACGCTCGTGGCTGATGATTTTGGCGATGCCTCTTGTCACGGAGTCGGCGCTCGTCTCGCTCAACTGACGCCCACCAATGACAACACGGTAAGACGACAGCTCACTCCTACGGGCACTACAAGAATCAGAACAAAAAAGAAATAAACAAATAAATAAATAAACATTCACATTATGTATACGGAATTTCGAGAAATTTGGTAGAGAAATTATCATTCGGTAATAAATGAGAGAAATTAAATGAGACAAAGAAATTAATAGGAATTATTTGAGAAATCCCTGAAAGATCTTTGTTTAGTTGGAGAAAGTAAAATTTGGCGATAGCCGGAATTGAGCCGAGGACCTCTCTTAAGAATGAAAATCCACAAAGAAAATATATTCGATGCTTGTTTTCAAAGTCTACAGTGTGCTTTGTAAAAGATTAACCAACTAATTATTCTGCGCAAATTTAAATTACTATATATTCCTTTAAGATAAATAAGCTAATTTTTGACGTTGTATCTACATTGCTAATGCTATAATTGCTATTTACAAAAATTACATTTAGACAACCCTGCCTTATTAATTATTCACATCTAGAGGTGCTCGGCCAAGCGAGAATATTTATAAATAATGTAATCGAAATAGCATCCAATTAGAGAACCAATTCACCTAACATGCATAATTGATACAGGAGAAAGGGTGCTTGCTTCTGCCGTTATTGCTGTTTTATTAAAACGAATTAATTGCAAATATTTTAATCTAATTATAGACATTTGATATCTTTATCTTATTTATTTAATATATAATTCTTAATTAAGCCTTTCCATTTAATTAATTTATTTATTGCATATAGCTTGATTTTCGACGGGCTTAATAATATTTCCCATTATATGCGTTCCTATTTTTAATAATATGCATACATATACGCAAGTTCTTTTGTAAATAAGCTGCCTTACTTAGTTCTCTTTGTCAATCAAAAATCATGAACCTTAATTTTTTTTACCTTATTTAAAAAAAAAAGAAAAAATAGACGCAAATTAAACGAACTTAGTTTAATTTTATATGTGAATAAGTTTAAATTTAAATTCTCAATATAACTCATTTTTATAACAACCCAAAATTTTCATAATTAATCAATTTTAAAATAATCCCTTAAATTACTTTCAGAATCACAGGTATATTGAAATGCATTAAAATTAACTTACACGATCTTATTCCACTTTCTTGTTTCAGTAGGAAAATAAAACGTTAATAGGGTATTCTTAAAGCTTTTAGCATTAAAGTCTCGGTTGCATCGTATTTGTTTTCCCTGCTCAAAATGTGTAGCGGAGATTCATTTATTTTGTCGCCGTTTAGCTTTCTCGACAAATCTTTTGTGACATAAATTTCAAACGGTTTTTATAACATTTTTCATTAATTATTAGATTTATGGTTGTGTGATAAATGGTATGCTGGTGATTTATTCCATGTTGGTGAACGGGTCCAATCCTTTTCTACTTACTCGTTGAAGCAATGGGCGGCCGACAACACCCACTTCTCCGCGATCAGAGAACCGCCGCACAAATGGCGCTTCTTGTGACGAATGGAAACCTAAGAGGAAGAAAACGAAAACGAAAGTGAAGGTCAATGGAAAAAAAAAGGAGTGTTAACGAGATTTCTCCCCCTCCCCAAAAAGAGATTTGAACTTTTCCACGATCATTTTCACCCCTTTCTATACGCGCTGTAGGATGCCACGATCAACCGCCCACCATTCTCTTCCGTTGCGATCGGATGTAGGCGAATTTGGAAAATGATTTATCACTTTGCGAAAGCAGGGTTGATCACCAGCATTTTGAGAAAGGAAAAAGTGTTTTACTTACTCTCTTAAAACAGTGTATAAAATTATTTTCATTAATATTGGTTGAGAAATAAATAGCTCTACTTCAGGTAATATTAATTTATGAAAGACAGCATAAACGCTTACCATCCAAGGAAATTCTCCCTCGTAGGCATTTTGACCGTTGACAACTTTAGAATCCCTCACGAGTTGTCTTCCACATTGAACATCGGCTAGAGAATTAAAAATAAAAACACATGGAATTAATATATTTTGAGGGTGAAACTTGTATCTGTTTTCTCTAGCCATAGTAGTATACACGTGTCCCTTCCCTTTATAGCACCGGGGATATATGGGTCACTGAATTTCATTGTAAACAAACCATTCATCAGTTCCTTTCACCTGGATGCCTATTGTTAACTTCTAACGATTGAACGCCATATAATTACATTTCTATTACGTCACGAGGAGTGTGTGCAACCCATTGAATCATAGTGACCCTCTACTGTCTCTTACTTGTAGATCTCTCTTCGGCCGGTGGTGCCAGCGACGAGAGGATGGTTGAAGAGCCTTGTCCGTTGAATACTTGAAGGTTTAGCAAAAACAGAACCAACAGAAACTTCATTGCAGTGTTTATATTGGACTCGAGAGTTGTACGTTCTCTAGTGGCGGCTGATGAAAAGAGTTCGGAGTGTAAACAGCGCGAGCTGATGAGCGTTCGATCTCTCTGTAGGAGGTGTTGAGTCTTGAAGTTCTACAGTGTCGAATTGATTCGTCCGAACGCCCTGCTGACTATTTAACAGACCACCTTACAATAGGATTCCTGCTGTCATCTCACGTAAGTTGACAATCGACGATCTCACGTGACAGAAACGGGCCGGCGAAAGTGGATCTGGAGTGCACGCTCAGCTTGATGCACCCAATAGATTCCCCAGATTGACCCAGAACTGTAGACTTCCAATATTGCGTCGCTACTTCATATCCTGAACGCCGAAGAAAACATTGAAAACATAAAAGCACTTCTCGCCACACAATAACGCAATTCGATCAAAGGCTTCCTAATTTTTAATTGTGTGTAATTTATTTGTAAAAAATATTAAATTATTTTAAATAAATATGGAATATGGAATGTCGGTCTATATCTTGGTAGGAAATTATCTTTCTCATTCTTTCAATCTTTACTGTGCTTGTTAAGTTACGACGAACGTAGAAAAGCATTTCCTGAGCAAAAAATTAAGTAGGTCTGCCTCGAGTGATTTTGCGATAAAAGAATGTTTACACCCATTTTTAATAATTCATGGTTTCCTGGGTAATTTATGTTGGAATTATTCAAGAGTGCTACCCTTTAAGTCCATTTATAGGAAAAAAAATTATTAAAATATTCGTTTACTTTTACTTTCTGGCATCAAATTTAAGACATCTCATCCATGGCACTTTCATATTTTTTTTAATAATTATTTTACAGTAAGAACAGAAGCTACAACTGAATATATAATAAATAAAATTTACATTAACAACTGGCAAAGATCAGTGAAATAATTGGGGCAGCGTTGTTAAACTAAACTAGATAATTATTATTGATGATGAAAATATTCACTTAACGATATTTGACATTTTCCGGGAAAGTTATCTCTCTTTCATTTGCCCGAATTATTTGTCAACGGCAGAAACTATGTCAAAGTTGCCAGGAAACATTTTTAATGTCACGTTTAAGTAGAGGAAACAAAATATCAGGTTAAGTTTGCCGTTTTTACGGAGAGGATGTGTTCAGATACCTCAATCTGGGTCCCCTCTTCAGATTTTGTAATTAAAATGCAATATTATGAAACTGTATCTCCTATTATGAAGTGTTTATTTTTTCTCTGTCTCTGCATTTCGGAATCGAGTCGAGCCCGTCAATCATTTGCAATATATACTTATATAAAAAATAATTTATCATACTTTTTCTTCTGTTTTAGGATAACCATTGTCTGCTTTTCTTGCAACAATTTAATTTTTCATATTATATAAATATAACTTTCATCATCATGTTTCAATTTATGAATTTAAAATAAGATTTTTTAAAAATTTACACTGGCTTAATGAAATTAAAAACAACTCCCAGTAAACAGGCACTTAATTTATAATTAACCTACAATTTCAGCTATATACTAAAATGATAACGAACTGCTTTTTATTTAGCATTAGGTGTTTATGATATTATTATACGAGATGGTTATTTTACCAGGCATTAATAACATCGACCACCTGAAAGACGAGTAATAGCATAACCACTTTGTAAAAAACCTGATTGGTACAATTCTTAAAATACATACTTCGTTATTTCTTTTTCTGCTATATAATTCATACTCAGAAAGTTAGAAAGTGCGCCTCCGCACTCACGCTTTCATTCTTAAAATTTTTGACGAATGAATGAAAACGCTCAAAACTGAATGAAAACGTAGAACATTGCGCTTTCCTCCTTCCAGTAGTATAATAAGTCCGTACGATTAGAATTCGTATTTATAAATGGAGTTTGATAATTTTTTCTACTTTATAGTTTAACAGCGTTTTCATTCACTATGGCGGAGAGTTCTAAACTATCATCGGAAGCATTTGATTTCTCTCCAAAGAAAACTCAGCGCGTAAAACTCAAACTCATTAAAAAATTATTTTTAAAGAGAAAACATTGGTATAAATCGAATTTGAGCCTATCAAACGCAAAATGTCGGTGCTACTGCAGATAATTTAGTAAACGAATAACGTTCCACTTTCACTGACCAAATCTGATGTCATTAAATTATATTTTGAGAAATATACCGAGATTTTTCATTTATAATAATTTAACATTTTAAATTAAAATTTATTTGTACTCCTTTCTGGACGATACTTGAAAATTTCTCCATTATGAAAGAGGCCTCTGGCAGGGATTGGAAGAATAATTGAAGCAATATCGGAGTTTTTGAACATGTCTAAAAATTATTTAGAGTAGCCTTCAGGTAAGAACTGAAAATATTTCAGGAATTCCATAGGTCATAAGTTAATTGTGCTCAATCTCTGCTCAATCTCTGCGTTACTTTTCTAGTTTATTGCTTTTTTGATTTGGCGAGCATATGTTTGGAAATTTCATGGATCATATACTCACACTCTTGTAATTTACCATGTTTTAATTAAATTTGAAATTCGCCAATTAAAGATGTTCATTAATTTCAGAATTTCTATTTGCAATTTCATATAAAGCAAAATAATCAAATCTAGAATATGTACCATAGTACACAATCGGAAATGAAATGAAAAGACGGGAATAGGAATCGATATTTTGGCGCATACTGTATTTTATATTTCTGTGATCAATAATCACTTGGCTTTTTAATTTTTTTTTCATTTAGAGTATTTCTTATTTTAATATAATTAAATTCGAACAAAACCGAGAAATTTTTTGGTTGGCATTTTTTAAAATTTTATTCTTGATTGTAATATACTTTATATAGGTACTTTCAAATCAAATATCCTCAAGGACAGATCATCAAGAATCCTGGGTACAAAAGGATTGATATCTGTCAGCAGCATAGTGAATAAGATAGTAAATGAAACTCAAGAGTCACGCTCTCTTCGCACATTCTTCGACGGTCCAGTTCCTCCAATCTGATGCAAATTGACGAACTAATTTGGTTATTTGGTGATGTCTGGCCATGAAGCAAATTCCTATTGCGGAGACCCATATAGGTCAAGATTCATTGTACGTTGACCATGATCACAAATGATCTGTCCGTCTTTGCTCCAGATGGTTTCTAGAACATAATTAAAACAGGACAGTCTATATGATTAATATAGTTCATGTCTCATGAGTAGAAATTTACTAATATACCATTTCATCAGATGCAATTTTAAAATGCATTTACGGTAAATAATTCACAACTGTCATGTTTAAGTTCTTTTAAAAAGTAAATACTCTATAAAATTTCAGTACCTTAACATCGAAAAATAATTTTTACATAGGAATTGTTCTCCCGTATTTGGGAGTGAATTGATGGTTTGATATCATATGACAAACATATGAAAACGAACATACATGGCTTCTAAAATCGTAAATCATTCTACCATGTGATATTCGAAACATATAAAAGGTTATATCATATATTTTCGTCTGTGCAGGTTTCACTCAATTGCTGCCGTAAATAATATTCATTACTCTTTATTATGAAAGATCCAATTCGTTTCACCTGAGATAGGTTTTTAACTTTTGTTCAGTCGAGCAGTTCGAATCATGATGATAGAGATGGACCGTTAAGGATAATAGAATGGTAAATGGGCTACCATGGTGATTGCAAGAGGGCGTGTACGGTGTTGCAATAGGACAGACACTAGCAGACCACAAATCAGGACAGTTGATCGCCGTATAGTCGACAGCGGGTAGCCACCGTCGTTTGTAACACTTCAGCCGAAACGTGGCTTTTACTTTGGGTGCCTAGTTATACACCTCTTCTAGATGTTAAGGTAGATAATATGCATCTCTTTGATAAAGTCGATTGTTGTTGATTCTTCAGGGTAGAATAGTGCTGGAGGAGAATTACCTGTTGATGAGATTGGTATCCTAGGCGCGCATGACAGTTCAGGCAGGTATCCGCATCTGAAAGCAATGTGGGCTGAAATTGTTTCTTGAGCACATATAATGCTCTTTTGTAATGAGTCCTTGTTCTGGGTTGCGATCACTAACCGACAATAGTAATATCTCGTTCCAGTAAGTTGCTGTGTCAATAAGAGGAGAAATAGGTAAAGTATTCTATTTCCCTACAATAGAGACAGCTAACTGCCAAATTGTAATTCAACATATATGTACATTTCATACAGATCCACTTATGCCAACCTATTGGGCCCAAAAGTTGTATCGAGGTAATTCCTCACATCAATGCTGAAATGTGCAGGGACAATAATTCAACTGGTTAAGGTTTCCAATTTCTTTTCCTATGGCAATTTAATGGTGAACAACAATTACTCTGTTATCACATATCACCCGTGAAGTTTGTGCACAGAGTTCAGAAACGCCCTGTATATAGTAATGGAACCAATCAGGGAAACCATTAAGGAATCTCCTGATTGGTTGAGAGATACAAAAAAGGAAAGAAGAAACAAGTAATACATAACAGAAACCACCAATCGGAAAAATTTTAATTAACATGGCTATTTTATAAGGTTGACTAAATTCATCAAATCAGTTAAATCGATCGGTCCCCTACCACTATTCATCAGTTTATCTGTTTTTCTTTACAATTTCCATAGTTTCAAAAAAAATTATTTTCTGGGATCATCCCACGGGTGCAGGATACGACAGTTTTGAATAATTCAACTTAATTTTCTTGAACTTCAGTCGAAAATTTTCAGTCCTTTCAGCTTGTGTTTTGTACTAATCATCCTGCAGCAATTATGTACAGGTTATCGAAATTAAACTTCACCAACTCAGAGCCTGTGGATAGGAGATGTGTGCCAAAGCTGATTTCATAGGTCTACGGTTCTTAATGTGGCTGAAGCGCTCTTTTATTCTGGTGTTGATAGTGTGACCCTCTTCTTCCGAATGTCACTTTCCCTAGAATTCGTAAATTCGTGACTGGATAGGTAAATTAGACATTGTAAGAGTGAGAGAAACAAGCCCTTTAATAGGAACAATAATTAAATAAGCACATTTATATCGTTGAGTAAACATTGACTAAATAAAATTACTTAAGAAAGAACAGAAGAAATTCCAACAATCATTGCAACAGCGATTTGAATCAACTGACCTAAAACTATCATAAATTAATAGAGGAGATCAACCACTTAACAGGTTTACATGCAAAACTCAAAGTGTCACTTGCCATTTGATCAGTGCTCACTATAGTTATTCATACCATCAACTATCCTTGTATTACTTGGGGACTGTAGACCAATGAACTTTATCGTCTGGATCTCCCTAAAGTCTAGCTTAATTTCCTATAAGCATTACGGCCTATAGCAGTATGTCTATATATTCCACTAATGCCAGCCAGCGCATACATACACAACATCACAGACCCAGTGTCATGTGTCCCCTTTAAAATCCACCGAGGAGGGACAGAGTAATCTCAGATACCGTGTCTTTTGACACTTAAATAAATACGCACTGCACTCTGACTGCACACCGATAAACTTCGGACTAAGGGTGCTAACGCTCATTCAATAGCTATGTTCTCACACAGGCCGTATTGATTGTGGAGCGTTTCACATCCTAATCGACTGTTTAGTTGGCCCAGTTACAGGTCAACATGGTCAAACAGCACAGCATAAACGCTACATCAATTTCCCCCTGTGAGCACTCGGTCAGAGGTAAACCAGTGGTATTATCAAAAAACAAACCAATCACGACTGGTAATTTATACAACTCCCCTTCAACTGGACGTTACTCAAATAGCATGTGATTATAAAATTAAGAAAGTGATTCCGCAAATTTTCTGATCAATTTTTATCGTTAAAAGTTACATGGTTAGGTTACATTGCTCTTACTGTGATTAATTCGATTAATCCTTGGCTGCTAAGGTAATTTACACATTAGTACAAGAACTATATGTCAGCGGATTCACAATTCCTTTCGACCTACAGCTCAAATTTTACCTTGACACAAAACATGTTTGTCGAGCCTCAACCAGGACTGACCTAGAACAGCGCTTCTCAAACTGTGGTACGCGTACCACTGCTGGTACTCCAAGCCATGCTAAGTGGTACTCGTGTGGTCCATTTTAGTGATTATAGTTACTTTTTTCTTTGAAGAGGATCATTGACAGTGGTACTTGAGGCGTACTAACCCTCACGGAGTGTTACTTGCTTAAAAAAGTTTGAGAAGCACTGACCTAGAATACAACTCCTCAGGAGACAGCTAATTTTTTTAAAAATTTAATTTCGATTTCTCGATTATTCTTAGAGATATGTTTCGTCTCACCCTTCTCTTGATACTAAAGCTCGCCGAATATTGTCTTCAATAGCTAGTGACAGTAACGAGCTCAATTCGAACTGACTCTGTATAAGTGCATCGATCCGTCTATTATGATAAGCGTTGTTCTATTGCAAAAACTGCTGCCAGTAAAAGTCAGTTTTTCTGGCAGCCCCGTTATAATGTCGCAATTCAGAATATCAATCAAGTTTCACATAGGCGTGCGATCCGGACTCTAAATGAATCCAACATACAAGGTGGCCCAAGAAAAACTTACTCACTCTGAGAGTTGATAACGGTTTTATTAATGAACAGATTATAATGATACAACCTCTGACAATTAAGTTCGGTGAATGACGTCACACCCTAATCTGTGCGAGCTTTACGCGAGTAACAATGCATATGAATACAAGCCCAGTCATTGTTTAAGCAAGTTCAGACAGGTCACGTTTGTGCATGCAATGGTTTAGCAGATGCTCGTTTCTTCAGTTGACGGTGTAGAGTGCGCACGTAACTGTGGATAATGGATCAAAGAGGAACACTGCCGTAATCGTGCAACAGTTTCTGGCCAACAAAGGGGTCGTATCCATAGCTCATCCACCTTATTCACCAGACTTGGCACCGGCAGACTTTTTCTTGTTCCCACGCCTGAAACGGGCCTTAAAGGGACACAGATTTGCGGACATTTCGGACATTCAAGCAAATGTGACACGTGAACTTAAAGCCATCCCTAAGGAGCTTCCAGGACTTATACATCCGATCCCAAAAGTGTATTGCCCTCCACGGTGATTATTTCGAAGGGCAATAAAGTAAATGTGGCTCTATCTGTTTTGCATTTTGTTGTGTGAACTCATTCACCGAACTTAATTTTCAGAGGTTGTATATGGGAAGAAGTGGATGACAATGAGACTAAGAAAAAACTCACAAGATTATTTAAGAACTCGCAGGTATAATTAGAGGCGAGGAACATTGTAAGATTCGAACTACAGAGGGGTGTATCGTGAATCATAAAACTGTATAATATATTGCCAGTTTTTACGCTTTTTATTCTAAGGGGGTAAATTATAGTATTAATATGCAAATTAAATCGTATCTTCCTCATCTAAGTACCTGCATTGTTTTTCAGCTGTTTATAGAACGAGCAGTGAGTTAATTTCAGATCACAATCACAACAAAAATGATCACGTCTATCATGAAAGAGTTCACTATGATATGAGAAGCATTTCATAAGTTTTACACACGGTAAGATTAAATCGAAAAAACAATTACAAAATAGCCTTACAAGCCTTCAATGTAATCTCTATTGTTCCTTATTACAGTTTCCCGACGTTTGGCAAGTTTTGTATTCTGAACAGGACACCTTCATTGTTGTGGTGTCCGATTACTAGATATCTCACCAGAAGCATCTTCAGTTGTACCGAAACGTTTCCTCCTGAGTGGTTGTTTCAGTTTATCAGCTGAACGTTTTATTAGATATCTCAACAATGGTGTGTCAATCAAAATTCTGTCACTCCCATCTCTTTGAGTGGTTGTTTACCTCGCTCCTTGCTGTCCTTTGAGCGTGTCCAATGGTCAAATTCGTTGCTAGTTCTGTCTTTGCTGTTTCCGGTCCTCTTTCTATTCGATCCTTCTTCCACTGTTCTAATCGAAAGTGAAATAGTAAACCTATCTCCATTTCAGCTTCTGAATGCCTTTGACAACTCTTAAGTCGCTCTTAAGCAAAATAAAATACTAAATATTATCACTTTTATTAATCTTTCTTCAGTCCAAATCCCATTTCATCTTTGTATTTTCCATAATTTCCAATCTGTGTATAACCACAGATTTACTTTCCAAATTTCTCTATACATTCAATAAATTCCGGCTCAGATTCTAAAACTCTTACAGGTGTACTGTCTGTGATAAAGAGCAACAAAGATTATATTGAAGGATTGATTTTGTAAATTTTTTTGATTTAATCTTACAGTGTGTATAACTTTTGAAATACATCTCGCATATACGTATACAAACACTGGCAAAAAATGATGGAACAAGCAGAGCTTACGTTTATAACTTTACAATGATTATTTTTTTGTATTGAAATAAATGTTCAAATCGAAAATAAAAATTGCATTCAACAAGCTTAAGGCTACATTACATATTTCTTCAGAAAAAAAAATCCTAATTGCCTGTAACAATAGGGTTGAGGAAAAAAATATTGTTGGTTACTCCTCCTTGGAAAAAAATAATGGAACATACCATGTTCTGGAAAAAAGTAACGGAACACACCCTATTATCGTAAATACGTCCGCCCATTTAATGTGTTTTCAAATTGGATCTGTACAAAGAAATATTAACCCTATAATCTGTGTTCTTTGTTCGTTGTGTTCAATATATAATACAATAATCATGACATCACGATATGAATACAGTGAAGATGCGAAAAAGCGTATTGTAACGCTACTAAATGAAGGGAAAATACAGAGACGTTGCAACAGTGTGATAAGGCAACACCACGTCAAGATAAGGAACTGCGAAAAATCTGCCTTAAAACGAGAAGAAGTTCACCCAGACAGCTGAATTCGGAGTGGAGAAAACATCATATAAATGTCTGTGATCGCACTGTTCGGATAGGTTAGCCAAAATGGGTTTCAAGTTCTGCAAATCTAAAACAAAACCTATGAAGAAACACCAAAAGCAGCGTTTGAGATGGGCCAAAAAATATGTAAAATGGACTATAGACGATTGGAAAAAGTGGTGTTTTCTGATGAAAGTTACATCTGTGTCGGTTGCGGTAATGATGCTAGAACGTTCGTTTGGCGTCGTGCTCACGAAAAATTTCATCAAGACTGATTACCAATTTGGGGTTGTATTTGCTGTAAAGGAGCTGGAAAATTGTGTATGCTTAAAGGCACTGTTAATGGAAAAGTATACGACGAAGTTTTGGGGCACTTTCTTATTCCCAGCATTGAGCAGCATTATTAAATTGGATGAGATTTATCAAGATGATAATGCATCATCACATCGAACTAGAGATGTCAAGGAGTTTCTTCGTTCAAGAAACATAAAAACTTTACCATGGCCTGCCAAAAGCCCTGACATGAACCCAATAGATAAACTCTGGGGAAAACTTAAATCTTCAGTAAATGATTTCAAAGCAACAACAAAGAATGGATTAAAAACAGCCATTGCTACGAGCTGGGACAACATCGATGCGGAATATTGCAATAACATTCTTGTTAGTTCAATGCCGGATCGCCTTAAAGCTGTAATCAAAGCCAAACGGGGTCCAACAAAGTACTGAGGTATCAGATTTATGAGGTATTATTACTTTTTTTAATGTGTTCCGTTACTTTTTTCCAAGGAAGAGTAACCAACAAGATATTTTATCTCAACCCTATTATTACAGACAATTACGATTTTTTTTTTCTGAAGAAATATGCAGCCCTAAGTTTGTTGAATATAATTTTTATTTTCAACCTGAAACATTTATTTCAATACACTGTACAAAAAATTAACGTTGTAAAGTTATTAACGCAAGCTCTGCTTGCTCCATCATTTTTTGCCAGCGGTTGTAGAATTTTCTAAGACATATAAGACGTCTTTGTTAGCACGTTCAAATGATTATTTCAAACACAAAACTTCATATGGTCATTTTCTGGCTTCATTTACAAGCGCACTCTGGGTTTCAGGAAGCCACACAGGTAAAATGGCAGTTAACCGAAACAAAACAGAAACGAAACGCATTGCATTAAACTGGGTATTAAACTTGTACGCACGAAAACTGCGCATCATCCATTTCTTGAGAACGAAGCCATATCGAGTCTCATTAGAATGATGTTTTTTTTGTTTAAAAATAACTACTCCGAATACGCTAGCGAAGTTTGTATGTTTTGTCGTGGCACACACTGTATTTTGCATGAATTTATCATGCAAACTTTATTTGCTTAATCGTACAATTTGAAACCTGCATCTTTGAAACATAATAAAACCTCTCTCCCATGCATAGGAACAAAGGAATGCTTTCTTACATCTCCGTTCCTTAAATTTTTTATACAACCTTTCTTGTCATTTATAAAACGAGTCTTATATTTTAGGAAGCAGTTTCCAATCAAAATCTCATGGTCTCTGCAGATAATAGAAAAATATAGGAGACTTGGATTATTTCCACGTACTCTCAAAGTGAGTCGCTTTAGTCACTAGTTCTGATGTCATGCAACCCATTTATTCATTAAAAGACGATTGACAGCTTTAACGGAATTACGAGCGCGAGAATGCAGCAGGGAAATTTACGTCAAGATCGGACGATCAATGTGATTACGATCAGCAGCATTAACCCAACTCGCATGGATTGCTAATCGTGACATAACTCTAATACCGCAGTCTCACTTTCCTTAATTTTGCAAAAGTTATTTATTAGATTTTTCGTTCCTCATTGATAAAACAATCTTTCAGGTGAGTCGAGTTTTTCATTCATCCTGAATAAATAAATTATTTTAACAAATTTTACAGGAAGTAAAGTTATTTCAAAATTTGACAAAAGATACTCTAATAACATTGTAGATCTAATCTAATGATGCTGAATTCTGAAAGCTTTTTTGCTTTTGACATTATAATCTTGCTGTGGTGTATATGTATTTATCTGATATTAACAACGATTCATAGCCTGGGAATATATGGATATTCTCCAGGTCCATATACAAAAACAAATTACAAGTCATAAAGCGCCAACAAATGTCATTCCCAAAAAATGAAATTGATGGGATAATTCATAGTTGACTGTTAAATTACCTAAATTCGCTCTTTTTGTAATGTTTTTACGAAGCGATTTTTTTATTTCCTTGTGGGATTCTTGTTGATGAATTAATGTTGTGGGATTAGCCATTGCATTGCAAAATCTTTCAATTTGAGCTCCACCATACCTTTCTCCGTGAGACGCTGCTAAGATAATTTTTATCTACACCATTAAGAGTGCTTTTCTTTCCATATCCGAGTAAAAAAATATTTAACGAGGATAGCCAACTTTCCAGTAGGTTCCTTGCAGTGCTCCAACGTGTAGTCTTCATGAATAAAGGGCTTCTTTGGTCTATAAGGTTTGGAAATTTCAAATCTTAGTAAATACAATAAGAAATAGCTACGAGATCCGTGATCCGAATTTTATTAGATCAAAAATAAATCAAGACTGCCGCTGAAACATGTGCAACATTGAAACAATTTTGACGGGAAATTTTCGACCAATTCTAACCATTACCATGTTTTCCTTCTATAGATCTGATCTTACACCAAGCCTGTACTAGCCGTTGATGCACTCACTAGCGGTAAAACTCCTTATGGCGGATGTCTTTATAACGAAATTTTCTGTAGTTAGAATTTTTTTAAAGTTCAGTTGGCCACACATAGATACCCAATGTTAAATAATTTCACCTTCTTATTACGAATTCTCTTTATAACGAACTAAATTCTCGCTCCCTTCGAGTTCGTTATAAGGAGTTTTTACCTGCATAGAAAAATGCTAGTGTTAGAATGCTTCGAAGTGATGATGAACTCGAGATACGTACAATTGTATTATTGCAAGATTCAAGTCTCAAATAAGTGTCATTGTGCAAGATAAGTGTTATTGCAAGCCTTCTTTGAGTTTACGAATAAATAAGATGGTGATTAGTTACGTAAATGTGTGAAAAACAATGATGACTACGTAATGACTCGTATGAAAATAATGTTAATGAATATTTTTATAGTCTGCAATAAATCATTTGTATCTTTGTTTTCCTAATTGGTGAATGGACCTTAATTATAAAAAATACCTCGGATATCATGGTAGCATATTTAATTAATCATGTTTGTAAATTTTTGTTGGGTTGAAGTGTCAGAAATAACCAAAATGATTTGATTAATTAGCACGAAATGAGCACTAAAGTCATCATGCTTTTTTTTTTTTTTTGCTGTTGTTATTTAGCACTCTTTATTCGTAATGGTTGGTTGGTTCGTTAGATTTATGGACACATCAACAGCTAGGTTATTTTGCGCCCTTTCACATTACTATTATCTTTTACCGAAAACAAACACAAACAATCCATGCCTACGGCAGGATTCGAACTCGCGACCCGACGGATTCGAGAACTGAAAAGCCTACGCCCCAGCGCTCTCGGCTTTATTCGTAATGGACAAATTTTTCAAGTAGCCCTGAAGAATGAGCAGAAGTTATTTTAATTTTAAATGTTGAATATTCTAACACGCGCCTTTGCTTCTCAAAATAAATGATTTATTTCGTGAATACGGAATGTAAGCATTTGTTAAAGTAGTTCGTTGTACGCAGTCTACTGAAACATCAAATAATGTCGAATTCGAACCTGTCAAATAACAATCAGACATCGTCCAAAATTTACCTCGTTTTCACTGGACTTAAAAGTCAGCAAAATATGATGCTCCAATGGTTACGATGATACGGGCAAGTGTAGTCGATCACTTACTTAGATCCTGGATGATTTTTGTCATCTGTTGCTAATTTACTGAAGTAAATGATGGTGCCCTTCTTCCCCCGTTCTACCTAATGTGGGAAACTCCATTGAATACCAGCTCCATCTTTGCTGAATAAAGTCAATTCCCAATGGCCCAAAGTTTTACCGTGTACATCTTATTTTCAGCAAAATCAAGTATTTGTATATAGGCTTATTTCATTAGGAACTAGTGGTAAATGGGCCACCCCGTTTGGATATTTATATAAGTATATTCAGTTGTTTTTTCGCCAATAATCAGCAAGTTACGAGCATTGTTATGAGCAAAACCAACGGCTACAACAATGGTATTCAAAATTTACCACGCGAAACTAATTTTCATGCAACAATTCATGCAACAATACGTTTTTGCGGACAAAAAAGATAATTTTTTTAGTAATCATAGAGGGGTGATTATGGTAATAGTAATTAGCCAAAAGCTCTTTGCTTAATAAGTATGTATGTGTCCATTGTAGCAATTATAAAAAATTTATAACTAAACAATAATAAATATACAAAATCAGCAGAGAAAACAAACTTCAAAATTTAAAACCTTCATATAAAATTCTTTAAGCGCTCGTTAAATTCTCAAGAAATATATTTGTAAATGTTTCTAAAATAATTTATGCAATTTTTAAAATCTGTGAGTGTTTTCAAAACTGTCTAAATTTTTTTTTTTTAAATTTGAATAATCCTCGAAAAACTGTGGAGTTTCCTGCTTCATGACCAACAATATACGTTTCATAAAAAATTTTCAAAAATTTTCACAAAACAGTCATCCAGTGATATGGTGCTCTTCACTTGCATGCTGTAGATCTAAAACTTCCAAAAAAGAAATAATAGAAGACATCAAATTTGAGAATTTGAGGTTTTCAATTTTGAAATTTGTTTTGTATGCTAATGTTGTAGCCGTTGGTTTATGTGAACATTTTCTCTTAATGAAAACTCTTCATATTAAATCTATTAAATAATAATAATAATAATAATAATAATAATAATAATAATAATAATAATAACTTTGTTTTTTGCAAAATAATTAGTCTTCGTCAAATTTTCTTACATGGCCTTCTTTTAAGCAATGCATTTAAAGAGACTAATTATCGGTCATTAAATCTTTTAAAAGTACAAACAGAAATCTTTACTTTTCAAATAATGCAATTGTTTAAAAGAGAACCATTTGTCTTTCTTGGAATTGACATTTCCTGATTTGCTACACGGGGAAGGTGTGTTGTGGGTGTTGACTGTCATGACAACGGGACATAAACAGACCCACTGATCGACTGACCTACGGCAGGAAGTCACTGTAATAATTGCCAAGGAAGACCTCCCTCTTGGCGAAGAAGTGGTTCGATTCCTGATTGGTCGACTCAGGCCCTCCACCTCCGACTTTCCTCTGGGAACGTGTTTGTCACTAATGAGTTTCGGATGGGACGTAACAACGTCGATATTGTGGCACGAGATTTTTCAATTGTCTGAAACAAAGGGAGGCAAATAGAGCACCTTTCCCTTCAGTCTACTTTCCTTGTTACATCACGTACACACACTTCAAAAGGCTAGGCTTTCCCCCTCCCTCCTTTTATTTTTTATTTTTTTATTTTTTTTTATCTTTCATTTATTTATTTTTATTTATATTTTTTTGACGTTTCGACACATTCATTGTGAAAACAATTGATAAAAAACTACACAACAGCTGACTTCTCATCGCGGTTTTGTTCTTCCGTTTGACAAAAATAGGTTTTACTGTTTGCAGTTTTTTTGTTGTTGTTGATACGTTGGCGAGGATGCATTTCTTTCACGCATCGCATTGTGTTATCGGTAAATTCCACTGGAAATAAATTGATATAAATGGTGTGAAAGTAATTCTTTTTTGTTGAGATTATTTATTTGTCATCGTGGTTATAAATCACGTCGTCGACTTTATGTAAAAACATTTTAACTATACCTCCTGGAAAAACAACTGCAGGAAATGATAGAGATTTGTTTTCGGAATAAAATTGACATTGAATCTTCTAAAATTCCTAAACATTTACTCATTCTTAAAGAACGGTTTTAGTATCGCATTAGTCATCTCAGCATGAATTAAATTTAAATGCTTCTGTTTCTTTAAAGCAAACTCTGACTTCTCCTGTTTAATTAATTCGTGAATTTAAAAAAATAAAATTCTTTAATTAAGATCATAGGTGATATAAGTCTAAAACTTATTAATATTATTTAGGTGAGATGAAAATTTTTGCCTAAAATAAAGTAAATAAATTTTACAATTGCAGTTATTAAATATTTTAATTAATTCAAGTCAAATTTTTAGGTTAATAAATCTTTCATTTTTATATGAATCGCCACAGTTTATAAAATAATGAATATATAAACAAATAGTCCGGTGTGTTTTTTTAAACAATTCCAAGGAAAATCTAAAAAAAAATAAAAATAAATTAAACAAAATGATGTGAGAGGAATTGCTATTTGAGTGTAATGCACACAATTCTGACGAACGATAGATTGGAACTCCACTGATTTCATGAAAATTGCTTCATCTAACGTTGCAATTTTCTAATTTTGATTAGTGGTTGAAAATATTTCCAAAATACAATAAAGTTCATATATAATTCACAAGACTAATCTTGCCCCTATTTCTCAGCAATGGTGAATTTGATAATATATAATATCGCTCCATTTTGTCTCCCATACTGTTCGCTTTGTTTATTAACGATCTTCCTAATGCCTTAGCTGGTTACAAAGTAGTGATGTACGCTGATGATGTGACGCTGGAAGTTGCTAATGACCTTTGGCCTCTCTAAATGTTGCAGCTAAGAGGCTATTTGATTGGAGTGGCCAGAATAACTTAAGAATTAATGTAAATAAAACTCAAGCGATGTTTTTCTTTCATCGTAATAAGCAAAACCGAACCTGATATCTATATTGGTAATTTTGGGATAGGTATTACGAAATCTTTCAGATACCTTGGGATTGAATTGGCCCATGATTTGTCTTGGGATTTGCATGTAAATTCATTAATACAGAAATTAAATCGTAACATAGGTATTATTTCTAGATTAAATTATTTACCCCTTAATTTATTAATTCTATTATACAAGGCTCTGATCCACTCTAATCTGTGCTATGGTATTATATTTTGGGGAGCTACTACGCAATATAACATGTCTAGAATCTTGAAACTGCAGAAGTGGTTTTTTTCGGATTCTTTTAAAAGTCCCCCGTGGTACTTCTATTTCTTGTTATTTTCAGGAATTGGAAATATTTACTATATATCAAATCTATAAGATGCAACTTTGCGTTTTTATATATAAGACCATAAATCGGCTTTTACATATTTCACCTATGATATCTTCAACCTTGGTAAAGGATATACACGGTTACCCTATTAGGCAAAAGCTTAGCACATATTTACCTAAAGCAAAGAATAAGTACGCAAGTAATCGCGTTTCCCATGCTGGTATTTTGGAATGGTCTAAGCTCCCATATGAACTTCGCTCATTAAATTGCTATTTAGTTTTTTATCGTGCATTAAAACAGTACGTTCTTCAGAATATACTTCCCAACCCTTATTGAATATACCGGTTGTTGATTTGTCCTGTCAACGGTGGTTTGAATTGGCGCCTGACTGAAAATTGGTTTATTATTCTTTTTATTAATATTAGCTTAGTTATTACTAAATCTATTAATATTTAATTTATGCTAATTTGTCTAGTTTAAGTTTTATTTGATACTGCAATAATATATGATTTATAATTAAATTTCTTTGATTCTGTACGGTGCCCAAGGGAGCCTACTTGTCGGTCTTGTACCATACCAGCTCCCCTTGGGCATCTTTTGTATTAACAATTCAAATAAATAAATAAAAAAAATAAATAAAAAAATAATGATTTTTATTTGATTGTAAAGTTTAAAATTACAATTCGCTTTATTATAGAGTGACATTTGTTTGAATAAATTTTTTAACATATAAAGTGCATTCAATACATGTAGGAGTTATGCTGTATTCACTTTAAATTGGGTTATACAATTGACCTTTAAATGATTTAATACAGCGGTTCTCAACCTTTCACAGCCGCGTACCGCTAGAGCAAAATTTACAGCTCTAGATGGCTAAAGCAAAATTCTCTTTCGTTTACCGTTATAACTAAACAACTAACAAAACATTGCCAAAGACCATTTGAGCCCTTAGGAGGCGTATTCTTCAAGTACCACCAGTTTACCCCTTGCGTACCACCAATCGGTTCTCACCAGTGGTACGAGTACCACGATTGAGAACCGATGATTTAATAGAAAAAAATTATGTATTAATATAATAAAAATTTATTAAATGGGTATTTTAAAATATCAAGCAGTATTAAACCTATTAAAACTTAGTACTTAAAGTTGAAAATGGAAAATAGAATAAATTTTAAAGTAATGAATTGATCATTTCCATTCCTTTATTGAATTTAAACTTTTATTGAATTTAAACTACCTCCCATCTGTACATTACAATTTTAATTTTATTTGGAAATTACCCATTCATCGTATTAAAACTTAGTCTTTAATCCTAGTTGCATTTCATTATTTTGCAGATTTGAAAACAAAAAAAATTAAAGAATTTCCTTTTGTATTCATCTTTAAGCTGCAACAAGCATCCGATGACCTAAATACTTTATTTGAAATCCACGCTCTTTTAAATGAAAGTGTATGATGTGAATTCTAAATCCTAAAAATTGCCTTGCAATATTAAAAGATGGAATAAAACAGCATGTAAACAAAGTAACTGTAACAATCTCTGAACATTTGCCTTCTTTCATTGTAGAACGAGTTTATAATATTATCCAGTAACAGACACTAATAAAACATTTAAAAACATAATAGTTACACATTATATTCATGCACATCGATTATTATTGGTGAATTCAGCTATATTAACTGAAAAGTAATAATCATAAATTTGATGGATAAATAAATTTAGCCATTGCAGAGCATCGTCAATATTTTTAATTCGAAAAATAAATTTGCAACTCGCGTTGACTTTAATTGTCCCAAATGCGAATTATTATTGATTCATGGGAATAGGTGTTCGTAAAATTAGTTTCAAGGACGACTTTTGAAGCGAATCGATTTCGGTTTGATGGCCATAATAATATGATGCACAAAATAACGGTTCACAAATGTCAATAAAGTTTATTGTGTTTTCCGATTTCTCCGAATTTCAAAGTAGCCTTATATTTTGAAGAGCTTCGAGTTACGCGTTAATATGATAAATAAATGAAATATTGACTTCACGGGCTATTAATAATCAAAACATTATTATAAAAATAACCTTAAATAGCAGATCTGGTTGACCGTTTTATTATTTACGAAATATATATTAATTTGCTTCATTTAATTCCAGACAATTCTTTATAAATGTCAGCATTAAGATGAGGACGGAGAAATTGAAAACGTTTGTATTATTAACGTGGTGGAAAGCGTCTTCTGGATGAAGATCAAAGGGGAAATTTAATTGAAATTTAGCTCAAGACCACTGCAATTTGGTTCAGATTGATAAATTCTTCAATGGTGGCAGTTTGCTTGTTGTCTTTTCGTCGGCACTTAGTGGATTTTAAGCATTCCGCACTCGTGGATGAACTTCGAGAAAGATGTTCCAATTATTTATTTATTTGCTTTCCTATGTCTTGGCTTACTACATTAACTGAAAGTCCCCTTTACAGGCCGACTTTTAAAACAAACTCGACGGTCGCTGACTCACTAATGTCTTTGCAAGAAATAGAGAAACGACTTCTGAATTCTTCTTAATGTTTTCTTTACAATGTTTGTTCTTGAGTTTGCATTTTTTTCAGGTAAAAAATAAAAAAATCTGATTAAGTAAATCAAAAAAGATATAAACAAATTCACAGACTTGAGTTCTTGAGTTAAGCAATCCATTGAGCTCGTTATGCGAATTTTCTTTTTTTTTTCCAGTTTATGATATTAATGAACAAGCAATAGTATTTCAAGAATTATTATATAATATTTTAATACTTTAATAGTGAATGTAGACGAAAAGAAGGACGAGACAAAAAAATTATTTGTATATTATTTAGAATTATTTATCATATAATTTATCAATAAAAATTACTTAAGTAGCAATGGTTAATATTTTTATAAATAAATAGATAACTAAATAAGTAGATTTAGTTGACGTTCATATATTATAAGATTTAAGATGATGTTAAGGACCCTTCTGTTATAATTATTTCGAGCTACACTATAATAACGTATGATAATAAAGTTAAATGTACGCAATTTAAGCCTTCCATAAGTTTTATTACAAATGTTATTTGATAATTTTACAAGGAATATAAATAAAAAATGTTCTAGGGAAAAATTGACTCATATATTTAAAAACTAAATTTAGTGAAACAGTCTTGTATAATAAAAATAATATATATATAATTTTCTTAGAAGAAAACTGTTGTTTTAAAATACCTTTATATTAATTTCATAAGTGACTGGTTATAGTCCATTTAACTATTGATCTCATCAAATCAAGCGTACGAAAGTGAGTATTATTCAGCAGTACTGTTAAAAATAAAACTTGAGATATTATAAATATCTTTTCAATGGGTAAAAGCCAGTTTACTTGCTTGATGGCCCTCTTTAAAGCTTGTTTATTTATTTTTGTAATCTGAATTAGCTGCAATTGACTTTCGGCTGCAGTTCCTAAAGATCTCATTCAATTTAGATGAAAGTTATAGCTAAATTTAAAATTCAAAAGTTTATTATATATTAGTAGGACCTGAAAAAAAAAACCGCGCAGATTAATAAGTTCTTGTTCTGTATCTCGTATATTATGTATATTAATAATAAGTAGATGCCGTTTAAAAAAATTTGTTATTTTACGTGAACTGATTCAAGTCCCAAATTCTGATTGTGTATTAAATTACATATGATGATGAACTACCTAGATCAGAAACTGTATACCTAAGAAACAAATATTAAATTCGATTACTGTTTCATCTTTGAAGAATAATTTACTATCTAGATAGCTGTCTCCTTGCTCATAATTACTGGTTGGGCGAAGTAAAATGTACATTTCATATATGGGGCTTCAATTGTACCTATATAAAAATCGCCACATGGCCCAAAAAAAAATTTATTTATTTAAAGCAAAATTCCTTCCTTATAGTCACATAACAAATTTACTTTTATTTATAGTAAACTAATTGGATACATATCTGAGTTTTATAGCCTATAAATTTTATTTTGATTTGAGAGTCGTATTAACTTTTAAAAGGAAATCTTTTGAATTCTTTCGTAATGACACGTTTTAACACAAGAGGGCAATCATGCAATCGTTCAGTCCACAAAAGATTTTTCAGTAAATTGAACACTGGATTTTAATTTCAGCAGCTGATAAATCTGCAAGAACTATGACAATTTTATAATAATGTAAGTATCTTTAATGTACTATCTACTTTAGAAACATACTAGAAAAATTGCATACATTTTATAGCGCACACACAAATTATACTTACATGTTTATATAAACCTTTTGACTTGTAATAACTTATTCTATAGCCACACGAAATATTGACCTTTCCTCCCGGGAAATCCTGTATTTTACAAAATATTGAATTTATAACCGTAATTACAAAAATATTTTTTGATCTGTGTTAAATAAATCTTGAATTAACAGGCATTGGTCATGTGATCATCCTGGGGTTTATTAATCATCCAGTATGATACGAGATTAATATTATTAACTAATTTACAGTGTCCAAGTAGTTCGCTCGGCAAATCTCCAGTGGCGATAGTTCAATTGGTCTGATGAATAAATTATCATATTTGGCGATTATACATGGCTAATTGTATTTATATGGATAGTTTTTATATGGGAAAAAAATTTTTAAGTTTAGATAAAAACCAGTTAAGAATGCGTGATATTTCATTATCATAACGGTATCCATGAAAAGCATCGTTTAACGATGTTGTTTTCAGTTATACTGTATTCTCGAAGTCAGTTCTGTTGCCAATTTTTTTCGAATTGGCAGATTCGGATAGACTATCCGCTAGAGCATGAAAAAGCTATAATAGACACACATGTCCTATCTATTCGGGAACATGGCCACAATGGTGGTTAAAGTTTAAAATTTTGGTCGTTCGATCCGGGTCACAAAACCAGAATGTTTAAATGACATCGTAAAACATCGTTGAAAATCACATGTAATTGACCAATAACCTCGAAAATGAGATTATCTTGTGATTAAAAGGATATGACGATAATCATGACACCTGAAAATCGGATTTCACGCATTAACAACAGTACAACCGCTTTTATTGTTTAAATTAAATGGACCCTTAAGTGCGTCTTTTAATGTGATAAGGCATTCGATGAACGATGCTTAAGAAGAATTCTTCTTCTTTCTAAAGTTATAAATAAAATAATTGTTGAATGAATTTTTTTTTATAAAATGCATTTATTAAAACTGTATTTAACTTTCTTTGTTATATGCACGGGTCTTTATTATTATTAATAATAAAATCATCGATTTTCGCTTCGCATATATGTTATGCTTCATAATTTTAAATTTTAAATGTGGCTTAAAAATGAGATTCTGGCTTAAAGAAAATAGTTATTGGCTAAAATATTGGCTATAAAAATTTCACGTATGAGCGGTCACTGATAATTTATGATTAAACAATGTTAAATTTTCGTAAAAAAAAAATAGATCTGGACGCGTAATGTAGCCGACGAAAAAGACAAACCGGAGCACTAAAAAGTCACATGACCAAAGTAGATCTAGCAACAATCCAATCTTCATTGTTTCCATCTTGGATTTAAACAATCAGTATTTTATCGTTTGTTGCATACAATGAAGGATGGATTGTTGGTCGACCTATCTTGATCATGTGATTTTTAAGTGCCCCGGCCTGTCTTTTTCGTCTACTACGGACGCGTAATATATGACGTAATCTACGTTTAAAAACTACAATTACGTCCGTCTTCCAAAGATTATTGTAGTTACGCGATTATTTCGTAAATTAACCTGATCTTTATGGCTTTAACCTGTCCAGTAAAAATAAATAAAAAAAGCAGTCATTAAATTCTAATTACAGAATATCCAGTAAGAAAATTAAATCTTCAACCTTTCGTTATTAATTATGAGTTAATACAAGTAATTCAAAATACAGGGTCTTTATAATTAAAGTTCCATTTTGACATGGCCATAAAAAAAACTTCTGGACCAAAAGCTATAATACTTGGTAATACTATACAAGAGGGCTTGGGAAGTTCATATCCACCAAAAAAAAAAAAATTAGTTCAAAAGGTCACCACCAGCATGGAATGGCGCTCTATGCAATATTCGTATACGAAATTAGACACGAAGACACAGGTGTATTCAGTAAATGGTGGAGGCCACATTCAACATGTAACTAATTTTAGTAACGATTAAAGACTTGTTAACCTGTGTCTTCATGTCTAATTTCGTATACGAATATTGCATAGAGCGCCATTCCATGCTGGTAGTGACCTTTTGAACTAATTTTTTTTTTTTTTGATGGGTATGAACTTCCATGCCCTCTTGTATAATATTACCAAGTATTATAGCTTTTGGTCCAGTAGTTTTTTTTTTATGGCCATGTCAAAATGGAACCTTAATTATAAAGACCCTGTATATTCTTAGATAAATGATTTATTTTTATATCTTACAGTTACAAAATTAATTGATGGATGTAGAAGAAAAGAAGAAACGAGACAACCCTGGAGTAAACCAAAATTGGACAGAGTGGCAAGACATTGAAAAGAGCTGAGGTTTCGAAAATAGAGATTATCCTTTGTCAGAGCAAAATATATAAAGGTTAGTTTCTATCCGAAACGCCAGCTCTTTTCAAGGTCTGACCACTCTGTGTCCAGTAACAAAATTAAAAATTCTTCTAACCGAAATTACTAAATAACGATTTCTAAATTAAGTGATTCAACGCGAATATATCGCTGCCTGCTTTAAATCTTGTATTTGAAAAAACGTGAATCATTTATTTATTTTCTATAGGAAGAAAAAAAAAAGCAATCGTGCTTTCGACTGTTTTTTTTTCTATCCTGATGTGTTTGCTTTGTGTTTTATTTATTTCTTTTATTTTTCTCGACTGTTTCGTTTCAAATTTTGTTTTGTGTTTGTGTTGAATTTTTTTCTCTTCAAAATCAATTTTGGAAGCAATTGTTCCCCGGTTTTGAAACGTAAAGCCGTGGGTCGACCGGCGTGTGTCCGAGTCGATTCGTCGATTGCACCGCTTCGGCCCCGTGTTGACAAATGCGTCTTTCGCCCCTGTCATGCCGTGACTACAGAGGGAGCCAGGGGACCTCGGGACCTGATCCGAGAACGTGATCTCGGCCAAGACGATTATCTCAATGACGCATTGTCAGTGAGAAATGGATGCAGCTGCACATGATGAACCTTGGAAAGTGGAGGGAGAGGGAAAGAAACTGGGAAAAGACGAACAGAGAAAGAGAGAGAAAAAATATCACACCGGGAGAAGAGAGGAAAAAATCAAGTCTCCAATAACGTCATCTTTCTTCTTAAATTTTTAGGGGCCAAAGTGGACAATAGGATTTTGGGATAAACCGTGAAGGAGACGTTGAACCAATAAAAAAGCAACCTACTTTAAGGCGCTTTCACTCTTTTTCCCCCCTCTCTCGAAGCAAACAAATCGACAAAAGAATCGCAAATCGCTGAAATAAGATCATTAAAGTCTTCCTGAATTTTATTTCAAGAAGGGCGTTTGTCAACAAACAAAACCTTTTTAAATAAACGTCCTTGTTAAAATGTATTGTATTGCAAGATTTAGATTGGGTTTTCACCTAGACATTGTATAAAATAGGAAAAATGTTAAATTTTACCCTTGGCAAAATTTGTAGATTCATTCTTTAAGAAGACATTTCCAATGACTATTGAAAATGTTATCGTATATAACTTACGATCTATAAAATTAATTGATGAATATGGAATTTTTGAGGTGTGTGTTCGTTCTGCAGTTGCACTCAGTCATTCATTCTCTCTCTCTCTCTCTCTCTCTCTCTCTTTAATGGCTATTAATGTCGTTCATTATTATAGTACAGGAATAATATACGACATTTTTCGCATTTGATATGCAGGCATTTCTATATCTGGCACATGAAATATTACGAAAAATATAGGAATTCCTATGTCATCTTTGTGAGTAGTGAGGTGAAATATATGGAACTTCAAACTGCGGAGACTCGTGGTGGAGGAATTTGAAACTACGATTACAGAGTGCTTCATTAGTAATAAGGGACATTTTTTGCGCGCAAGTATACCTTGGAAGCGATTACTTTGCTTTCAGGTGAAGTGGATTCGTGCGTATTGTTGAGTAGTGGAAGAAAAAAGTTGAGAGCGCAATAATACATTAAAAGTAGACGAAGTTACCACTTTTTCCTGATTAAGTTTTTTTTCTCATCTTTAATGTTTTAATTCTAAACAGCTAATTTGTTTCTCAATAAATATTTTTTGCGTAATTATCTGCCTTAACTGCGGATCTGTCACTAGGGTTAACACATACACACCGCTTTAACAATGGAGTCTTTGTATGGCTACATGTGCTCAAATTTTTTCGTTTTCTCGGTTTATTTTGAAAAGCGAAATTTAGCATTTTATTATTTTTCAAGCACCAATAGTAGCTCTAGGTAAGTAACATATTTCAATTTGGTGAGAATCTATGGGATACATGTTCCCTTGTAAGTTAAAACAGAAGCACATTTCATTTACTCTATAAAAACAAGATAAAATTGTTGCATCTTATTTTGCTCAACTTATACTCCATTAAAATTAACAGGAAAAAAAATTTATTCGTTGTACATTTTGTGTTGGATATCATTTTCACCGGAACTTAGAGCATCATTCATTTAAACGATTTGCTTTGATGTACCAAGGATATATCAGTTTCTCTTAGCTCCTTTGTTACACTGTCTGAAAATTTTGAAATAATTTTTTGCTGATAAATGATGTCTATTTATTAGGACAGATAGCTTTTTTACGAAAGGGGTAGTTTTGATTTCATTCTTATGTCAAGCTTCGCTAGTGCGCTTAATAAATTAACATTCAACAAAACGCGGTAAATTAATTTAGGGGACTTGAAAACACGTCAGAGTTTCTCTCCCCTTTGATAATTAAAAAAGCTGGCCAAATTTAATTATCAACGGATAATTATCAAAGGTAATTTATTAAGAGAAGATATCATAGTAATTTCTTAAAAAATATTTTAAATAATTAGTCTGGCAGCAAAAGGCCCACTGGGAAACCGGCCCACATTTTACCGAACCGGGCCCACAATCTATGGCTCGTTTTAGAACTTGATGGCCAATCTAGATCGACTGCCCTACGGGAGATTCCAGCATCCCTGAGGACCAGTGCGCACAGAATAATTAAGTGGTCCAGGTAATTTGAACGTCCTCTGCATTATACCGTCAAAACGGCGTCCATTTTGAAGTCCGTGTACATTACCTTCATAGTGGTTCTGTGTATCGTGGCCTGTCTTCTTCTGATAAATAAAAGCGAAATTTTCAACTCTGTGGAAATTTACCTCAAGTTGTTGCATGTCTTCGTTCAAATGAACCAATTCCTTTATATTTTTTATATTTTTTTAATATTTGAACATTATCTTACCTTTAGAATTCGTTATGAAATTTCAGCGTTCTAAATTTGTTTATACTTTTAGAAATAAATATGCAATAATTATCCACCTAGAAAATAGCATGTATATAGCCTAGCTGTCACGTGTAAATAATTAGCAAATGAGTATTGCGCAGTGGAAAGAGTCACGATGACAGAAGGCGTTAAAATATAAATATAAATGTTTATTAAATAGCCATATAACAGAACTCAGTAGGTTTAAATTATACCTGCTTAAATTGAACTTGGTATGAAAATAAAATATGACTGTCAAAATTTGTAACAATGACATTTGAATAATACAGTGCGTCTCTTAATTTAATGGACACCTGTGAATATTAAGAAAAGCGATAAAAATGTTTTGCAAGATGTTTTTTCTTTTCATTTACTCTTACTTTGGAACAAATACAATGTCAAAATGCTCCGCTGTGTTAATTTTAGTCAAAAAATAACAATATATTTAAAAAAAAGCAAAAATGTATAAAAAAACGTGTCTCTTATTTTAATGGACAATCACATTTGTTGGCTGTAGGGGGGTATGGATATTTTCCAAGCAATGATAAATGATATGCAACAGTTGGTATGACTCAAAAGATATTTTTTTGGTCTAAGGAACTATTTTAGTTTGCTCATTAATCATGGCTACTCGCAAAAAGCTAACTGATTTTGAGAGAGGAAGAATTCAGCAACTTAGAGATGATGGAAGCTCAATTCGACAAATTGCCAAGCAACTTCAAAAGCCTGCTAGCACTATAGGTTTATTCCTCAAAAACGGGAATGAAAAAAGAAGCAAGAAAAAGCGTGGACCCAAACCAAAACTGACAGAACGCGATAAGAGACACATCATAAACGAAGCTGCAGCAACAGGACATTCGGCTTCAAAGATTTTAGCTGATTTAAAATTGCTTATTAAGAGAAACACTGTCTGGAAAATTTTGTCAAGTTCTTCTCATTTGGCATACACGAAAAAATGTCGTAAACCTCCACTGACACAGCAGCACAAAGAGCAACGTTTGATGTGGGCGAAAAAGCACATGACTTGGGACGACGAGTGGCTCAGTGTTATGTTTACCGATGAGAAAAAATTCAACCTAGATGGACCTGATGGTTTGAACTCCTACTGGCATGATTTACGAAAGGACAAAGCAGTGTTTTCATCACGAGTGCAAGGTGGAGGATCAGTGATGGTATGGGGAGGGTTCTCATTTAATGGTACGACGCCAGTTGCATTTGTTTCTGGTCGTTTAAATTCTGAAAAATATCAAGATTTATTAAACGAATAATGGACGCGTTCTATGTGGAGAACAGTGGATCTTGCAGCAAGATAATGCACCGTGTCATAGTTCTCGTGCCACTCAATCATGGCTAAAATCAAAGAATATTGATGTTATGTCATGGCCATCTAGAAGTCCCGACCTTAACCCTATTGAAAACTTGTGGGGAATTCTTGTTCGCAATGTATACAACGATGGGCGGCAGTTTAATGATGTATCATCTTTGAAGACAGCAATCATGAATTCTTGGTATGAAATTGACCCTAACATTATTCGTAAATTAATAATTTCTATGAAAGAAAGAGTATTCCAACTTATTCAAGCAAAAGGTGGTTCAATCAATTATTAAAAACTTTGTTTTAACAAAAAAGGCAACATTGTCCATTAAAATAAGACACGTTTTTTATACATTTTTGCTTTTTTTTAATATATTGTTATTTTTTGACTAAAATTAACACAGCGGAGCATTTTGATATTGTATTTGTTCCAAAGTAAGAGTAAATGAAAAGAAAAACATCTTGCAAAACATTTTTATCGCTTTTCTTAATATTCGCAGGTGTCCACTAAATTAAGAGACGCACTGTACTTCAAATTATAAGTAATGACAAACGTACTTAGAGCTACCGAAAAAGGTATTATCAAATCCGTACCTCTAATACCAAAAATCAGCAATAGTAATGTATTAGCCACACAAGACTCCTGTTACAAATATCGCACCAACTACAATACTTGAAAAGACAAATATCCGTTCAACCTGAACGCAACGACATAAGGAGAACCTTAAACTTGATAGGTTTAACTTAAATTTGGGTATTACCACAAATCACAATGGAAATAAACCATACGTATCTTAGTCGATATTATCATAAATCGTGAAAATGACAATTAGACAATATTTCACATAAACCTAAAGGTATAGTTACTTAAGACTACTGACAATACTAAATATCACATACTATGATTCTGGTGATAAGAGACTTAGCCAAAGTAATCTATCATTAAGTAGAAACTACTGTTATAAATTCAGCAGCAAGCACAACGCTTGTTACAATGATATCTGTTAACTTTGAACGTCAAGATACAATTCAAACTATAAGCACTTTCTTTTTTTTTCCCGATAGAAAAGAGTCAAAGTCCGACTCGATATACTTTCTACAGAACAGTTTCAAAAGTTTGGTAACATAGCAATGGCCGATATTGCTTGAATTCGGGAACAAATAAAGTCATTAAATGTATAATAACGACTAGGAAAACATTTCAAAAAAATAATTGAACATGTTACAATTAAGAATTGGGAAGTTTCATTAAACCTGCCACAAATACCTAGCCAATAATTGCTACAAAATATATATATGAACAGCTTCAAACCAGAAAACACTCTCAGCTGAACACAAAGATGAGCCGTTTGAGTAGCACTCACAAACAGCTTTCGAGCAGGCTTCACTTATCCGACGCACCGATACACAAACGCTGCCGACCAATAGCAACTATGCCACTCAGGAGTTGAAGCATAAAAGAAAAGGCGTTAGCCGTTAATACGCACATAACCGGAGCCACCAAAATGACACTCGTCGAAATCGGTGCTAATAAGCACGGGGCGCACACACAAACCAACACCAATTATCGTGTACATAATTATTAATTAGGGTAAAGCCGAGGAAACGTTCCAGATAGGCTTCTAATCCAAAAGGCCACAGCCGTTGCACTTTTGAATGCACTCGTAGCTCGCTATAGCTGAGCTCCGGGAAACAAAGCTTTACTAAATCACAATTGATGCCTAATTGAAAACGGGCGCTTACCAGGATAAGCCTTCTGTGCTCCAATGTCCATGTCGGTAAATATGGAGTCCTCGCAGAACTACTGTGAAATGGCTCGCTCTCGCTTCGGCGGACATCTTGCCATGCTGGCAACTTCGCAGTGGCGGGGGCTCTCTTGCTCGACGCCGCTGTCGCTCCGCTTTTTCTCGTAGAAGGTTGGGAGGCTAAGATTGTTGGAATCTTCTCTCCGCCATCTTCCTTCTTCGTCCTTCTCTTCAGCCGCGTTCGGCTGCGCTGAGCTGCCTCGTAGTTTTCCCGGGAGACCATTCTCGATCCCCCGATGGTCGCCTTTCCTTTCGTCATCACGAATCTCCCGCCGCTCACGCTGATTGGCTCTTCCCGTGTGTTTCTTCTGGTGACGTCCTCGGTTTCGATATCCTCCTTCCGCTCTCGTTCGATGGAAAACACGAGTTCGGTAATGATCAGAGACAAATGAAAGTAATGGTGGATGACGTCATCGGAATTCGTGATGTCATTCGAATTCCGTGACACTAGCATACATTCCCTTCGATTTATGTAAAGAAACTCTAAAAATATTTTTACCAGTTTAGTGCTATAAATAAAAAAAATATTACTGATTATGTCCTCAGTAAATGACGGTAAAACAGGATGCTCTTCTTTAAAACGTAACCTAATCGTAATACTTATATTTCAACAAGATAAATACACAAATTTGAATTATTCCAAAGAAAATGTTGGATTTCGTAATGCCGATCCTTCAGAAGAATTTTGAAAAAAGAACACTGTACTTTCGAAATTTCCTAAACTTTCACTTCATGTTAAAATGTCAAAACAGTTTACTTTTCATCTTAAATAGAAAAATACACTGGTCAACACTAAATTTTTTCCTGAAATTTAATATTCCGGGTGGGCAAGAGGTGTTCAGAGCTCGCTAGCGGGAATTCTATTAGGCCAAATGCAGTACATTTTGGTGTATATACTTAGTGGAACATGCAGTTTCGATTTCTGCAAAAAAAAAAAAAAAAAAA
>JAHWFO010017593.1:3865417-3959618 GCA_023313115.1 Rhysida immarginata
TTTTTTTGCAGAAATCGAAACTGCATGTTCCACTAAGTATATACACCAAAATGTACTGCATTTGGCCTAATAGAATTCCCGCTAGCGAGCTCTGAACACCTCACGTTATTTCTTGCCCACCCGGTATATGATAGGGTATATCTAAGGTACCGATTACGAAGAAAATATTGGTTTAATTGTATCAGCTCTACTTTTTTATTTATATGAAATTATAATTTTCTCCAAAAATACCATATTTTTTCCAAACTTCTTAAATATTAAATGCTATGAAATATCCTTTTATACAATTTTCTTGAATGAACGTCTTCAGGTTAATCTCTTTGTAAACTTCAACAGTAATCGGCCATCATATGATGTCCCACCCTCCTTGATAATGGTCTTCCATTGTACGTACATATACAGCACCCATTGCATGCCACGAGAAAACACCCCAGGCCTGTATGGAGCCTCCACCTGCCTGAGTGGTCTCCACCTGAGAAGTGGGGTCCATGGCTTCGTGTGGCCTGCGCCAGACACGGACACGACTATCCGCCCGATACAGCTGAAACCGTGACTCGTCGGACCAGGCAACCCTTCGCCAGTCCTCAGCGGTCCAAAGTCGATGCTGGTTGGCCCAGGATAGGCGTTGCCGACGATGTGCAGCTGTCAAGAGTGGCACCCGTCGTGGCCTCCTGCTCCCAAAGCCTGCAGCTGCCAAGGTTCGCCAAATTGTCGTCACGAACACAGTTGAGGGACGTCCCTCGTTGTACCGCATGGTGATTTGGCCCGCTGTCGCCCTTCGGCCAGCAGTTGCAAGCCGGCTGACCCGGCGAACACCTCTGGCATCAGTGAGGCGTGGGCGGCCCTTCCGCTATCCGACATGGGTTGTAACCCCTCGTTGGGTGTACTCTCGATAGACCCTTGCAACGGTTGTGCGGGAAAATTGCAGGGTGTTGGCTACATCCGATTTTGAAGCACCCATCCATCTGACACCAACAATCATCCCCCGTTAAAATGCGGATTGCTGTCGGCGTGCTGCCATTTCTGCAGATAGTTGTGCTTACAATGATTGCGTGATATCAAGGAGTCCTGTGCACCTGCATTTCGAGAATGGAAGCAGCGGGATCGTGACAGGGAACCTGATTGGAGAGGTGTGCCATGACTTTTGGTGAGTGAGTGTATATACAGGGTCGGAACACATTAATATGACCACCTCTAATCGAAAATGTTGGAACGTCCCATGGTATGCAAATGAAAAATCATTGCATATCATTAAAAGCTGACAACAGCTGACAACTACTCCGTTAACACAGCAATTGTCGCCATCATGGGCAGAGCAAGTGATCTGTTGGACCTCCAAAAGGGGATAATCACTGGCTATCGGGCCAAGGGGGGGCAGCATTTCAGAAATGGCTACCTTTGTGAACTGCTCTAGGGCTGCCGTCGTGAAGATGTACCGCGACTGGACGAACCAGACAGTTTCGAGAAACCAATTAGGTAACTGTGGGGTCCCACGGGCCATCGATCCTAGAGGCGAGGTCGGTTACGACGCCTGGCCGATCAATAGGCATGCCATTGTTGAGCAACTGACACAGCAAATGAACAGTGGAGCCACTAGGCGTGTCAGCACCAAGACAGTGCAACGATCCCTCTTGAAGTTGCAGGCGTATGATAACAGCACCCATGTTGACGCCTGTGCATCGCCGAAAACGCCTCCAATTCGCAATGGACTATCGCCATTGGACCTTGGCCTAGTGGCAAAGGGTTGCTTTCTCTGACGAATGGCGGTTCTGGTGGACTATCGCCATTGGGACGATGGAGAATTCGCCGGGAAGCATCTGAGAACAGGCATCCCAACACCATTGTTGGCAGACGAGAGGCTGGTGGGAGAGGTGTGACTGTTTGGAGGATGTTTTCGTGGTACGGTCTGAGTCCACTGAATGCTGTTCGTTACCTGACAATCGTCGCAGACCAGGTACACCCCTTCATGTCGACAGTGTTTCCTCAGGGTGATGGCACCTTTCAACAGGACAATGCTCCCTGCCATACTGCCAAAATTGTCCACAACTGGTACGAGCAGCATGAGGATGAATTCAAGCTACTCACATGGCCACCAATCTCCCCGGACCTCAACCCCATTGAACATTTGTGGGACCATCTCGATCTCGGTGATGGAATTACGGGATGCACTGATCGCCGAATGGTCCCAGATACCTGCAACCACCTTCCGAGGACTTATTGACTCTCTGCCACGTCGACTAGCTGCTGTGCTTGCCCCGAAAGGTGGATATTCCGGATACTAGCAGGTGGTCATATTAATGTGTCCCGACCCTGTATACGAGGGTTGGGGCATAAGTCATGGCAACTATTTTTTTTTTCTTGTAGATATGTGAACGGATCACAAACATATATGTGTCGTGTGGAAGTTCTGCAGGCATAGTGTGTATTCAGAACAACAGATGGCTCTGTGATAGCTGGTAGTAGCGCAGCGAGGGCTGTGAAATCAGTCAGTAGATGAGTGTCGTGCGAGATGGAAGTAACCCGTGTTGAGCAGCGCGCTTACATCAAAATAGCCGTTCTCCGAGGGAGAAATGCGATGGAATGTCACAGTGAATTAGTGGAAGCCCTTGGGAATAATGCCCTACCATACCGTACAGTAGCACGGTGGATAGGAAAGTTTCAGCAAGGACGTGTGTCAACCAGTGATGAGCAACGTTCGGGCTGATGGTATTCAGTGCCTGAGGCTGATGATATTCAGCGCCTCCCACATCGTTGGCAGAGTGTGGTGACAGTAGCAGGGAACTAGTTTGAGGGTCTTTAGGCCCAGGTTTATCATGTCAACTTTATGTGTACTGTGTTGTCATTCTTTTGCACCGTGAAGGCCATATTGCCCTGTATACTACCGTAATAAATTAGTGTGTTACGATATTTCAGTGCTATTCATTGTCCACACATGTAGTTAACACCTTGTCCTTTCGTCTGTATATGTCACATTTTCCAACCGGACTGGTATCTTCAAGAAAAAAAATAGTTGCCATGACTTTCGCCCCAACCCTCGTATATTGGTGAAATCTTTCACCCTGCTCTTCACTGAAATCGCCAAGATTTTCTGGGAATCGATCTACATGTGAGTGCAAATAATGAAGCTTAATACTCATGTTGCAGCCCAGATCTTTCAAATTAGACAGCATACACTCAACTAACTCAGAAAATTTTTAGTCTCCAAAACAAACGATTTCCAAGCTTTTGACTCGAGTTCATTCATTGAATTCATAAAGCTTGGGTTTTTTACAAGTTGTCTAATTTGTGGTCCATCAAAAATAGTCGCTTTCCATTTTTCTGTGGTTAATCATGGAAACTTGCGTGAAAGAAATACCGTTTTTGTCAAAGAAAGAAGTCATTCACCGGTTTTGTCAAGGGCCTTTACAAGCTGTTTCATAATGCCGAGTTTAATATGTAATGGTGGCATTATAATGCGATCTCGATTTACCAAGGGCAAATTGATATATTTTTTGTACCAACCATAAGTTTTTTAAAAACCTGGTAGTTTAAAAATATTTAAAAACAAGAGCTATTAAAAAAAATAATGCCTTATCTGATTCCAGCGCAATCGAATAAGCCTAAAACTGCAAAATTATAAGAAGAAAAAATTAATAATATTGTTTTTGTTGACCAGCGTAATAGTAGCAAGATCGGATAAGAATATCAGTTTTAATTGAAAAAGCCTTTAACAAAGTCTTTAAAATCTCGTTTGAGAACCAGCCCCTTAATCTGGCCAATCTATGACTGTATGCATTTTTAAAATGGTCATTAACAAGCCGGGGCTTCTTTAAAATTCCTGCCTGGTTTTAATTAAATCGCTATTGATTATTTTGCTTATACTGTAATGAATTCGAAAAGTTTACACAACATTTGTCGATGCCCTTTTAAATGAACAAATTGAATCGAATAATACCAATAAATTATTACCGTTTTGCTGTTCCTGGAATGTAAATTAAGAGATTATCTGTGAATATATTTAGGCCTTTGGGCAAATGAGGAGAAGCTGCAATTAAGCTGAAGCACTTCAAAAATCTTTATGAAGCACAACGATGGGAAGAAAATGTCTTCGTATTTGACGTTAATTTCAGTAACATGAAATTTTAAACGTTCACATATAATCCTGCAATTATCTTATTAATTATGTCAAACACTAAATTTAACGTTATAAGCGAGCAAAATTAATGAAACTAGATATAACCTGCAAATTTAAATTGACGACGTTACATGCTTCCCGATATACAGTAATTTCCGTTCAACAGACATTAAAAGAGCGCCACGAATTTACTTTCTGTATCAAAACAAAGAAATAGGAATATCAAATCGCTTCATTTGTAAACGTTTCTTTTTAAATGCAATATATACACAGGGTGGTTATAATTAAATTTTCCCTGCTTAATCGTATCTATTTGCAAAACGAGTGATCGCGCGTACAGAAAACGTAGTGTGAACATTGTCAAGAACACGGGGAAGAGAAATAATGACTAAACAAGTCCATTGAAAAACTTTTAATGTGTTGCAAATCATACAATACGCATGGTTTCTGTTATAAAATGTGCTCTATATGGTGCCCGTCAAATCCAGAATAGTCTGAAAGCTTAGGATAGCTTGCTATACACTGCACGAAGCATCTCCATGGGTTTGTCTGCAATATCTCTTGATATGCTTCTCTTCAGATCCAGGGGCGTTCGGTAGATTTTCTCCGTATGAACCAAGTGTATGAAAGTCTTCGAAAATGTCGCTCTTTATGCTCATACTTATGTCGTCCCCTTATGGTGCCGCCTGATGCGCCCGCCTTTCTGCATCATAGCACAGCACGGCCCTGTTCAGATCGGTCCGTGAGGCTCTCATCTATCATTGTACTATATCAATGCACATGGTGGTTAAATATAGTACTAATGGCAGCGATAGCGCTGTGAGGCATGCAAATCTTGGGCTCCCTTAATCTGGACATTATTTCTACCGAGTTTGGTACCCGTACTATAAATACGAGGCGCATCCAGAAAGTAAGTTTCCCGATGTTTTCCCCTTTAAAGTAAACGTAATTAGCCGTGTCAATTGCGCATGCGTAACAGATCTATGACGTATCAATCATATGCCAGCCGGACAGGTCCCGCCTCGTGCCAGTAGCGTGGTAGCAATGGTCCGAAATGGAAGCTCTTATTTCTTCTCCCGCCGCCTGCGAGGTTCGGTCGGTGATAAAGTTCTTGAATGCACAAAGCATTGCGCCAGTTGAAATTCATCGTCAGGTCTGTCAGGTCTATGGGCCGAACATCATGAGTAAGCAGATGGTGCGTCGCTGGTGTAGGCAGTTTTCCGAAGGTCGTCAAAGTGTCCATGATGAAGAGCGCAGTGGGCGACCATCCCTCATCAATGATGATCTTGTTGAGCTTGTGCGGCAGCGCGTGATGGAGAACCGTCGCTTCACGATTACGGAGCTGAGCACCGATGTTCACGTTTTCTTGCACCTCAAGAAATTCCTGTCCTCCGGTGAGCGTTTTGGCAACGACGAAGAGCTGAAGACGTCTGTTACACGCGAACGCTAGCGATCTGGATTCGAACCAAATCGGAGAGCTCAATCGATGCTGCCAATCTAGATTCGTTCCTTCCCACAATCCCAAACACCATTAAGTTTTCACAAAATGGCGTCCAAGCAATCGATCGACTCGTGGTCCGAATTAAAAAACAAAATTTTATTCGGCCTGTGGCTTGAAAACTTGGATGGATTGTAATGCACCTGTTGACTGTAATGAACAACTGGAGTTGTAAAGCTGGATGGAGATTAATGTACGAGTTCGCTAACTGGATAGCAGCGCTGAAGTGTGAACACTCTGTGAATCTGAAATGAATCCAATTTCTTAATGAATCTAGTTTGTATCTGGATCGACTCGATCTAGTTCTGTAGTGCGAATGAGGTATAATAAGCTAAGAATTGGAGAAAATTTATTTTTCATATGGCTTTTGTAATGTAGTAACTTCCTCCAGAGAAGTTATAGATAATGCGTATCTAAACATATCAGAAAATTATAAAGATCTCAACTGATTGTGTGAGAGGGCAATCCTTGCTGCTAAAACTGATACTGTCAATATGAACAACCACATTCATGACATAATTCCACGCTCTGTTACTGAATACAACTCTGTTGAAACGGTCACATGTTGATGAGGGATGTTGATGAGACTGTAAACAGAGCTCCTCATCGTTTTCAATCCATCTATGAAGTATTTTTTTAGTATAGACAGAAATAATTCAATACGTATAGCTTTTCTTTGATATTCTAAAATGTTAAGGATGAAATGACGAATTTTCCCGGGCAAACCCAATTAGATACAAAATTCCAGTGCGAGCATTTGAAAAAATTCTTTTCGTTTTTCCAAAGTGAATATTTACTTTATTAACTCTAAGGAGTTTTCATGTGTTCTTATTTATATTCAAATTCAGATATTCAAAAATTTCATCAAACAAACAGACTGAACAACGCCGGACATATCAGCTAGTTTAACAATAAAAAACTTATATAGATATCCGGGTGGATGTGCTGTCATCGGGTGAACCTAATATTGTTAGATTGTCGATAAGTAGCTTAGTTTATTTGTATTTTTTATTTATTTCAGGTGATCTCCCGAGCATTCTGCGATTTTTTAATTTTCACAATGAGCATCATTAACCCCGGTGATAGATCACGAGTGGCTATGACTTTAAAAACAATGTTCAGTCCTGTCAGCAAGTTGGTAAAATTCGCCTCGGCCAAAAAATGCACGCCAGATTCGCTCCAGTGTCAACGTCATGCTGACCATGTCTTTTGATGACAATGGCGTTGTGAGGAGGAAAAGACCTGAACTTGTTCCCAATCAGAACTGGCTTTTCCATTATGATAATGCACCAGCTCACTCCTGACCTGACTCCAGCAGACTTTTTCCTGTTCCCCAAACTGAAGACAAGACTTCTTCAAAAAAATACGAGATGGGTTCAAGTTCTAAGGTCTCCTAATTCATTTTTAAAAAACTATTGACCCTAGAAAGCTGAAACTCCCGTGATTTGTCCACATAGTCAACCTTTATCCGTAGACATTTTTCACAATGCTGACACCATGATTGGTAGGCCACCGCAAATGCTTCTTTAGGAACCAGTTTTGTCTACTGGAAAATCGCTAATGCAAGAACGGAATAAAGCTTCTGCTCATCGAGCGGCTTTTCAGTAGGCAAAACAGACCACTAGAGAAGTGTTTGCAGTGGCGATGCAATCGTAGCGTCAGCGTTGCAAAAAATGTGTACGGCTAGAGGTTGACTATGTGGACAAATAACGGGAGTTTCAGCTTTCTAGGGTCAATAGTTTTTCAAAAATAAATTAGGAGACCTTGAACGCACCTCGTAGAAATACCGCTGGGAACAAGTATTTTTTGGGGAGAGGATAAAGACTTATAAATTGAATGAATTCTCAAAAAAAAGGGTTCCTGGACTTTTTTTCATTGTAATAACATTTTATTACTTTTAGTTGGGACGGTATTTTTATATGTTATGGTAGTTTTGGAAATAATAATTATGGTGACGTTTAAAATGTTGTTCTTATAGAAAGAGAAACTCGCGATAAATGATTTTATAATTCTTATAAAGTGTATTACTATCCATAATGTCTAATATTATCTTTTATAAATTTATAGAAAAACCCTCTTATAAACAACGAATATTATTATTAATAACGCGCACATTCTTAAGCTTTTCAATACTTAAATTACCTAAATTTTTAAATTATAGATTCACAGGCAATAAAATTCTTAAAAAAAAATCACGTTCAAAGAAAAGATATGAACATGTCGTAAATAATACGACATTTAAACGAAAACTAAACAGTATCTCAATAATATTTACAAAGATCTTTAGAGGAACCGACAAAATTAGCGGTTAAAAAGAATACAATGTAGTCTATTCACTTTTGTTTGTTTCTGTTTCTTTTTATTTCAGCTACTTTTTCATTCCAGCAAGAGTCCTGCCTATAGGACTTTCATTGTTTTCTTCTTCTGTTACTATTTTGGGCTCTCGGTTATAAAATTGATCGATGGTCGTTTTCTGGATAGCAGGAAACATGACACGATGACTGTTTTACAGTTAACTTGACAAGGGCATTGTGACTCTTGTTGACAGCAATTGAGTAGATTATATCACTTAAAGCTCTTCTGTCTGTAACGATTTTGCAGTTACTGATTTATTTTTTGTTTTACTTTGAACTTTCCCCTGTGTTCAAAAAATGTTCGCTTTACGCATCAAAAATATTACCTACTCACTATTTTTTATTGAATGAATATATTTTTATATTTATATCACTGAGGATATTTTCTGCAATGCTATAATTAGTGTAAGTGGATATAATAACTAAACCGACCTTTAATAGAATTTGATGTACGTCTCACATGTCAGTCCAAAACAGAAAAGATAGCAGTAGTGGAGAGCAAAGAGTCGCAACGAATTACTAAAAATAACCAAGGTTTCATTTAAGGTTTACCGCAAAAATTGTATTCCGTTAGGATAGAATACATTCGGAGTCAATAAAGCCTTTGTTTCTTACGCCCTTATCGGTTGGCCTGAGGTAAATGAGGCGAAGAAGCAGATGGGGACATTAAGCGGATCTTAACCATGCAAAAGAGATGTAACTTTTTATTGTAGGTTTCTAAAGCTTATGTTTATCATTGTTTCCCTATCCACTCATTAGAGGGAGACTCGCGATACACGCAACTAGAGAGCCTTTATGATAATAAAGGCTCTCTACACGCAACCTGTTTAAACCTATCGGATGGCATCGGTCTTTTCCCGAAATTAATTAATTAATCAAAACCGTATTTATAATTTATTACTGATCAAGGACTTCCTTTGAAATGTCAGGGAAAATAAATAATTTGCATATTATTCATTTAGAGCCTCATTATCTCGGTTTTATTCTTCCTCCAGTCTCTTTTATGTTTCTTAATAAAGTGATTTTTTATAGTTCCAAGGGAAACTTAAGAAAAAATTTCAAGAAAAGTTTCAAAAAAAGAATAGTAGCATCTAACATATGATTCAGTTAGAACTGCATCCCCTTTGACATATGCTATTTCAGTGCATGCAATTCCAAAATGTTTACTTTGCAGAGAAGCCTTTAAAAATACGTACGTATATTTTGGAAGCTTCAACTTTTCCGGAAAATATTTGTTAAACTTTCCATAAATAACGTCTGTGAAATTGTCCGTCACAATCTATATCTATGGAAAGATAAAACGGAAAAGAGTTTAAGGAAAACTTGTTAATTTTGTTTTCGTGACTATATAATAATCTTTCTTTTTCTGTTCTAAAGTCATCGCTTCACCAAGGTGTCATCGACATAGTAAGTGGGAATATTTTTTCAACATTAAGAAGTTTTTAATTTTTCAAGAGCTTTGTTTCTTTATTTGCTGAGCATATGGATATCTTCTACGAAATTCGAAACCACGATAATCAATTATGGAATTGCGGAAACCTGTTGTTTTTGTATGTCAACATTTCTCAGAGGATGGAGAAATTTGCATCAGATATCAACTTTGAATCCCGCTAAGAACATTTGTAATTTGATGATTGCCTTTCATTGTCCAAGAAATCATAACATATGATAACTACAATAGAGGTGGCGAATAATAAACAAGTATTTCTTTAAACAGATTGCTCCAAATTGAATACCTACAATTGCATAGAGAAAGCCTGCCATTGTGTAATTATTAGCGATAATTTTATTTATCAATGGTGGATATGCGAACTCAGTCGTTCTGTTGTCAATATTTTTTAGAATTCTTTCATTTTGACTTCAGATTTGGATAGAGCATCGAAAAGTAAGTAAAAGTTGTAATAGGCACACATGACCTCTCTATTCGGTAACATAGCAAAATAGCGGTCAATGTTTGGTCAAAATTTCAAGTCTGTGATATTTTATGGTTTTGATCAATAAAATGACATTTCACACTAACTCATCTAATGCCTATCCCGGTTAATGAAATAACATTTTCAGATCATCTTTTTAATTTAAAATCTTCGCTTTTTAAGACTTATTGAATTTTACTTTTTCCAATTTCATTAAATTAATTCAAAACATATCTCAAGACCAGAAAAACAAGAATACTCGATTTCATAGCATTTGGAGTTTCTTTGAAACAAATTATGTTATAAAGTCGAGGCCAGAATTTAACCTAATTACGCAAATCGAGCAAAAACTTAAGTGCGTTAAAAGAATAATTCCATGTATATGAAGACATAATAAGCTGTAATTATCCAGACAACAAGTTTAAATCCATCGTGAATTATACGATTACAAAATGTGACGTATAATAAATGCTAAGATTCTATCTAAAATTATATATTTATATTTCTTCCTAACTTTGAAATGTATTTCTCTATTAAATTAAAATTCAGTTCTGTGAGTATGCTAAACATAATTTATCCCCAAAGTTATAATGATAATCATAAAATAAAATTTCTTTCATTATTCTTTCGCAGTGACACAAAAAAGTAACGCGGATTCGCTTCTTAATGTTGTAATTATGTTGTAATTTCAAGCGGCTTTTTCCTAATACCATAGTTCATAAATATTTCAGTGGGCATGTCACCCAACAATCGAATGAAGTTTTTTTTAGACATCTAAATAGGTAAGTAAACGAAAGTTCCATGATGGTTTTAAAGCAAACACAAAGGATACTCATTGCGAAGGAAATCGTGGACTGTCTTGATTCATTCTTGTTGGATGCATAGACGGGCGTTTACTTAAGAGTATCATACTATAAACTGAAATTGCTTCCTTATGGAGGTTTTAAATCATCCTCTGAGTCATTCGTGATGAGGAAAACGTCGCCAGACTTCGAATCGTACAAATACCTGTAATAAAAAAAAATCAAAAATTTGTTTACCTTTTACTTATCTCGACACATTTTTAATAGAAATTTCTTTCTGAATGGAGAACGTTCAGACTTTTATTTCTTTGCTCAGCTTCATTAATATACATACATATTATTTTTTTATCTAAAGAGAGAGAGGAAGACGTTTCCTGAGAAGTTTTCAACTTCCTGTGTAAAACCCATCACACATCTAAATTATGACGGATTTTTTTTTCAGAAAACGTTTCAAAATTAAAAGGATATAAGTGGTACTTCTTTTATGCTGGAGGAAAAATAATAGGCCTTTAGTCCTCTACGCACTCGACTGAGACGAAATGGCATAATGAGAAGGAAAAAGCATTTTCTTTCAGACGTGTTTGATAATAAAGAGAAAAACACTAACGATTCAAATTATTTCTTTAGACTTATATGCTTAATAGAAAAAGCCATTTGTTGATGTGTAATTCATTTTATTTTCCACTTTTGTGTGAGATTTCTGTTATGTTAAATTTTTACTATTTAAGTCATATTCACAGATTCGGATTAATGGAATTTAGAGTCTATTTAAGAGCCAGAAAAAGTTGTTTCGTTTATACGTCAGTAGACATTCAATACCATTTTAGTAAAAATATATCTTCTTCAGAAATTCGCAACATCGCTTTCATTTAGATTAATATTGTTGAGATATAGTAAACATTTCGAAACCCCTTGGTTATCGGTTATGATGTGAAAGATCTGATGTGATTACGGTTTAAAAGATTTGATGTGATTGTTAATGTTGAGCGGAAAATAAAGATACAGTATATTGACTAATAAAAAACAATTGAAAATATTTCCAAAGATATTTTAGAACAATTGAGCATTAATACCCAAAACTTATTATTGAACAAATATTTTTAACCACCATGAATAAACACCAATATTCCGATAGAAATTTCTCGTCGAATTTAAAGTCTTTGAATAAATTCGCTATTGGCGTTTTAAAGATTAAAACTTCGATACAGGATACAGTGAAGTCACTTTTTTATATTTTCTTAATCAAGAATCTTGATATAATATCTTTTTGTTTTATAGGTTACGAAGGTTTATTATTAATTCTCTAAAAAAGAAAAATAAATCTTTTTGTATTAGAAAATGTTGAAAATAATTTTTTTATTACTTCTTTTTTTGTATGGGAATAATTTTCTTTGTCCTTTCCATGGGATTTGTAGTTTCTTCCCATTGTCTTTCAAAAACATCAGGGAACTTTGTTTATGAAATGATTAGAATATCGAGCACGTGGTTGGTGGAAGCACGTGAGGTGTTGGTGGTGGTGGTGGTGGGGAGGAGGGAGTGAATCGCGCGTCCTTTTAACGGATCTTTAAACGTAACGGTTTTATTTTGCCCTCCCCTCTTGATCTACCGACAACAGGTAACACCGGCTGCTCCGATCGACACCAAACAAAGACTTCAACTTCCTTTCACCTAGTCTATTAATATGGAATTCATATCTTCAGATTTAACAAAATACAATGGAAGTGTAAATATGCAACTCGTATATAAAAATGTACACATGCTGGGGTTGTTTATAAATATTTACAGCTTATATGCAAGGTTATATCCGAATCCTTGATTATTCGGCTTGAAATGCTGGTGGTGAATGGGGGTGGGGGGGTAAGTGCAGCAGTTTATTTTTGCGATGGCACAATACAAATGAAATCAATATCGTCAACATCGATTTCACAAATAAAGTTTGGAGTATTTTGAAAAGGCATAATGAAAAGGAAAAAATATTTTCTTTCAATCGTGTTTGATAATAAAGAAGTAACGATTCAAATTATTGTTTTCAACACACATGCTTAATAGAAGAAGCCATTTGTTGATATATAATTCATTTTATTTTTCAATCTTGTATGAGATTTCTTTTTTGTTATATATTAAATTTGTATAATTTAAGTCTTATTCGTAGATTTCAGTCTATTATAGAGTCAAAAAATTGTTGTCTTGTTTTTTATATGTCGCTAGATATTTAATGAATACCATTTTAGCAAAAATTTAACTTTTTCAGAAACTCGAAACATCATTTTCATGGCGCTGTTGTGAGATTGGCATTCCTGTTGACTGATCATGTTGAGATATAATAAATATTTTGAAACGCCTTAGATTTCGGTTATTAAAGTTTAGTCTTCTATGTTCAGTTTTCAAACGCAGTCCCCATCTAGTTTTACACAGAAACATGTATATTATTCATATATTTTGTTCTCTTACCAGGAATTCCACAACGTGTAGGCATACTGTTATGATCTTAACAATATTATTATTACTAAAGGAAGATGCAACTAATAAAGCCTTTAAACATTCAAGAATTTTTTCCAAATATTTCCAAAAATATTACTATAAAATAATATACATCAACGAAACATCAAGGTAACCTATTGTAATATCTATGAACAGTTAATGTACAAAATAAATACAAGTTCAATTTACCTTTACAAATATAATCGTTTGTTTGACGTCCGTTCAGTATCATTTTGAGATTATTATTATGTTAGCATCCTTTACTATGTTACTTATTTTTAATATGACTTTTTAAATTATGTGTTTATATTTCTTGCGGGTTTTAATTATAAATCATAAATTCCAGATGCAAGCTTCTGAGAATTGTTTTGTTTTCTTACTTTCATGATTCGCTGCTTTTCTTAATCTTGCTTTATGTGATAAAGTATATCTATATGTGTGCCATAGAGATAATACTGAGGGTCAAGCGTATATTATTATTTTCCTAAATCTACTGACAAAATCTGCTGAATCCTGTTTTCGTATGAAGCAGATGAATTTATTGTTATATAACAGTGGAACGCTTTTAACAGTTCTGAATTTAAAATTGTTGATTTTGTCTGTTAACAGGCCCTCGATTATAGTCTACGACTACCCCCGTATTACCTTGTCGGACCGCTTTTTTGTAATCAAACGTTGGGACTTTAAAGAAGAACAATTCTTCATTAAAAAATTAACAGAACATGAACAGAATTCGTTACAAAGTTTAATTATTCTCAACATCACCAACCAAATTTTGTTGGCAATAAAGCATTGAGCGATGTTACCACTTTTATTTGAATGAATAAAGAAAGAAAAGGGTTCCATGAGAGGACACTAGACAGCTGGCCTTTTCCTTGGCGTAGGGACGCCACGCGCACTTTAAAAAGACTCCCCTCCTCCTCCTCTCCAATCTTTTTCTTTTTTTCCTGGGAGTAGGGTTCCCCGCGCCAGCCAAGGCAAGGGAGTGGAAAGCCCGCTGGCTCCTTCGTCTCCCGCAATTGAATATCGCGCTTTTTCTCACTCAGTGCGGATGAATACTTGTTTCCAAAATACACAACCACACGCTCCAGGCTTGCGCGTCTCTTCCCTACGCCACAAAGGTGAGTAGCAAGCCAAGTAAACAAAGTTTTCACCTCACGCTTTGTTTTACTAAGTTTTCTTCAAAATTAACGATTTAAGCTGAAGAAAGAACACAAAGTGAGAAAGTTTATACCCTAAAGAAGACTATTTTCTGAATTATTTATTCGTTTATCTTTTTAAATATCAAATACGCGCTTAGGTCTTTCGGAACTACTTTACTACGGCGCAAGCATCATTCACTCGGTTCGTGTTGGAGGTGAGGGAGTCGCTCACTTTACTGGGTCCGCTTTTGCTGCTACCTAGTCCCGAGCTCTGCTACGTGGCTCGAACGAAGGGGCCGTTTACATTCCCTATTACAAACTTAATAAGAGAGAGAGCGATTTTCCTTTAGACTTTATTCGTTTGTTACGTTGATTGACTTTGTCGAAATAACTACGCATCGCATGGAAACGTCTTCGAAGCACTGAAATATTCTGCGAACGCCCGACGGACGGATCCATCCCGAAGACCGAGTTCTCTGGTTTTGCCGGACGGAGACGATGTTTACCCGGTGGTTCCTCTGGGTGGCGGCGGTCTTGGCATGCTCAGGTAAATGTTGCTTCCTTTTAATTTCTTCTTTAAAAATTGAAAGATAAAGGAACGATAAAGTGCGCTTCAAAGTGAAATACTTTTTTTTGCAAAAATAGTTCAGAGAAACTTTGAAATTAAAGTGGATGTGAGAAAAGTTTTTTAAAAAGTTTAGAAAGCAGCCCAATCGTCACTTGTGAGTGGCCAGGTAGTTTGTTCGTGCCAACAGATTGAAATGGCAGAGGGAGAGAAAGAGAGGCTTACCTTTTGCCTTGGAGGGGGAAAAATGAGTAAACAAAATAAGTTGATTTGTGTCCTAAAAGGTGAAGAAATCCATCAAGTGGTAACATGAAGGAATTATTTAATTAAAAATTATTATTTTGTAACTCAGCTGTGTTATTTTTATAGCTCAACTGAGTTCTTGTAAATTTTAATTTGTAGTCTTTATTTATTTTTAAGTTTTCTTAACACATTCCCCAGTTTTAAAAATTGCATTGACACGAAATCAGTAGCTAAATATTAATAATAATAATAATAATAATAATAATAATAATAATAACAAGTAACACCTTTTGAGAATTGGAGTTAAGATTGATAAATAGCTATTTTTTTTTTTTTTTTTTTATACAAAGAACGTTTTAAATCTGATCTCTGTTTATGGGATGGTATCAATGGATCGTTTAGTTCTTTATATCGTATACACAATGGTTCAATGACAAAATGAACGAGAGGCCCTCTATTATGCCTCCTCAAAGCATAGGATATGTTTAGATCAACAGTTTATATGGCCGTTTGCTTTATTAATTTACTGCATATTGTTTCACTAAAATTGACACTGGAGACAGAATTACGACTCCTGTAAGCAGTCATTTGTCGAGTGTTGACATTAATGTTATTTCTCATCTTAACAATTCTCCACTTCATTGCATGGGACACAATTAAATTTCACATTTGTTTCATAACGTGTCTTATTCAGCAATAGTTTTTAGCATGGAAATTGTTACGAAATTGTTGTTTTATGCAATTGAAATTAATTTTTTTTTGTTTCAATATGTATTGCTAAGTATATTTTTTGCCTTGTGTTTAAATATTTACTAAAATAGAAGTATTCTTCCGTATAACCCAAAATTTTGAACGCACCTTGTGAACATAATAATTTAAGCAGAAAAATTGCGTATTTATTTATACATGCAAATTAAAGAGAATTTTTTTCTCCATCTTCAAGGCGAAAGCTCTCTTTAATGCAACTCGCGGACGAAGCCAGTTTCGAACAGGAAATACGATCCCAATCGGGAAAAGTTTAAAGACACCTGAAAAGTTTTATTTCGCTCTCCCCAATCCAAACCCTTTTACGCTCTTTCTTCGGGTTGACGGATCAGAAATTATTGGATATCCAAACAGACATTAAGTAGTTTTCATTAATTTGGGACACGCGCTGCATGGAGTTCTAAAACAGTAGAAAAAGTAGTGAAAGCGAACTGATGAGTCTCATTTCACAGTTTATTCGAGTGGAACCGAGGACGAGCCCTCAGCTCGCGTAGCCCGACACGAGGTGAAATTTAAATCGCTGGCATGATGCCACCGGCCCTCAGGTGTCGTGTGCGCATGCGCCGTGGACTCAGTTCACCGTGGCTTCAGCCGTGGGCGAGGGAAACCTGTTTTCTGGCGAGCAGAGCAGAAGGGGCTATTGTCCTAGACAGGAGGGGTCACCCAACACCAACACCACTAAAATGGCTTCTCTCTCTCTCTCTCTCCCTCCCTCCTTCCCTCTCTCTTCTTCCTTCTCCGAAGCCAGAGATTTGTTGCTTTAGCGCGACAACGAGCAGGACTTCAATCGCCGACAGGATTAGTAAGCAGGGGGATGAGCTCTCGGGAAGAGATCAGGTGAGGGAGAGGCCTCGAGTTCCACCCCCACGTCTTAACCCTTTCGGTCACTGTCATTCTGGTGCCACTTGCGAACGCACCCGACCGAAGCGGGATTCGATTTTTGCCACGGAATTTTCTGACCCGTTTTACGTTAACTGACGTCAGCACCGGACTGTTTATTACACTGCAATTAGCGCTAATCTACCAGGATTTCGAAGAAAATTAGGACCGGCATATTTATTTTTCTCACTTTGAAGTGGAACCCTGAAACGTTTCAAGAACTTGCAACCTTCTATCTTGACTGGTTAATTTTTCAAAGTCACAGTGTCTGAGTAACTAATTAGCGTAATAAGAGGAAATTATTTCATTTTCAAAGTCAGAGGCTATGTTAATTTTTTTAAGGTTAAAATAAATAAATAGAAACAAAGTAAAGAAAATGTTAACCTTATTAATATGAAATTACCTTAAGTTTATTTCGGTGTGAATGAAATTTATTTTGATTGTAACAGAATAATGTAAATTTATTAGTAATCTGAAAATTTTGCCCACTGTTTCATTAATCGGTTTAAAAAAGACTCTTAAATCACTTAGGTAGACTTTTCCCTTGAAATTAATTAATGGGAGACATGAATATGTAAAAATATTTAAATTTCTTAAGGAAAAAAATCTTAACTCTGATTGTTTGCCTGTCACTTTTTCAGGTTTAATTAGCAGTAATTAATTTTTTTTATTTTCCTTAAAATTTTATTAAAAGGAGGCATGATTAAAAATTTTACTTAATTTAAAGACAAATTAATTTAATTTTTTTTTTAATTTTCGAAGTTTTTTTTTATTTATTTTGTTTTAATATTCCATAGTTATGTGTGAATATAATGCATATTCACATACAATCAAAACTGTAAAAGCATTTTTATAAAAAAAAATTTCTAAAAGTCAAAGCATTATAAAATATAATGAAAATTTTATTTTTTTTTAATTTAATAAATTTTAATATCGAAAAAACACCAATATTATGTATAAAGAGTAGAAGAATTAGACAATGTTAATAGACATGAAAACTTATTTCACAAATTTATTGCAAATGCGTTAAATTAAAAATAGGTTATAAGAATGAAAAAAGTAGTTTTACATTTGTAATTAATATGAATTGTTGATATTATCAGTTTTCCCCCGAGGATAATTATTTGTTTATCTAGGCTAGAATGAAAATTAAACATCTGTTAAGTATTTTCTGCATCGCCAGAAAACGGACAAAATTTTCGTTTTGAGTTGAATTCTTCACTCTTTTATATTTTTGTTTTATGGCTTCTCTGTACATGAGACACATGAACCCCCGTTGCATTTTCTGCAGATTATTTAGGGGTTATTAACTTCTATTGCAAACGGTTCATTACTTCACAACAGCTGTTGTTGAAGGTAATTAATTCCAAAATAATATCTCTGGTGCGGAAACGATGCGATGGCGTTTAAGGATACGAGTTTCGAAACAAAAGTATAGAAATGAATTTTTGTCGTTGTGTTTTGATAGGAATTTTTAAATTTTTATTTGATCGATTATATTATGTATTATGTATTCCATCCGCTTTTATAATTTTTAGGGCGACAACGTCGAATGACCTTTTTGACACGCAGTCTTTTTGTATAAAATCGCGTGTTTTTTTAATGATTTTTAGAGGATAGTAAAGACGTCATGCGAATTTTGCTGAAATGTTCATATACAAATTATATTTTAGAAATATATTTCATTTTTTATACCGCATATGCGTGTTCACTTTGATGAGCTTTTATTGCAAATTAATAAGGTGAGTGCGTTCACTGAAATAAGTCATAAATCAGAGTTACAAACACATGTGTTTCATTATAAAACCCACAAAAAATGTAAACATATATTTAAACAAACTAGATTGTTGTTGTAAAAATATGTCGAATGTGTTTACGATCTTAAAAAAGAAACAATCTAACGTTGAATCTGTTTACCCTCGTTTTTTATCACTTCAAAAACTCCATGGTCCATGGAAGTAATTAAGTTCTGCATCAACCCAGAGTCCAAATTATATCAACACTGTTGAATTTGGGACTGCAATTCACTGGCCGTCGAATACTGCCTTGAACCAGAATAAGCTTGCCTTGATAACACCCCCCAGATGTTTTCCGTTGCATTTAGATCAGAACTACGACTGGACACTTCATAACTTTTATGGCATATTGCTGAATCCAGGTTTTTGTTGACCTGGGAGAGTGATTGATGCATTATCATGCTGAAATACCTACTCAGGTCCAGCTAGGATCTCTACAAACGGAAGAAGATGAGCTTCTAGTGTTTTCTGAAATTTTTTCGCAAATTTTCCGTCCAGAAATAAATGCCAAACTTGTCGTGCCATTCTACGCAAAACATCCCCTATATAAAGACAGAACCACCACCTTGTTGTCTGCTGAAGAACGACTTTTCTTCTTTGCATAGATCGTGCCAATAATAAGCATTGTCGTCTGGGCCACTTTTTTCGTCAGAAAAGAACACAGAAAACCACTCATCTTTCCAGGATATGTGTTCTCGAGCCATTGCAATCGAGCTTCAATGTGGGACTCCGTTAGTGGAAGTATCTTTGCCATTTTTGAGAAACGGAAGTTGAGGCATGACTTCAGACGCCTGTACACGATCTATCGTGATACACTGAACAGGTTTTGCCCAGATTGCTGAACAATTTTCTGTACGAACACAGACTGGTTGGATGCCAATCGGAGAATTTGTCTATCGTCTCGACTTGTCACCTTTGGCCTTCCAGATCTTGGCTTTGCATGATACGTTTGTCCGTAACAAAATTCTAACTTTTCTTAGTTAGAATTTTGTAAATCCCTGAAATAGAACGATTTGTTTGCAAAATCATGTACACCATATCCAAATTTTAGTGACTTCATCTGCTGGCAAAGTATCAAAAGACAAATAAAATCGGTAATTTAAATGAAGATGATACATTTGAATACAGGAGATACCACTTGTAAATAAGAGGATATTCAGTCAATATTTCACCTGATTTTTTTGATTTTCAAATAACATCATCTAAATTTTTACAAGTTTTTGGCTTCCTTATAGGGAAAATTTTAGCCTCGAAAGAGGATTTGATATGTTGATATGTTGATAAAAACATATATGCGGATTAAATATGCATTTATAACTTTAAACGGGATACTCGTTGATATGTTGTCAAGAACCAAATAGCAGCGCAAAAGTGGATATTTTCAACAGACGAGATATAAGAAACGATGTATGAAATAGTTTTAAATATGGAGACCAGAAGAAATATTTAAAGATTAAAACACAAACCAACAAATATTCTAACATTCAGATGTTTTCATAAAATTGTCATTCTTCGAGTCCTTCTATCTTATTTTTGTATTGTTCAGGAACATGAAAACTTCCTGTTAGCTTTCATAACACTTTATTGTCGTTGGCGTTTAGAAAAAAAAACCCTGCTGCTTAAACAATAATGAAAAACATATATATTCTCTAATTTATTTTAATAAGATTATTATGGTATCAATGATTACTTAATATTTTTTTTCGTGGAGGAGGATGAAACAAACTTAAGCCATGGCATCGCGAAATGCACTGAAATCTTCCGGAAATCTACTCTTAATACTTTGGAATCCTTCTTAAGGCGCGTTCTTAACTCGAGGGGCTTTTTACAGTGGGAGTCTCTCTCGTCCCTCTCTTGTTTTCCAGGAATGCCTTTCTTGTGTAAGTATCCCCCCATGGCTTCTCTTCCTTAACTGCCTTGTTTTCTCCACCCATCTTTATGACCGACTTTTTCAAAGTGTCAAGAAGTGTCACTCTGTTTCTAGTCAACTTCCGTTACTACGGCTACTGACTACAAGTGCACAAGGATTTTTAAACGTAGAATTTATTTCGAGGCAGCGTCTGCTCTTTTTTTCCACAACCGTGAAAAATATGCTGTTACATAAAACAGAGCACGAACATTATGCCCAGCCTTCTGAAATCCTTCGCCTTGCATTATATCCTCCAACTATTTTTGTCCTTCGCTCGACTATTTTACCTGGTGATTAAAGACTGCGCCAGTCCCATCCCTATCGTCCTTAATCCCACCTAAGCCTGGATAGAATTTCAAATTTTATGTTTTTGCTCGTAAAGCTGGTGAATAATATTTTTGCTTCCAAGAGGAAGGCTAGTGAAGCGGGGCTCAACGTTCGGAGCCGTTCTTCTTGTTCAAAAAATCGAAAATCTTTGTGCCATAGAGAAGAAAATAAGAGAGAATTTAGAAGAGGGGGGGAAAATTGACAACTTTATCACGATGTTTCGAATGTGGGCGATCCTCGAAGTGCGGCCCACCCTTTCATTAGACGGTGAATAAGCACAGGTAGCGCTCCTGTAGGTGGAGACTCTTTTTGCTCAGCAACACAGGTGGTCATCGAATTAAAATGTGAAAATGTGAAAGTTAAAAGCCCCCCCCCCTCTTCTTCACGACGCCGATTCTTTATGTTATGCCTGAAGATGAGCAGAGAAATAACTGTTTTGCTGGGAATATTTTTTCTTCTCATTTCACGGTCTGCTTCTTAAGACTAAAATTGAATAAATTCACTTTCACTTCGGAACAAAATTTTTTCCACTTCGTAGTCAGTGATGAATACGAAGAAACCACGAGAAACACTAATTATTCTTTGTAGGTCTTTGGTTCATTTTCCTTTGCCGTGAAATCTAGGCCTATTTAATAAGTAGAGGGGGGGGGGATTTCTTATGAGTCAGCTTATAAACAATAGAAGAGATGAATGAATACGGCAGAAGGGATAAGGGAAAGAGGGGAGTTCGTGGAGGAAGTGAATGATTAACCTAAGCACTCGATTGTGTTGACAAAGAAAAAGAAACGCTCAAGTAGAAAGACGGTAAGGTGAGCGAGTGAGGGAGACTCATACCTATACGATGACCGATCCATCACACCCGAGATGAGAGAAGAAGAAATGAATTAAATGTGTATGTCACAGGTGACCAGTAATGACTCACATGTAGGCACAGCGTCAGGGAGCGTCGATGAACTTGGTTGCAAAACAATAGCTGAAAAAAGAGGCGATCAAGTGTTTCGAAAGTAGGCCAAGAAAGGAAATGAACCTACATCGTGGATACGACTGAAAATGTGTATAAGAATTCACAGAAAAATATTTTTTAACTATTTCAAATCTTAAGCTGTTTTTGTTCTGTTTTTAAGGGCGATTAGAGAAATACATTAAAAGTTATTCTGTTTATTTCACACCATCGCAACAGTGTTGTAACATTAGCCTAGACAAAACTGTACTTCAGACTGAACTAGCCAATGCTTTTATTTTTAAACCCAAGGGGGCTGCAAAGCGCCTTCAATCGCGTATCGATTCAGATGATAATCTGTAACCGGATATTCGGGTCAGCGTTTGCCCGCTGGAGGACTGAATGTTAATGGAGTGTCGAAGCCGATCAAACCTAAAGTTTTGAAGCAGTTTTATTTTTCAGTCGCAAAAAAGGCGCGAGCATTCATTGGCTATGCAATACACCGTTAATTTGCTTTGCTGAAATTTTTATTAGGACTCTAGTGGGTTAAAAATACTCATTTTGAAACAATGGGCGAAGTCTTTGAACTCTGATTATGGTAATGAGCTGGAAGTTTTTCTCATCACGATTTTCAACACGCGAAGCAAAAAAAATTAATAATAAGACTACACACAAGATGAATAGGATGCTGAAGGGAAAGAAGTTTAAAACGGCAATTATAGTTACGCTTATCTTGTAAACGAAACCGATTCTAAAATGAACAGGAATACGAAATTGAATGAGATCACAAGTGCGGCGTTTTTTCTTTCGTTTGTATTACTTCTTGAAAGGACATTGTGTTCTTAAGGGAAAATATCCGACCGCAGCGAGGAAATTGGTTAGTAAGGTTAGAAGGTTGGAAAAAAAAAAGATTGGCTCGGAAGACAATTAATCTCATTCCATGGATTGAATTCTGACATTACTATGTTATTATTACTACTTTACGAATCATGATCGTTCCTCGTGCGTAAAAGTACGATGACTCAAAACAGGAAATATTTGTAGAAATAAAATAAATAACGCACTAATTTCAGAGACTGGTAATGTAAAGCGTTTCTATTGATAATGTATCTTTTATCCAGAACATAATTTCTCTTCAAAATGAAAAGTAACATGAAAGATAAAATTACATGTATAACTTACAAAAGAATCATATTAGGGCATGCATTTACTCTACGTGAGTATAAATATTTGTCAAGATAGAAGATAACTGTTAGAATAACAGAGAGATTCTTTCATGTCAAGCGTTCAGATTTAATCCTTTTATACATAAGATAAAACAATAATTTAACAAACTAACCATTAATTGCTTCCACAAGATAATGACTGACTCTAAAACATTTAAGTCGACAACTTAGTAACAAATTACAGATATTTATGAATAAGCTTTCAATTCTTCATTCTGTATTAATGTGAATGGCACAAAAGAATTGAAAGTTTACCTTATACACATTCTGAATATGTACGCCGTTGGCGATTTTCTAATTGATAATAGATCTCGAATCATATGTTCGGATTAATTCTTATTTGATTAGAAATCCTAAAAATGATCTATGAGATTTGTTATCAACCATTCTGTAAATAATGTAAATCATCCCACATATATTTCAGTTCGAGTGAAACACCTTTCTCGGCCATATAAATCTGGTCGACAAAATTTTATTTGTATTGTGTTAAATTGTCTCATAGTTTCTATAGTACAATTTTAAAATTGATATATTATTTTAATATACACAATTTTTAAGGATTGTTCAAATGAAATGCACACGGCAATACAGATGATAGAATATGAGTACGCTGGCAATAGCAATACACTAAAGACAGACTTCCAGTAGTGATTTTGCCTACACGTAGTCACTCTTCAAACAGTGGTCTAAGATTTTCTGTATACCTTTCGCAAATTAGCTTGTGAGCTGAAACCATTGCTCCACCACAGAACGGACTTCTTGCTCGAGGCAAAGGGAAATGACGTCCGAAAAGAAAAAAAGTTACAAGGAGAGACGTCCGAAATGTATGGAGAGTGAGCAAGAATATATCGACGGAAACGTTGTTGTTCGCTGTTACGAGCCCCTCGTGAGGTTTGGCATTGTCGTAAAACAGGACAATGCCACGGGGCGGCTTTCCCATCTATGACCATCTACTTGTGCAAAATATTCGGGACACACAGAACAACCCTTATATAATGTAGGTTTATTGAACGCACTTAAAATGTACTTTAATTGGATTTTCGCTATACTTGGCGTGACAAACTTTCCTTTTGACTGTCTGCAAATGCTTTTGGACTGTACTTTCTCTGATAGCGAGCTTCCCCCCGGATATATATCGTGGTGGAACTGGTGGAAGCAGTTAACCATGTTCACCTTTTAAATGGTCAGGATTTTGAGGGAAAAAGTCCCAATTTGCATACAAGAAATAATAGTGGATTGATTACAGAGAAGGGAACTCGATTGCCATTTTAGATTAAGTTTATTCAGCAATAGAGAGCACACTTAGGAAGTATATATTAACTTTGTGATGGCGATGTCGGGGGGGGGGGGGGACTGGTTATTATTCTTCTTAATTAAATAATTTAAAATTGTATATGACCTTTATAATCACTTCTCTCTAATCTGTCCATAATATTTTTAGAGATATATCCAAGGGATATCCAGTTTCCAGAAGTATCTTTTTTCTGGCTAACAATTTCTTTGTAGTTATTGGCCTGCATATTTCCCAAGAAGGTTGTCTTGATTTTTATATATATTCCCTCTTTGATTTTTAAGAAACTTCTCTAAACTTGGCCATTACGATCCACCGTTTTATCTAATTCTTCATGAAACCAAGTTCGATATGGAACAATGAAAATACACTTTCTCGGAATCAAAAAAGGCTGACAAATGACAGCTTTCTTTCCAGGTGATAAGTTTTCTCTTTATGACCTTTTTTATAAACTGGTTTTTCCTGTCACTACTGCCCCATTCGCATCCAGCAGAACCTAATATTTGCAACTTGAAGTTCAAGAAATATTGCTTCTCCGCAATGAGTAAATCATAGATTAGATTAGTTCGTGGAGAACTCAAACATGCCAAGAAACTTTTCATGTTATATCTTTGTCTGTAGAAATTTTATATCATAAAGACTCCTTCATTAGTTTTTTCCTTAACAACAGGAATTGATTGATTATGTCCATTATGAAGATTAATGGCTTTAAACCTACATTTTAAAGGATTGGGTAGCTTTGCTAATACATTTAATAAGCAGTCCAAGTCAATGCAGATAATAAACTTGCATCTTACATGGAAAACAGATATTCCAATGCTTGCTACTTCTGATGTAAATAAAATATTTCAGTTTCTTTTTCATTGCGATTCCGGCCTTTCAGTCTTGAAGACAACAATTCTGCCCACTTCAGATTTCTAACAAGATCATTTCAGTTCTATTGGTTAATTTTGTGAGAATTTTTTTTTATATTTTCTTTGGTCAGTCTGAAACTCAGCATCACCAATATCTTCCTTCGAATCGAAAGTCTATGGTTGTGGTGTCAATGAAATTGGTAACTGTCCACTCTGAGGAACAGATTTGATAGCTGAAAGAAGATTATTGTAATTCCACTGATTTTTGTGACCTGAAACTAGCAATCGTAGAGTGAATCTTTAGTGTTCTCCATACATAGTATTACTGAATTTAACATTGTTTTTTACTGATTATAATAGGCTTGAAACAAATACAAAGAACCATCCAAGGTCCGCTTTCAACAAAATGTATGTTAATATAAACAACTGTACATCCATTACAAAAAACGGAGTCTTTAGGACAAAAAAGGCCTTATTTTTAAATCAGCATGGAAATTTACATAAGAAATAGCCATCATTATCCATAAATATAATCACTTCGACCAGTGGAAGATTCGCTTATCTTAGAGGACCAATATTAGCAAACTTGGGCAATAGGCAAATGCTAGCTGATTATTAAGTTACAAATAGCCAAACCAACGAGTTATCAGTTATTCATACTTAACATTGTAATATTTGCGTACAACTAATGTACAGGATGTTTCGTTTGCCATATTCTAAAAATAAAAGACTATAACGATCTACGTAATACTCTGATGTATTTCAAATTATCGATATATTGGCATCAAATCGACACATTTACTAATATACTGACGTTTGCATCTTAAACTTCGACGTGAATCTTCGATGTGAACTTCTGTTTCGTATCATGCACAAGTCATATCGATTACTGAATATTCCTCGTGTGTTTCGCTGTATTGCCGTTGTGATCATTTGAAATGATTGCTGGATATTTACCTCCAAGTCTTCTAGAGAGGTTGGATGTTCAGAATACACGGAATTTTTGAAAAATTCCCATATAAAGAAATCAGGAAGTGTCAGGAATCAGTAGAGTTCAGGGGTCATGGAATAGGCCCATCTCCTCCGCCCCATTGTTCATTAAATGCTGAGTTTAGGAATTCCCGTACTTCCAAGACCCCATGCGGCTTTACCAGCATAAATGATGGCATTTACTAAGGCGATCTACCAATTATTGCCGTGCGTATTGGATATATAGAAAAAAAATTATAACCTTTTATTTTGGCATATACCAAACGACACACCCTGTATTGGACGCACAGGATCTTCAGATTTAAAATTAAATAAAATAATGGGATTTAATCAGACATACATACATACATCACATACATATAATTGTATCGGTAAAAATACATTAATTCTTAATAATTATATAATTTTTTCGGATACTGTAATACTTAGTATTTATTAAATGATTTATTTAATAAAAGAACTTGAAAGGTAAATTCTAAATTTTATATACCACTATTTTTGATGCCCCGTATTTTAAGAGGGACATTTTTAAGCATGTGGGAGCGTGGGTGCAGTGAGGAGATTCCATTTAGATCAGTATCGGAATTCTCCCGTGCATGGGGTTGAGTGGTTAGTGGGGGTGGAGGAAGGGAATTCTAGCAAGTGGTTGTTGTCTAATGAGGAAAGGTGATCCCATGAACTGAGGGTTAAGACGAACCACATGGCGTCGAGGCTCACGTTGACAAGAGCGGGGGCGAAGGATGCGGGTCTCGTCGATTTATTTTCCTGTCTGGGCTTTTTTTTTTCGTATTCCTTCTTTTTCTTTTCTTTCATTATTTCCTTTCTGTCTCCCTTAAGGTTCTGTCGCTACAGCCTAGCCAATCAGACATATCTACGACGATCCCAAATTGCCTGAATCTCATAACAGCTTGTTTGGGGTTAGTTATAACCTTGTTTAATTCGTTTTCTGGCTTTTCAATTTCTCTCTCCCCTCTGCAAATTATTTGGGACATTTATTAAGAGTCGCCATTTTTAATTTCCGCTTTTATCCAGTGAATTCATTGAAGAAAATTTTTTGGCCAATGAACATCCTGGGAATGGGGCGACAGAACAAGAGGAAGCCATCTGTAACCGTTTTCTGTGGCATTAGCCATTTAAAAAAATTTTTAAATATTACTACCGTTACCTTCCCCCTTTTTTATATGCTTGATGATAGAGTGAACAAAAGATGCCTACAAATTGTTCATGATTTGTTTTCCATCTGATGTTTAAAAAAATATACACAATAACTCTACTACCGGGATTTTCAATTCCAAATGCAATTTTCAAAACAATTGGTTCCTTCCTTATCTAACTCCATTAGTCATAATCCATTCATCGCGTATTAAAAATTCAAAAACAATCAAATAATTTTTCGTCTCTTAATCATCGAAAATTACAACCTTAACTTTCTTCTTTTTTTACCCTTACCTTCGATACCTTCTAAAATATCGCAGCGGATGTTTAAATTACACAAGGCATGAAAAGATCTTTTTTTCCTCTTATCTTGGGATCTTCGGAGATTCTTTTTTTATGCCTGTTGTCGCTCTTGTTCTTCCTCTTCTTATCTATGAGAAAAGATATGAGGTCAAGTTCTCGTCCATCTTTTGTTTTCAAGGCTAGAGATGTATAGTATTCTTTGATTAACCAGTATATCAGGCTCCACCTTTATCAATACTTTTCGATTTAAATATCTTGATTAACTAACAGCATGAGATTGTATATTTATTAAGTTACTAACAGCTGATTTGTCATGGTTGTTTTCTCAGCCATACGTTATTGCATTCAAGAACAATGAAATTGGAATCATCATTACATTAAATTCTCCACCCATCTGATTCAATCTTATTTCTACTGTTATTACTTCATTACAATCGATTTGTCTAAACGCTTTATTCATGCCTCATTTTTCATTTCTGGAAGCCATTTTTTCAAACGTGTTTTAATAATGGAACTTGGATCGGACGTTTAGATTAAGAAAAAAACAATTGGCTAACCTCGCCCTCTCTGCGATTATAATCAGCGTTACTTTCTAATAATTTTTGGATTACTCCAGCGTGACGTTTGCGTGAAGCCATCGGATACACTTCCCTGTGTTAAAAGGGTAAAAGCATATCAGAATGCTACCTGCAAATGGGAACTTTCTTTGCTATCATGGAATTTCTCTTCTCTTGTTCTTTTCGAAGCATTTTCAAAACGTTTGATAAGAAGGAAGATAAACAAACAAATAAACAAAAAAATTATAAACTGGCACGACAACATTATTAAACTCATAAGCAAACAATGAGTTTTCCAGAGATGATGAGGTCAAAGGGAATATTCAGTCTTTTTTCAGAAAGTTAAAGTTTGGTCACTGTGTTTTATTATGGGATTCTTTGTAAAAATGAAATTACAAAGCAAAAGCTAGATTTTCATTAACGAGATGCATATAACCTTATAAATCTTCATTAACTTTCATTATTCGTTTTTTAAATAAGCTTATACAGACTTTATCTCATTTAAACATTTATTTTGTGAGCATCGAATTGAAATATTAAATTTTCATAGCATATCTACATAAATCAAAAGACTGAAAAACATCTCCCTTCTTAACATTCTATGCAATCAGTAATCTTAGGAATTATCTTAGGACTTTCCATGGGGTCCTTAGTCAACAGTATTGAGAATCCCTGCCATGTATCATCAATCAACGTAATTTTTATGGCTTTGAATGAATAGGACCCGGGATGGAACTGACCCTTTGCACAGTCAAGGGCTCCAAAGATATGTTGGAATTTAAAAATTGTTAATTTCTTTTGTATTTTACGATTTTATGAATATTTATTAATTTTGTTGATATTTAAAAAATACCGAAAGGTTTAAATTGTTTTTTTTTCAGTTTAGCGACTTGTATGAGCTTTTTATAGAAAACGAACACATCATTATTTAGCATTTATTTGATTAGTTAAAAATAGCAACATGACATTTAATAAGGATTTGTCCTAGTTAGGCCCAAACATTACTATCCCACTTTTTTCCACAACACTTCCTAAGTTAGACAAAAATTCTCTAATCATACTGTACCTGCTCCTCGATTTACACGATTGACCAAAAAAGGTCGAGTGCTACTTTTCGTAAAGTAAAACCGAATAATTAAAAGATAAAAAAACAAACGAAAAAGCAAGAAACGGACCGAAACCTCTTTGCACAAGGCTAGAACATGTTCTAAAGATCGGTGAAACGCGTTTGCAACGTGGATATTCTGGTTGAAGAAAGGAGGAGGGGAAGGAAGGGGGTAGGAAGGCAATCAACCCGTTTAGCCCGAAAACGATTCCATTGTTACAAGAAAGCTAATGGCAGACGCGAGTTGCAGACCTGAATACAATTAACGTAACAGGTACGAGCAGAGAGAATGATAGAGAGAGGGAGAGAGAGAGAGATCAAAGAAACAGGTGGGACCTCCTGGTGGACCACACCCTTACTTAGAAGAAAGTTTCACCATCCCTCCTCTATTTTCTTTTTTGTCTCCTTTTCCTCTCCATTTTCAAAAAGTTCAATTTTCCTATCTTATCAGGAGCCCTAGTAAAGAGTGGACAACAAAACAAAAGAATGCAGGCGCCATTTCCAAATGAGACAGACAGGGAGAACAGGAACCAGAAGAGTAGGATGGCGGGGAGGTAGAAAGTCACCTCATAGTCACCCCGTCCGAGTGGCGCCTACCCACTACACCACTACTTGATTAAACCTCGTCTCAGTCGTTTTCTCCCTTTCTCCCCCCCCCTATCTCTCTCTCTTTCTCGTTGTCTTTCTCTATCTATCTCTTACCCTTTCCCTCATGGCGAGGCCAACTTGTATAAACATTCACACCTGTGGACTCGAGACTCTATTTACAGCCATTTTTAGAGCTTTATCTGAAACAATGTTTGGAAATGATATTGGATGGAAATAATAAATTCTAGGAATATATTCCGAGATTGAATAATATGAAGTCTCTGCATCTTTAATTTGTCAATAAATTATTATACAGCATAATTATATATTCTTGGAACGGCCGCATTATTAATTGCGTTATTTTGTAGAACAAAGTGTCTAAGATGCTGTTTATTTCTTGTTGATCCTGTAATAAACCAGTTGCCTTTGGAACATAATTGGCGTAGTAGCATTTCTTTGTATCTTTAAAAATACCGTTAATAGAGATAGTACGATAGCAGCAATCTTCCAAAACATTTTACTTGTGCAATTTATGTATTTTGAACTTTTTTAGAAATCGATGAAGATGAAATTTCAAATTCATTTAAATATCTGTTTCGTAATTCTTTAAAAAATACAAAAGAAAGAAAACTTAATACAAAAATAGTCAAATTCAGGCTGAGTCTATATTCATTGTTCATACATGTATTGTTCTGCACTTTTGAGCAATTTTCTTAAAGCAATTTAAGTTTTTGAAAATTGTGCGGTACGTTATCTCAAAACACGCCTCCTTAATGTAATGTCAAAATCAGGACTACATAAACGAGACCAGCAACAGCGAGATGTGTCGTTTACCTTAAACTACATGTAACAGAAATTATATATTTTTTTCAAGCGCTAATTTATAATTATTAATGGATTTGTATAAAACGGGGTCAATGTTTATTATTGGAAAAAAAAATCTTATTTTGAAAGAAAAACAAGCAAGAGAAGACAGTTTTTACTCTGAAACAGTCTTTTAAATAATAAGGTTTTCATTTGATATTTACGGGGAGAAAATAAATTTTATTTAACAGCAGTCTTGGGCACGTTGTCCTCGAACTCAGACACATTCTTAAATCATTAATAAACGGCTAGAATAGAAGTAATTATTTATCTATTGTTCAAGTCCGGAAAACTTTTAAACCTGTTTCTTTGAGGGGACCAAATTTATTGAATGAAATATTGTGAACAACTTTCAGAAAAGTTGTTTAGTGTAAAAAATGCTGAGAAAAAACTATCTCTTTTAAGTTTTAAATATTTTATAATAATTTTATTGTTTATGAGAAGTTGAAACTGCGTCTGGAAGTAAAAATCGATATTCGGTGAAACTTCGTAGTCTTCTGAAGGTTTTGTAACAAGCTGTCTAAGGATGAATCATGAAATCCAATTACTTTCGAAATGCCTTTTAAGCCTTTAATATTCTAAAGGAATTTTCTTAATTAACTGATTTCCTATTGGCCTCCACCCCCTTGTAGTTGAAGGATTTCAAATATATATTGCGTCAGAGATTAAATGAATTATAATTTTAAAAATATTTTGAGCATTTTGAATCCAAGGAAATTCTAATTTTCACTGAGGATTTTAAAGGCTACGGATTATCTAAAGTGTATTTGTTAGCATTACTTGTTATTTTCCTTCCAAAGAAATCTTTCACAATTATCAGTCACATAAAAACTTTCCCAGCATTAGACACGGTTTTCTACTTAAATTGTCTTCACTTGTGTGGGTAAAATTTGTGTTTGTTCTGTTGTTGGATGCTAAGTATTTGACCCTACCACAAAGGAATTGGAGGACAAAAAACTCATAGCTCGTAAGTTTCCGTCGAAGAGACATTCAGGGGTCAAAGTTATTCTTAAATAATGCATGTGGACCTTCTCCTGGAAAGTACCTGTCCTTCGCCTAATAGAGCCATTGTGATAGAATGAGAAACAAAAATACGCTCTAGTGGTATCGGAGAAGAAAGTTCTGACGGCTGTCTACTCTATATTTACGTAAGGACTCATTCTCTAGTAGATGATGATTGATGTTCATTCTGTTCCGACAGGGTAGATAATTTTACTATGTGGAAAGTTTTGAAAAAATGCGTCTTTCAAAACAGTTTAATACGTCTTATGACAAAGAAGGAGGAGGAGAAAGAAAGCAATCGTTTAAATGTTTGCAATCGTTTCCACTTCTCGTTAATTAGCAATCTATTTAATTTTTCGAAACATTGCCATTAAAACATTTTAATGAGCCAAACAAAACATAAAGTCATTTTTATAACCCAAGCTCGTTACTCTCGAAGGCATGTTCTTAAATTACAGGAGTCTTGAGTTTTGTTACAACGAACGACAAAACAAACGTTAACAATGACGAAAGCAATTATCGTTTCTTTTCCTTAGCGATGACATTTCTTCCTTTATTTAGTCCGTAATGAACCTTCTTATTGCCTTCTACTGTCTCCATTGCGCACCTCATAGAATATTAATTAATGCTTCTAATGGCAATTCAGGTTCATCTTGAAACTGTTTTCCAATTAACTTTCCTATTAAGAGTTTGTTGGCGGTGAGGATCTTTCCTTCCTTCCTCCCCTTCTTGTAGCGTCCCTCACACTTTTCTGTCGCTCTGCTTACGCGATTCCTTTTGTATTTTGCTAATATTTTCCTAATTACTGTCAAGAGAAAAGTGTGTTTTCCCATTGGAGTCCCTGCGACTCGTCTCTGTCTCAGGCAACGCCGTCTTGCTTGGTTAATGTACTGGGTTTGCTTTTCAGGCTCTTGAAAGTGCTTCCCATACCCACGCTCACCATCCAGAACCTTGGCAATAAACTTAATGAAAGAGTAAAAGAAGAATAAAAAAAGTGGAGGAGAGGGTCGGGAGGATAAGTATACACGCCATAATCAGTGATGGGTTTTATATTCCTTAAAAGAAATTGATAGTAAGAATTCTAAGTTTTAGGTTTTATAAAATTCCATTATTTCTGCCACTTGTTTGGTCTTTGTGAAGTTTTAATGAAGAAGGAAACATTTTGCATCTTCATGCTTCTGGCTAAGTTTGCTCATTTTTTCTAATTATATGTAATTAAATTTTTTAGCTACATAATTATCATCTCGTGCATTATCTCTCTTTCTCTCTTTCCTATCTAAATATTTTGTCCTCACATTTTAATTAAATACGAATATTGCATTTCTTTCAGGCTTTTGTGTTTCAATATATCTTATAACAAAATATATTGTGTACATTACTGAGAATGATTCTGTATAAATTATTATTTTTTACCTCAAAAAAGTTGTATAAATATATTTTTTCAATTATTAATTTAAATACTCACAAAGCTAATGGAATTGGGCGTTCTATAAACAGTTTTAAAATAAGTATAGAGAATGTTCAACTTTACTTTTCATTATGGTATACAGTCATTTCAATTTTCAAGTTTCCGTCTCTCATTTTAATTTTTCTTTTTTTTCCCAGTAACCATCTTTTTCGTCACCTCTCTCTCTCTCTCTCTCTCTCTCTCTCTCTATTTCCTTGAAACGAAAGTCGTTTCTTCTTTTCTTTGTATCCTCGCCCTCCCCCTACAAGATTCTTCATTTCCACGGAACTCTTTAAAAATTCAAAAACTTTCTCACTAATCAAAGACTTTATTAATAGCGCATTGGTTTATTGCAAAGTTTATTGCAAATCTTGTGAGAAGTGTGAATTACTTTCAAGAATGGATACAAACGATCACACAAATGTGGATGAGAAATTCTTTTGTAATTTTTAAGTAACCAAATGCGAAGTGCTTTATTTAGAATAGAAAAACACCAAATTAAATATTTAATTCTAATTAAATTAGACGTCTCTTTAGAAGCTACTATTTTAGTAAGTTGTTGTTCCCACCCCCCTCAATTCATGAGATCTAAGAAATGAACCTTTCGACTCCAGCATAGAGAGAGAAGCGAGAGCGTCTTGTGTGCAAATGTAAACTGAAGGTGAATAACCTTGTGTCCGCAAAGTCTCTCGTCAAGAACCCAAGGGCTCAATCTGGTTTTCCTTTCTTCATCGGAGGAGCCGAGAGCCAGAGTTACGAGAGAAAAGTTCAAAATAAAGGCGTAAATTTTAAAAAATTATCATATTCATGAACCGTAATTTCCAAAGCGAGGAAAAGAAGTTGACAATGGGAAGTGAAAATGGCAACCAAGTAGTGTTCCCACAAATTCTCTACAAAGTCCTCGACATTATACCATTCTCAGATAACAGCTTATCTGATACTCTATAAATAATTCGAATAAAAATAATATTTCCAAATTTTTATATACCAATCTCCAGAAAGTGCTAGCCTCTTTGGAAAAACCTAAAAACTATAATCATAAACTTTACACAGCGCATTTCGTAAATACAATCTGCAAAATAATGATGGGTAAATATTCTAAGAATACAGTGTTACAGGGTCTTAATAGTTTTAAGACCCTGTAAAGGGTCTTAATAGTTTTAAGTTCTGAATAATTCTTATTTTATTTTGGTTTGAATCAGAAATTTGAATATTAATTTTTGTCATTACGATATGCAAGATTAGTTCGCATATTCCAAGTTCAATGAATGTCAAATATTTAGTATATTGATGGCAAAATTTATTCTTTTCTGCATAATTTGCAGTTTAACCCTGAGTTAACATTAAATTCATTATATTAATTCTATTTTTAAAATCAATTCTTAACTAGTAAATTACACGAGAATCCTGAGTAACATAAACAAATTTCCGGAACAAATATCCAAAAGGCGTTCAAAAATTGAGGAAATACATTCTAAATGCATTAAAAAATAAAAAATGCACGTTCAAAATACATAAAAAAATTACACATCTCCAGTGTAACCTAAGAATATTATTAACCTTAAAAAGAAAGACGAAAGCACCTTGATTTTTCTTTTAACTCTTTTCGTTTTCATTTCAAAATCTTTGCAAGCAACGATAATGACAGCCCTGTTCTTTATTTCCTACATTAAATTTGTTTTGAAACTTGTAATCACTCGAAAAAAGATTTTCTTTTTTTCATCTCTTGTAAATAGCCCCTGATAAATGAAGCAGAGAAGACGGATTAAATAAGAGAAGTATGTGCAATTTGTTTCAACGTTAGAGACCGTGAGTGATGTCCTATCAATAGTTCAGGACTTTTTTGTTGCCCTTTTTTTTTTGCTTTCTTCTTTCGACAAGCCGGGGAACGAATTCCTTTTGCCGCGGCCCCCAAGGCAGCTCTCGGAGGACCGCCGGCCAGAAATTACATCAAAGGCGTTTTCCTCGGAATGAACATTCCACTCCATCTTCTGATTCCGTTCTACGCGTGTTTTCTCTATCGCGTTATTATCTACTGTATTTTTTCTTCCATCTTCCTTTCTTTTTCTACAAGGGAAAGATATCATTGCTAACAAATAATTTCCATTATTAAGAAGATAAGAGTATCCTCTCGAGCTTTATCTAAAGAACCTGGTAGTGATTTTCTTCCTATCCGAGCAAGCAAGAATCCTAGAACTAAGAACTTTTTATCTCTTGCAGATTTCATTATACAATACTACTAAGTGATAAAATTCAATGTACAACTGTTACCCTTAAACGAAACTTTCGAAAGTATGCTACGTGGATATTTCTATGGTTAAATGCTTTTGAGGAACTTTCATAAAGAGTTAAAAAAGGTCAAGTAGGCTGCCCAGAAAAACGTCATAAGCTCCGCAAACAGATATTTTCATTTTATAAACAAATTTGTTTTGCAGTTCTAATATTATTAGAGAGAATATGTAATAGAAAAAAAAATCTGATGTTATCGGAAAATTTGCGTTGCATCTAACGGAAGATCTTCTGCAATAAAGATATATGCCTTACTTAAAGGCAAAGTTAAAATTTAATTTAAGCGAATGTGGTAAAATATTCACAGCAATTTAATTTAGTATCAAAACAAATAAATGGAGCAATTGCATATTTTTTTAGTAAATTTTTTGCGGGACAAAGTGGATTTGAATCTGCCATCGAATGGTTCGCCGATAGTGTCCTCTTTAAAATAGGATTATGTATATAGCTAAATTTTATTAATTCCTATTATTTCATCGTTGTGAATCGAAACCATTATATGCAACAGGCAGTGCAAATAAACAAATTTACACTGCAAAGCTAAAACAGTAAATTATCTAAATACTAGAATATTAGTTCCTTTATACCGATTAAACGATTGTAGGACAAGTTAGGAGATTAGTAATTTACAGTTATCGGCCATTAAATGTACAGTTCTGGCTTGACAGAATGACGTTATGAAATTCCACGAGAGACACTGACATTGTATGGAATCTACCAACGCTAGAAGAGATTCAAGTCTTGGGATTTGACAATGGCATAACACATGAAACTAATGGATTTATCACTTTTTGAGAAAGCGGCATTGTGATATAGGGTGTTGTCTTACTGAAAGATTTTAACTTAACGAACACTTCCTCTAACTAACCATGAGTACAGCCTCCATACTATATAAATAATTTGAATATAAAATTTCTTCTTTTAAAGTATTGCTTCCTGGGATTTTGCGTACAAAACCTACTCATCAGCATGACAGACTTGGGCATCTGAAGAGGAAATGTCCTTAGATTTACCAACAAAAATTTCTCCTCTGCTGTGTTTCGGATATGATTTTTCCATGCGCTCCGTTTTTAATTTTCTGGTTAATTTCGGTATGTGGGTTTCGCATTTAGTCGGAATTTTTCATGGCTGTCAATCAGTGGAATTCCTTTCTGGAATTTCGTTACCATGCAGAAGGAGTGGAATTCCTTTCTAGAGTGTTCTTTTCAACTTTGTAGCCGTAGTTGAAACTTGATGCCATCACTTCGATTCGACTACAATCTTGGAAAGAAACAAACCGGATGAGTAAGAAACACTCAAACAAAATGATTCTTTCATAAGAGCTGAAAAAGTGACAGTCACCTTTCCTTTGACGAGAATGGTTCATTGCTCTTTTAGCGGTATGAACAATGTAACCACGTGGTTCAGTACGTTACATAAACTCAGAACGGCCATCAAAAGTAAATGACGCGGTATGGAGCCAAATGGAGTTATTCTAAAATACGATAACCTACACCCAATAGTGTGCCAAATTTGATGGAGTGTTTCTGCTGGAAAGTCCTTGACTATAGCCCCGATTGGTCGTCCTGCGACCATCACATCTTCGGCCCACTGAGAAAGCTCTAAAAGGCTGTCGATTTGCTAACGATGCTGAGTCCGAAACGCAATTGAAAACTGGTCCGGCAACCAATCATATTGTGATGCACTGTAACATTTGCTTTAACCTATATATGTTGTAGATACAGAGTCGGGACACTTTAATATGACCATTTCTCCTCGAACATGTTGGCACGTCCCATGGTATGCAGATGAAAAATCATTGCATATCATTAAAAGCTGACAACAGCAGACGTGTAGTAGCATCCGTTAACACAGCAATTGTCGCCGTCATGGACCTCCAAAAGGGGATGATCATTGGTTATTGGGCCAAGGGGGGCAGCATTCAGAAACGGCCACCTTTGTGAACTGCTCTATGGCTGCCGTTGTGGACTGCTCTACCGCGACTGGACGAACCCCACGGGCCATCGATCCTAGAGGCGAGCGTCGGTTACGTCGCCTGGCCAAGACTAATCGGCGTGCCACTGTTGAGCAACTGACACAGCAAATGAACAGCAAATGCATTAGATCATTGAATTTCAATTTTGCTCAAAAGTAATCAAACTCTTCAGTCTTCTTCAACTTACCAAATTGCATAACAATGCTCGTGTGAATCGTCTCCATCTATGCGGCCTAGCCATTAAGGTTTCGCCTGATAAGGTCTCTATTAAGGTTTTAACATGTCCTTATCCATTGGACTTCTGGCTCTGGAACGGTCTGGCAGGTCAAGGTTTCCTCCTCGAAACCATTCGAATCAGTGACAACACTGATGGTGTCTTATAGCCTTTGGGGGAGGGGGGGGTTGCGTTTTTCTTGCATCTTACCTATTTTATTGCGGTATTCTCATTTTTCTCTTGCTTTCTTTGTGAACCTATATAAGGTGATTTAAAAAGAATGTGCAAAAGAAAAGTCGATTGTATCTCCTGATCGAACCCAGCACAAGTCTAATTACACGAAGAGAAATGTTAAATATCTAAGTTTTACCTATACATAACAAGTTTCTGATATGGGCACTTGGTGATACGATATACGTTAAGTGAACGTGTTTTTGTGCCAAACCTACTGTGACCAGTAACTCCTACATGGACATGTTAACAGGATGCCTTATGCCCCAGCTTGAAAAGGATCTTCCCAACAGAATGGTGCTCTATCACATTTCCACATGAATGTTCGCCGAAACTTGAATGATACCAACCCGGACGTTGGATTGTTCGTGCCAGAAACAACGATCTCCTGCTGCACTGCCGCCATATCGATATATTTGACCCTTGTCACTTCATTTTGTGGGGGTATACCAGGGGCAAAGTGTATTTGACCCTTTGCCACAATTGCTGCGCGACTGAAACAATGCATTTTCGAAGCAGTGGAATCGATATCCTAGGATATGCTAGGATGCGTCTGGGCAGAGCTAGATTACCCGGGATACGTTAGTCACAAGAATGATGTACAGATAAACCGTAGATACATAATATGCTTTTTCTTGTAATTACTGCTGTTGGAGTTAGTCAGGGTGTACAGATAAGCCGAAGATACATAAATCGACTTTATTTTTGTAGCATGTATTTTTAGACAAGACCTTTACTAAATGCAACCTCAAGGAATCTGTGTTATTACTATAGAAGTTCCTTTGGTCCTTGCCATCACCTTTGTCGTAGGATCTCTCCTGTACTAGAGACAACTTACTCAATATGGATTTTCAATGTTTGCCCATTACTAACCGTAATACTCAATAATAAAATCTTGCTGAGAATCTACTGATAAACGCGCGAATAAAAACTACAACATCATCGTTGGCCATTCGCTGTTTTCAAATTAAATTCTTTTGTCACGCTCTCTCTATCAAATCTCTTTTTATGGATGTTACTGTGATGAGGATCCGTTGGTTTTTTTTCATATAATCTTATGATCGAGTTATTGATGATATCTTCAAAATTCACCACAGAAGCAGATCTGGCGACTTAGGTGGTTTCTTGTGTTAAATCTTTCTCTGATAGTGGAAGAGCGAAACACACCTTAGGATTAAATTAAATTCTCTAGAATCCGTAATCACCTTTTTATGATTGCAGTAGATGTAGAAAATAGAATTACGCTAAAAAAGTTATTTTTGCTCCATAAAAAGTTATTATTTATAATCTTGCATTATAAAGGGTTAATGCTATGATAACAGATTTCATTGGGGGGGGGGGGCCCACTTCAAAAAATTAAATAAATGAAGCGATCTTTAAATTATGGTTTAATTCCATGGATATAACTTTTCTCTGCTGGAAGGAACGTTTCAAATAATTATATTATTCAATTAGCTTTCTTAGTTAAACCTGTGGATGAAGTAATAAAAAACATTTAGATGACGTACTTTTCCAAAATTTTAATACAAATTATTAAAATTACAGATTACATAAATTCGTTTTGTCATTTATTTTTAACCGCCCCTTCTTAGTCTAAGGAACAGTCTCTCTCGAGATTTGCTTTAAGACAAGTGCAAAAAAAATTGACCTGACATGAGTATTTCCTCTGGTCGTCGATGTGATGCGAGTAGCTGCTGCAGACTGTGATTAAAAATTTCGGTTCTGGCATTTCCACCCTCAGGCTCCGATATCTGTTCAGTGCAATCGACTCACTAGCGGAGCTCACAAATCCTTCAGTGCACAGACCCTTCTGGCTGTTGCCATCTGGCCAATCCAAACCCTAAAATTGGGTGCATTCTTTAAAAATTGTTTTCTTTCCTGGGATGCCAGATTTGTGTTGTGTTTCTCCCCCTGGTTTACTTGCATATTTTTTTCTAAAAATTCCCTAAAAAAAACTTTTCTTTTAACTCAGTCACATAGGGATTCTTTACTGGCTTTAATTATATAAGAAGTTTTTAGAATATGTAAAAGTTTTCATTGCTCTTGGATTTAAATATTTATTTAATTTCTTTGTAAGGACAGATAAATAAATAAATTGATGGGTAATTTTTCTCTCGCTCACTTTTTATGATTCTGTTTCACTGCATGTTAATTACGGTATGATTGTAATCAATACTTCTTCTTTTGCACCTACAGATAAAATGTTATAATCCAAAATATGTGTACAAGTGATAAAAGTTTATCAATTAATATGATAATCCAAGCATATATAAACTTTTACAGAACATTATATTACTGTGCATTTTACTGATACAAATATTTAGCCATTTGAAGTCGCTGGGTCAAATGATAAAATATAATCGTTCTTTATAACAACACAACAATTTACAAAAATAACAATTTTTTATATTTCACATTAAAGAATTTTAAGAAAAATTTTACACGTTCTAAGTTTTATTCTATTTAAAGGTATTTTAGAAAGAGAAATATATGAAATTTACTGAGAGCTAAAACATAAGAAACAAATTCTATAAATGATAACTAATTTCCAAATGCAGGCAATGGAAAGGCAATAAATATGCAATTGCAAAAAAAAAAAACAACAAGAAAAAACACTAGAAAAAGTGAAGCATGAAAATCGATAAAGGAGGCGCTTCTGATCAAAATAAGTTAAATCCATATTTTTAAAATTTCTCACTACCACTGTCAGTGAGTTAATCATCGCCATATTTCCTTACAGTTGCTTTTCTTTTAAATTATAATAAATTCCTATAATATGCTTTTCCTCTCAAACTTTGTTTGAATACCGGGTGCATTTTCCCGTCAGAGTAAATTTTTAAAAAAATTTAATAATCAACCAATATCGTTCTTTGAAGAATGAATAGGTTGCCCTGTCAATTATTGTCAAAAATTTTATGTTAGATAGAACTGATTAGTCTATTCGCCAATATCTGAATCATAGTTTAGTAAATAGACGTTACTACTTTTCTGGAAGAAAAAAGGATTTAGCTTGTTTTGACGGAAACTCCTCCAAACATTTCATGCTTTAGATGTGCTAACAAAAAGTAACATCAAAGAAAGAAAGGGGTGGCCAATACCATTAAAAGATATCTTACCTGTTTGCAGTTGTATAATAAATATAATAAAGCCCCTCGTTTTTAAAACCTAAATATTTTTGTTCTTACAACATTTGAGAACCAGAAACGTTATAGGGAGCTCTTTTAAAATTGAATTCAAATTCCCTTTTATTTTTCTAGGTGAAGCAATCTCTCGCCAATTCCTTCTCTTCTATAGTCGCAGTTGTTTATACTGTATAGGTCATTATTTTTAGGTGGAGATATTTTCTTTTTCTTCTCCCCTTTTCTGATTATGTGAAGGCACGTTCAACTCACTTTCGAAGATTGCGTCGGGAAACTTTTGTAACTACTTTCAATCTTTGGTATGGAAAAAGTGAGACAAATTGTGTTTTCTCCATTCCGCCCCGTGCATCCTTCACTCGCAACACCCACCCATAATGCCCATGTTTATCAGGCTTCTGTCTTGCACCGAGAATAAGGAGGGGGAAATAGGGGGGAAGAAATAGATAGACAGAGCGAAAGACGACGACCAAGACCCATATGGTCGGTCATGGGTTCTTTAGACGAAGGCACGTGAAACCTAAATGGAGTCTTCAAAGTCAGAGCACGTTTTCCATCATTGTCAACTTACAATTCCAGAGATTCATGCCAAGCACTCATGCTTGTTTTTATGACCCTTTTTATAAAGTGTGCTGCACTTTCTGTAAACTCTTCACGAGTTTTATTCTTCGCCTCCTTTTGCATCTCTTCACTGCATCCGGTGTCTAATATCGACAAATTAGGACGAACAAAAAATAAATAAACGAAAAAAAAAAAAACCACCAACGAAAGAGGGGGAGGGACAAAAAACTTTAATTCGTTTGTGACATGAATGAAACAAGTTACATTAAAATTTATTTAAAAATATTTTTAATTAACTTTAAATGAGTGGGAGGCTCGGAAACTTGAACCTATTATTATTTCTATATTTTGCGCTAATTTCTGGGAATAAATAGAAACTTAAGACTTGTTCCAAACAGAAAATTTAATCTAGTCCAAAATAGATTGCTTTCAAAGAAATTCTACCTTGATTTTCGTAAAACATAAACAAGTACTCACCTTACAAGATTTGAAGTACAAGATTTTAATGAAATTTGATTGCCCAAATAAGTATATGATGAATAATATAAAAAGTTCTGTTTGGTTTAAAATAACTCAAAAAATTGCAAGTAATAATCCTCCCCCAAGGAAAAAAAATAGCCGCATTTCATATGATTCTGGCTGAATTCAATCGATACACTAATATTCGAAAAAAGCAAACTGAAAAAAGGGGACCATCACTGCATCGGTGGATTTAGTAAAATGGAATATTGATTCCTGAGTAGAGCAATAACTGAAAATAAAAAAGTTTATTCGTTGACTAGAATATATACAAAACTGGAAATAAATATATTCTAGATCATGTGTTAGAAGGAATTGCTTAAAAAAAACAAACAATCATGAAACAAAGGCAGCAAATCACATCGAATTTTGATAATGGTTAATAGTAACAAACAAAATGAGGAATTATATATGTGTAAGTAAAATTATAAGTACAGTTTAATGATTTATAATACATTAACAACAGTAAAACAAAAAAAAGACTGTAGTTGAAACAATAGGCGTAATGAAAATCATCTTTAATAATATAAAATATTGAAATAATATGGTTAAAGTTTCCGAGGTTCCCACTCGTTTAAAGTTAATTAAATTCGTTTATAATAATATAACAAAAAAGGAAAGTTGTTATTTAGTTCTCCGAATTATTAATACCGTAAGTAAAATGTGTTTTTGTGACGGATTCATTTAGAACACACTATTCCTAAATTTTACGACCATTCATTGTTTACAGTCCTTTTATTCTTTCCTTAAATGGCTCTACCCTACTTTCATGACCCTCTTGCAAACTATATTTTTAAGGAAACAAATACTTTCTTTACACAAGTGGTGCTCCTTGAACTTGTCTAGCTCTCAAATTTAAATTTTTGTATCACTCTTAAATTTCTGTTCTTCCGATGGAAAGCTTGTATAGCAGTAATATTCATTTTCTATAGTTAAACAGTAGAGTAATTTCGAACTCAAGTCACGATTACTCTATGTTGCTCTGTAAGTGACATAAGGGGCCGTTGGTTATTCTCAAAGGGGTTTTTAAAAATTACTTTATTATTATTTCATTTTCACCGACGAGGCGAGTAGCCTTCAAGTGTAAGCTGATTGATTGGAGATTGGGGAATTTTAAAATGGCCTAAAATAAGCCCAAACTAGCCAATCCCCCCCCCCCAATCTCTCCCTCCCTCTCTCTCTCTCTCTCTCTCTCTCTCTCTCTCTCTCTCTCTCTCTCTCTCTCTTTCTCTCTAGTACAACTAAAACTATCGAGCTGGGAGTTGTTCCTTTCCTTTCTTAAAGCCCCTTCTCTCTCTCTCCCTTCTTCTCTTGCATTTACCAGATGGCGAAGCTGAACCTTTGCCTCTGGGAGTCGCTACTTTCTTTCTCCTCCCATCGCTTCAGGGAAGTTTTTCCTTCTAATATTGTTGATATGTTAACAGTGAACCAATAGCAGGTTTTAATGCAAAGAGGAAAAATAACTTCTAAAAAACATACTCTCGCCTTCTCTCTCTCTCTCTCTCTCTCTCTCTCTCTCTCTCTCTCTCTCTCTCTCTCGTTCTCGTTTGGCTTTTCTTTTTTTTAAGTCGATATGCATTATTCAAAAAAGAAGTTTCGTAGAAAGAACTCTGAATTCTTAGTAAAATCTGTCTTCCCTGTTGTTTAGAGCAGCTCTAAACCATGCCGCCTCCATCTTTGTTTTGCAGAGTCTGCTGCAGTCTGCTTGTTTTTGTTTTGTTTTTGTTTCTTTTTCTGTCTGTGAAATATTCAAGCTATCGATTATTTGTCGTAAATTTTTTCTAAAGCGTATTCTTCCCCTTTTATTTATACAACTGTTTTCCATGTCATCCTTTTTTTTCCTTTTTATTTCACCTTTAATTTCCAAGGAAAGTATAATTTTTATCTTTTTATTATCGTGGCAAAATGTAATGTTTGCAAGTTACCTGTTATGGGCACACTTTCAAATCCAGAAAAGTAAACAAAGCAATCATTTACATAGCGGGAAAGAAATTTCGCTTTGTACGTGGAAGTTTCTTTCCTCTTTCAACCCGTTTTTTGTAAACCAGGTTCTTAATAATTTTTTTGATGTACTTCAGCTTGTATTTCATTTGTCATTCGCATTCTATTTTTCTCCTCTCTCTCTCTCTCTCTCTCTCTCTGTTATGTCTCTCATGTTTTACCAAAGGCCATAAAAAGGCAATAGGCAATTTAAAACTGCATTTTGACTGGAGGGTCTGAAAAAAAATTGCCCGCATGAAATTAGTGCCTCCAGGTTACCGTTGCCTTTCTGTTTCCTCTACAGCAATGGTTTCGCATTCTCCTTCAGATTATATATTTCGAAACTGAGGAAAAACTAATGGAAGAAAAAAATCAAGGAGGGAAGAAAACAAAAAAAAAAGAACCCTGAGGATTATTATTATTCATACGAGTGGTCAGAGGTTCTTAGCTAACCCGGGCACGGGGAGGATCGGTAAAATAGACACCGAACGCCACACACATGCGCCTTTTTAAATGTGATATTCGAAGCGTTTACTCAGGCGAACGTAACGAAATTACTCGAAGCAAATTTAAACGAGTGCGGGAGAAGAGAAATAAAAAGAAAGCTGATATTAACGGAAAACAAACAAAAAAGAGTGAAGTTGTAGGCGCGTCAGGTTGCACCGCTAAACGCTCGTTTTTCGGACCTTTCATTTGGTTGGTTTCATTGGCGTTATTTTATTATTTATTAACTTTTTTCTTCACGGCTTCGTATATTTTAAAGTTTGTTTTTGTGTCGTTTCTAAGAAACGACCTTGAAAGTAAGAGGGCTTTTGAACCAATGAGCTTGTTAGGAACATACTAAGGTAAGACAGGATTAGCATAATTAACATTCTGAAGACACATGAGAAAAAAAAAGAGGAATAAAACAATAAAAAAGTTAACTATCCTAACAAAACGATTTTTTTTCTTAAAACTAGTTTCACTTCTTAAAAAAAATTATTATATTCTAAACAGCACAGCTTTTATTTTTCCGTTGCGCTTGTTTTCGATACTTAAGTTTCTAAGAAAAGTTAACGTGTTAACGTTTTTTAATGTGTCATTAAGAAAGAAGGGCATTAGAAGTTCTCATTTTCGCTGTACTCGTGAATTAAAACTGATTTTATATTTTTTGTGTCTTGGAGTATTAACCTAGAAATATAATTGGAATTGTTTTTATTTTGTTTTCAATTGAGCAGAACGGGAAAGAAAATAAGAAGAAATAATGCAATTAAAAATAGCGTTAATAACTTAAATAAGAATTCACATTCCTGGCAAATAGCTTGGTAATGCCAGGTTTGATGTCATTTTTAAAATTCTTTATAAAACATTTAAGACATGAATTATAGAAATCTCAAACTATTGACAACATAGCATTCAATGAAAAAATAAAATTTATCTTTTTTAAAATAATTATTTGGGATATTTTTAAGATTCCGTTTTACCTATGTTCTTGTCAATGAGTTTTAAGGTATAGCGAATCTTAACGTCATTAAAACTGATGCCTGCGGAGACCCGTGACGCAATATTTGTTCATATGTTTGTTTGTTTTTTTTCCCCTCTTTAAATAATGATTATACATTTTCTTCATATTTTCCTCCAAGAATGACATAATGAGTAGGTACCAGCCTGCAGAACACATTTTGGAAAACACATTCTAATACAAGCTTCGCGGAACCGATGATAGTGAAAATGGAGGCGTAAGCCTCGGGCATAATGTTAAAAAAGGGTGTCACATGGGATGTAACATAAAAAAAATTGCTTCCACTGCTCCATTTCATCGTGGAAAAAAGCGATAAATTAGATAAGGCACATAGGTGTCATTGAAGGTAAAGAAATGTAAATTTTTAAAGCCGTAAAATTTCTGCTAATACCTCTGCAGAAAATTCACTAAGGAATATTAGATTTGGTTATGCATCAAATTATTAGGGGGTGGGGGGATCTTAAAGTTGTAAGTTAAGGTGAAGGAAAAAACACTACGAATCAAATATAGTCACGAAATCTTTTTTTCTTTTTTTTTTTAATAATACTCGTGTTACTGCTCTGTAGTGAACTGTTTTCTCTTATACTGCCTGTGTGGATGCAAATTCATAAAACTCCAGTTTGTTTGAAGCTAATATGCGCGTGTGTATTCCAATTTCATGAAATACCTATTAACCATCGATTTCCTATGTCTTAACTAAATCCTATGTCTTAACCAAAATACCATTAATTAAAATGTTTTTATTGAGTGCTGTTCACGGTTTCCATAATTAAATTAGTCAGGTTTGTTTATGTTGTTCATGTTTCAAATACTCTCTCGAAACCGCAATGAAAAGATGGGAAATTTATCTGAAATAAAAACTCATTTTAAACCAGCATTAAAAGATGAATTAAATTTATTAGAATAATTTTGTGATAGAGGGGTACGTTTTTAGCAAAGAAAATGTCTAGTACAATGCTTCAACAAGTGTTAAAACAAACATCTTTATAATTTCAGCCCCCTAAAAATAATGTTTGTTTTTCCTCCTGCGCCCATTTTTGGTGGCTAAACTCTTTCAGACTACCAAAAGAGCTTTGTTCCTCTCGTATTATTAAAATAACAGGCAATTTTTCTTATTGAGAGTAGATTTTTTTTAAAGAAAAAAGTAATAAGGGAAGCTGGAGAAGGGTAGTTTAAAATATTTGATTTGCCCTTCTCCCACATATTTTTCCTCTCCCTCTTTCCTCTTTTCTCTCATCAGTATCAGTAAGTCCAGCTTGAGTGCAATGAATTGTAGGTCTTGGGTTAGGGATTCATTTTGATCAGTCTTACTGTCAGGCGAACGAGAGAAAGGATAATGGATCTGTGAAAATTTTTCCGAAGAAAATCGAAACCCTTCGAGAAATTTTCTTCTTTTCCTGTCATTGGTTTTTCAAAGAGTAGAATGAAAGCAGCGCCCTTGCAGAAGATGAGCACTAATCTGAATCTTGTGTAAGTCAGGCGAAGGAAGGAAGGAGGAGGGAATTAGGGTCCCGTTGATTGGAATAGACACCGTCAGGAGTCGCAGCTGCTGAAGCAAGATGATAATCCCTCTTTCCCATCTGACCTTCACTGACCTTTCAGAGATAATTAGAAATTTTCAGAGAACCTTGACCAAAAGAAAACACACCGAATTTTTAGAAACTCGAGATAAAGAAACGCGTCGAGTTTCAAAACCCGGGGGTGGAAGAACCTCTCTCGAGATTAGTTTGCTTGTACAAGGGAAGAAGGCAGTTTATAATAAAAACCGACTTGATCCATTTATTAACATAAAATTAATTTAATGATACTTAATGATTATAGTAGTTGTTAAGTGAATGGTGAATCATATCTATAGATTTCAATTAATGATTAAGAACCGCTTGGATTGCACCTGACAGAGCTGTTCCTTTTAATTGGCCCAATTGTTGCCGCTGAAAGGTGAATATGCATTTTCTACCATCTGCTATTAAGCGATACCCTCATAGGGTCTTATAGTGTTTTTTGTACAGTATAAATCGGTCTCTCCTCTGGGGTTGTGGGAACTTCTCCACTGGGGCACTGAGGGAAGCTATGCTTGGTTGCACTCCCTTGCCTTTACTACGACCACTATTTACGGACCCCTTTTCACCACCAAAACCACCTGGCTTCCTTGAGAACCAAACCAATGTTTGACGGCTTGGTGGTTTCTTCTCTCCCCAGTAGGCTCATATGGTGCGAATAAGTTAAAGTTACTCACGATTTTATATTTCCCATCTATTTAAAAATCTTCTTTTTCTATTATTCCCTTTTTTCTTCTTTAAAGAAAATACGTTTTTGTTGTTGCTGTTGTTGTTGTTTTGCTTTAAAGACACAATCCATAATCACGTTTTTTTTTTCATATTTCTGTTTTCAACTGTTTTTAAACAGGCCAGTAATTATATTATAGCCATGTCAGATTCTAAAGAATATTGCAAACTTCTATGCCTATCTAAATACACTAAATAAACATGAGAACTACCGGGTTTGCCAGTTTCGCATATAACGAAGATATTTAGTGTTTATTAGCAAGAAGATCCTTTCGTCTTAGTACTGGAAAATTCGAAAATTTTATATTGGACCATTCATTCGTATAGTTGCTTGTCTTTTTCTTTTATGTCGCAGTTAAAAGTTGTCTTTAAAATCGAGTGCAGCAAATGTAATATCCTAAGAATTGTTCCACGTGCTCATATATAAGCACTAATTTGTCTGCATGGGTAAAGTCAGTGCATGCATTATGTAATGTAATTTATCCAAAGTATCAATTTAAATTTTTAAAGCCTCTAAAGTTTGTTAGCTTAATGGACCACGTCATTAACTAATCTAATCCTATGAAGGGCCATATTACTTGGAAAAGGCAAACTACTACTGAATGTCTCTGAAACTCTTCTGAACTAAAAAGTATCCTCAAAATGTCTCCTGGTATTCGAGCTTAGTAATTACTCTTATTACCAGATGATTAATACGACCCGTATAGAAACTTTATAATACCAACTCGCACTCATTATAATATAAAGTTGTAAGTACATGCAATACCGTAATAGTTTATGATTGAATTTCATTTTCTGTTAATTAACTTAGCTTTTCCGACTGATATAGATCGCACACAATATATTGTTTCAGCTAAATAATTTTCTGATATTGCATACATAATTCTTACATCATATCTTCAGTATTAGAATTTCAATTTTATTGTCATCAGTCTTATAAATTTTAATATAACTGGCAGTTACTGCTAAGAGCTTTAAAAAAAGTTTTTTATACATGAATACGATTTTTATTCCAAGCATTCAGAATAATACTAGGAAATTTTTTAGATATGAATACAATTAAATATTTTGTAACTTGAAAGCATTTTTCTAACTGTCACTCCAGTATCTTAAGACAAATGAAACAAAAACGTTATTATATTATTATAAAAAAACGTCTCTCCGATAATAATGATGTCCCCAAACATTCGTTTTCGAAGATAATAAGTTACAGTTCATATTACTACTTCCACTCTATGAAAAAACTTATCATCTCCACTTACCCTGTTTTTGCTTCATGAAATATGGCTTTTAATTATTTTTTATGAATATTTTTTCCTCACATTCTTTGCAATACTTATCTAAAACGAAACAAATGTAAACAAATATGTCAGAAGCGGTATTTTTTTAAGCATTTAAGAAAATAGATTGCAGTTTTTATTTTATTTATGAACATGGACCTTTACTCTCTGGGATTTAAAAGCATTCATAGTAAACGTTTTTTTTAAAAAAAATTACAGCGTCTTACATTTTTTTTCCTAAACTCATCTTGGCTGATTACTAAGAAGGGAAAAAAACCGAAGTCCGTTTCTCAGGAATTGAAATTAATCACTGCCGCTATTGTCATGAAAAGTTTCAGAGGAACCATATACTTTGACATGATCACTTAATTCAAGGGCAAATATTAATAGTTAAGAATGTTTTTATAATTTTTTCCTTTTTTACTTTCTTATACATAGTATAAGGAAGTATTGTGATCACGAAAAATTTCGACCTCCAGATTTTCACTGATCTTCACGTTTTAGGGTCCCTAGATTATGAAAAAGTGATTTCTGTAAAGTGTCTGTGTGTCAGTCTGTGTGTGTCCACGATAGCGTCCAAACGGCTAAAGCTATCGAGACCAAACTTTAAACTTAACATTAAAATCTTCCTCTGGAGGTCTGATTAGTTTTCCAGTGGAATCGGTGAACCGGAAGTATCAGCTTACTCCAGCGCCAAAATATATATTTTGAAATATCTCGTTAAACATTGCGTTTATGAAAATTTTGTATGGGTTAAAAAGTGTTTCAATTTCAATTTTAAACAACTTTTGTTAAGAAAATGTTTCAAAATTCTAACCGGAAGTACCAGTTTTACTCTTGTCAAAATCCATTTTTTTGCGAAATAAGATGGTATAGGCGAAATAAGATGGTATGGGCAAATTTGGAATCTATACCAAAGTTGAAAAATGAAAAACGTTCAATAACTGTGGAAAGCGACATAATAACAAGGAAAACCTCTTGTTCACAAAAAGAAGAAGAAGAGAAGACAAGAGGTTTTCCTTGTTATTATATACCAAAGTGTTTAGAAGCTATTTTGAAGTAACTTTTATTCACAAACGTTTTTAAAATTTCTAACGGAAGTAGATTTTTTAGACAGTTGTTTAATTTTTTCCGAATTTGGACCAGGTCATTTATGTATAAGAAAGTCGGGTGGTGACCACGCCTCATTTTTTCATACAAAAAATACTCTTGTGAGAGCTGTTGTAAGAATTTTAGGGACATTCTTCAAACTTATATTTTTTAAACAATGCCTCTAATATAGTTTTATAAAATAGAAGATTAAAATATTTATAGGCTCTCCTTGAAGCAACCCAATTCCGAGCACAATTTTGCATTCGAACAACAGTTTTATTAAAATGCAGTGAATGTATTATATAAGTTTGTTTTTTTTTAAATAATAATTCACATCAGAATTATTTAACTCGCGATAAATATTTATCGAGTAAGAGCGACTACATAAAACCGAACAATAATGTGCATAGCTTTGAATTTTACTGAATACTTATTGGACATTGTTATTGAACTTCAGGGGCAAAATTGCGACAATTCGACGCTATGGGGGCTCTTAACGAGTTTCCTAACGACGATTCATAATGTATGAAACCCGTTACTATAATATTTATCATTTGCTCTGCCTTTCAAGAAGTCGACCTTTTCCATTGTTCCTTATTGGTCGAGCCTTTGTATGGTAATGCAGCGGAAGTTTACGACGCGACCTCCGTGGTCCCGGGAGGGAAGATAGGAATCGGTTCAAATGCCATTTGTCCAAATGACGATACCAACATACAAGTATACAGAGAGAGAGAGAGAGAGAGAGAGAGAGAGAGGGAGGGAGAAATACAAGTGTATAGTCCCCCATATAGAAGCCGGTTCTTTGTCTGGGGTGTGTCATCATCTTCTTCGGCCCCTTTTTGTATATGACAATGTATATTATCTAATAAAAATGTATTTTTATAAACTTCCCAAAACAAGTTTTTCCCCTCATTCTATTTAGGCGGAAACTATAAATTTCGCGATTAATCTAGAAAATGACACGTAGGCTATAATCAATAGTGTTCCCACCCACGATAGGAAAAAGCCCTTGACATTATGAGTTTTCAGAATACATGTATTAAGCTTAACACTTATTTAGAGTACACAAGAAAGATCTCGTTGCAGAAAACTAAGAAAATTTGCAAGTCATTTTTAAACGGATATATACGTATGAGAGAAGGACGAGACACAAAACCTTGGAATACTATAAAAGTTATTAATTAAAAAATAAAAATAAATAATAATTAATAAAAATAATAAATAATTAATAAAATCAAATTAAAGGCTGACGTTTCGGATAGAGACTATCCTTTATCAAAGCAAAAAGGATATTTCTCTAAAAGCAAATAATATTAGAGATTTATCCTGAAGTTATGAAAGGAATCGACAATCGAACAGTGAAGTGTACATTTGTTCAGAGGGTGTGATATTACATCTTCCAATAATCCGGGAAGGAGGCGTTGCCAATGTCTTCGATGAAAGGAATACTTAAGCATAGGGAATAGTAAGATGGTATTGGCTGAAATACTAGAAGAGAACAAATGGGAGGCCAGGAAATTCAGAGACGTGTTGGGATATGACAGAAAAGAGGACAAATAGGAAGTGATAAGAGGGCGGCGAAAAAAATGCATTAGGTTAACACACACAATTAAAATGACAGAAACTATAGGGTTCCTACATTCTGGAAAGTCAGGGAAGAAGGACCATGTTCATGCATTTGTCAGGGAAATGAGACTTTTTCTGGGAAATGTCAGGGAAATAGATTTTACTGGAGACATTATGTTATTTATCGAATAACTAACTTCTTCATCTTCAGCTTTTCCCACTTCTATGTGGGGGTCGCTGTTTTTGATGAGCTTTCTCCATTTCTCTCTGTCCTCTGTCCATTCCCTCCTGAGTCCCTTTGATTTCAGATCTTCATCCACAATATCTTGCCATCTTCACTTGGGTTGTTCTCTTTTTCTCCTTCCCTCCACTTTCATGTTCATAGCACTTTTGCCAGTGTAGTCTTCGTCTCTTCTCAGTACACAGCCAAACCAACTCAGTCTATTTGTAATAACTAACTAATAAACCGAATTACGATGGATGGTCCCAATTTAGAGATATTTTTTATGGAATGGTTCTTATTCAGGGAAATGACTGTCGATGTCAGGGAAATTTAAGGAAATGGGATTCAGAATTTCAGTGGGAATCCTGAAACTATCAAAAAGTTTAGGAATGATAGGGCTACGTATAAAAGAGCTACGGGCCGTGAAAAAAAATGGTCACTTAAAAAAAGGAGTATAGAAAGCCTACAAAAAGGGACGGACATAAAATGAACATAAAAAGAGGAAATAACTGAGAACAGATAAAGAGAAAGAAAAGGGCCCAGAAAGCCTACGACAAATTAGGGAATAGCTGAAGTTGTAGAGGAATATGGAAAAGGTTATAAAGGAATAGTGCCTTTGTTAAGGTTAATGCTATTAGGGGTAAGGGAATTAAATTTCCAAATACGAAACGACTCGAATTGCTTTCTTTTTTTTGTTATGGAAGTTATTGCGAAGAATATAAAGGCTGACACCCTGCAAAGAGTGGCCAGGGGAATTAAAGTGTTTAGCGACAGGGGTGTCAGCATTGCTAAGGATGTCGAACTTGTCTGGCGAATCTGATACGTATGTTATTACCCGTTTCTCCGACGTACTGTTTCCGCAATGTAACAAGTAAATTAGGTTGTGAGAAGTACAGGTTAGGTTTAGGTTGATCTTGAGAGTAAAGGAGGAAGCACTGCTGGAAACGGAGGTGGCAGGGTTAAGAAAATGGCAAACGCCACAACGTTTTTCATTGCAAGGAGAACATCCCTTAGTAGAAGTGCGTGGTTTAGTAATAGCAGCATGAACCAGAATATCTTTAAAATAGATGTCCATTTAAAAGAAACTTTTGGTGGTTCTGTTAGAATGGAATGGAGAAGAGAAGAGTTGTCAATAATATGTTGATGTTTCCTTAGGATATTTTTAATACTGTTGAGGGTTGGATGATAAGGAAGAACTAGCGTAGGTGATGCCATCGCTGGAGAAAGTTTGGGATTGTTGCCAAATCATTTTTAATAGTACATCAGCTTTTATTTTAATGAGCTTGTTTCAAATGTGGAGCCATGTTTATAGAAACATTATTTCCACAGAATTACAGAAATTCAAAAATCTAGTATTACATAATGTTGTTTTTGTTTGCACACACCAACCCTTTCTCACCTGACACGTGTGAGCGTTAAGCCATAATCTATGGTTTGGAATTTCATCATAGTCGTCTGAGTCTAAGTTTAGCAATATTCGTATTTGAATTTAATTCGTAAGTTGCATTAAAAATAAGCTGTTCTTTTAAATCTTGTACCTCAAATACGGTTAGCAAAGAAGTCTAAGCTTTTATTGATGTACATTTCTGAAATTTGATCATTCTAAGAGAGAATCTTCCAAATTCTTAGGGAATTTTTGCGAATAAACTGTTTTAAGATGTTTTGCAGGAATTCAGTTTGTATTAAGAAATTCATACAAAAATGCAGTAGTAACTTTATTTCGCCTGAAGATAACGTCTAGATTACTTTAACATTGAAATTTTAAAATCTTGAAATATCTTAGGAATAGGGATCATGTATTGCAAACTTGGAATTAAATAAACGGTTGAATCTTCCTTGCAAAACTAAATTTTTAATATAACGACTGACGTTCGCTTCGACTATTTTGCCATTTTCAAAGTCAAAAATATTAAATTTAACAATATGAAAGTGGTCACACGAAAAGGGACCTGAAGGGTAAATAATAGATTCCGAGAAAAACGCATTTAAAGTTGGAAGACGTGTACAAACATGGTATCCACAGAGTCTTTATTACTAAAAGAATTTTATGGTATGCAGATCTAGTATCTAGTACAGAGGGTAGATTATCGCGAAGCGATAATCTGCGGCACCTACTCCTACGAGGGAGTTTTGCGCCATCCCGGTAAATATCGACTGCTACGAGATGACAGTAGCAGCCGGGACCGACGGCTTAACGTGCCCTCCGAAGCACGGGGGGTTTCATGATGGCGGACAAATAAACCAGTGGCTATACCAACTGCTGGAAAACCAGCCATGGTCACTTGGCAAATGGGTCAGACTAAAGTCCTCCAACTGCCGTGCCCCAAATAGCTGTCCCGCCAGCAGTGGCCCTCAAGCCCTGGCCGTCACCCAGCCAGCAGCTGGCCGCGCCTGAAGTTGCTGAGCTCCATCGATTGGCAAGCCAACCGACGAGACAATCAGGCCATGGTATGCAGATAGCTCTGCCAGTGACGCGAGCTCAGGGGAGGGGCAAGCCAATACTTTCTAGACCAGGCACAAGGCCTGGGAACAATAGACTAGGACGCAAAAACATTAACTCAATCTGTGCGCTGTATAAGAGTCAATTGAAACTGAGGTGGGTGAGAAAAATAATTAATATAAAAAATTGTTCACTCTGATAATTTTCTGTTCAGACTAAGATAAAAGTTGAAAGTCCAACGATTGTAAAGCAACGATAAAAATAAAAATAAAAAACATTTTTACAACCTTCAGGTCCCTTTTCGCCTGACCACTCACATATAGGTTAATAATGATGCAATATTTGTAATCTCTTGACTCTTTGAAAATGGCAAGAAAGGCCCAACCATTTATTTATTACCGGAAAGCATTCCCAAAGCATTATCCTTTTTCTAAAGAAAACTACACTATCTTCAAAGAAAGAAAACCTGTGCGTGTCCAATTAAATTTTCAACTCTAATCGCTCCACATTGTCAATTTTCCTTTGCAACAATATCTAACTATTGAAATCGGAAATTTCACTGGATATTTCCAATTTTTCTTTCATTAGACAGAGTATAGGATGAATGCCAGTTTCAAAAACGGGATGGCTTGAGACCTGCTTCAATATAAATTCATAGAGACAAATAAACTTATAGAATACTATTGCTACAATACGTGATAAGCAATAACAATGTCGTTTTCTGTATGCAAATTTTTCGACTAAATAGATGATTCATGACTTTACTCTGGAAGGAGTTTACAAGAAATTCTGAAACTACCGTAAAGTACATCTAATTATAATATAATTACCTACATTCGAACTATCCCTCACATTATTACGTGCCTGTAAACCTGCAAAAAAAGGCCGGATAGACATACATAAAACGGGAAAATAAAGATTTCTGGTTAATTATTAACTTGTAATAAATAAATACTTGAGATAAACGATTGCATATCTCAAAATAACAATGAATTAAGAATGACTTATAATAACAAATGAAAGAGACAAATGGCTTATACTTTAACAAATTGGCTTATACTTATATCTAATAAGAGAATAAATATATGCTCGCTTTAAAAAAAAAATAACAAAAGTTTCACACGAAATTTGGCAATTCACGTCCGGGCCATTGTTTCTCACTCTTAACTATACACCTTTTTAGAGGACATATTGTGTTCTATTTGATGAGCCTGGTTGTGGGCTATTGCTCTGTAACATATCTTCCATTGTAGAAACTGCGAGGCTGGTGTTCTTACTTTCCTGTTTACAGGCTTTCCAGAGACCCTCTGATACGGCGTCGAGCAAGGGCTCGTTTCAATAATCCAAATCCACAGAAATCTATTGGTGATGCATCTTGTAACTTGACAGGGATATTATGAAAGGGTATAACGTAAATATCGGTTTTATCTTCCAAATCCAACATAAATTGAACGGTCGAGTTAGACGTATGGCTGGAGCCTTTGTCTTGATGCAGCCAAAACTTTGCTTTTGTCTTCTCCATACTTGGATGTCTTGGATAATTGGGCTGAGAACATGCTGCAGGAAGTTAACCTTAACTTTCTTGTCCACTCTTCTGATTGTGAGCTTGTCGTCGTACGAGTATCCCGCAATCACCATAAATCCTTTTGAAAAACTTTCCTTACATGACTTCTCTCCATGTGGACGGTAGAAAAACGTGCGGGGTTTGTTGTAGTCGTGGAAGTAGAGGTAGGCTTATGACACTTTTCCAGTTGCAAATTTTTGTTTATTATTTTATTTACATGGCCTGTGAAGTTCCTACAATGTTTGCGATTCCTCTTTGGGTTTTCGGATTTTCACATCGAACAACCTACTTGACATTTCGAATGATCTGTGATGTTCGGCTTGTGGGAACTCGAGGATTTTGCTGTTTCTGGCCAGTGGAGCCCTTCCCAGGATTTTCCTTTTTCATTCAGTACTGCCGATATACCTTTCTTCTAAACAGAGAAATTTCGTGTTTTACTTGTACTAATTATAGCAGAATGGTTGTAATTAACGTCGGAAAGGGCAGTAAAGTAAGTCCGATTTTCGGAGACATTGTTCATGACATTTATTGTTTTCGAATGAACGTGGATGTAATAGGGAGTGCAAGTGATTAAGTCATAGCTGACGTCATTTGCGCGATGAACGGGCCGAGAGCCTAGGAAATGGGATCGCTAGTTCCAAATATTGCAACCACGCAATATACGTACTAGTAACGCTGAAATGGGCGGCCAGTAAAAATGGCATCTCTTAAGTTATTATGGCAATTTGTGTAATTTATATTATTATTCAGACATTTAATACCGTTATATAATTTATAAAATCACTTAACGAAAGAATGCGGATCTTTCTTTCTTTTGGAAAACGATAGATATGTAAATCGCTGTTTTGGCTTCTTCTTGAGCAGTGAGGAACTCAACAATTTCACATCTTATAAGTATTATAAACACTGGGTTTATATAAAGCGATTTTATTTCATCTCTACGTTGGAACCAATGTTAATTCCCGAAGCGAGAAGACTTGTTTGAAACCAATTCGAGTCACGTGACTGATGAGCACGCAGGATTGACGTCACACTTCCACTCCCTATAGCATCATTTCACGTGCTTTCTGTCACGAACACGAACACGCGCACGTGACCTGCAGCATTCATGGAAAAAACTGTTACCAAAGATCGTAATCAACCTTCTGTAATAACTAAATTTTGAGCTATCCCCCTACATTTTTACGTGCTCTAAACCTCGAAAAGAAAACGCCGGATGGACACGTACAGGTTTTAGACTTTTACAGTGTATATATAAGGTGTTTAAAATTTCTTTGGACAAACTCCGTATTTACATTCTATACATCAATATAAGATAGGAATTTAAAATTAAAATGTGTCAAACAAGAATCTTGTAAGACTTAAATCGCTTTAAAGTAGGACTTTGATCGGCTGGTGACGTCACATCAAGTGACGCTTGTCACGTGTTGTCGAGCTATTTGTAGCGTATGCTGGTTTAACAAATACCGAGATGGCTGATTTGAACATTGTGTGTGGAACTGCTAATGGAAACGCAAGAGAAGCAGCAAGTCTTTACAGATAGCAGTTTCCTAATAAACATGTCCCAAACTACCAAATATTTACAGGTTTAGACCGATGTTTGAGAGAACTCGGGACTTTGATTGTTAGAAGACATAATGGTAGGGGACGAACTGTGGGCAGAACAAGAGATCCTACTAAAACCTGCATTTACTCAGAACTCTTTCGAATTTGGACACATGTTTATTAAACATTCCTATCTTATATTTATGTATAGAATCTATATACGAAATTTATCCAACGAACTTTTAACACCCTGTATAGATTATTACAACACTGAGACGAAATTACTCGAGTGCACACTAGGGTTAGAAAGTTGAGATTAGATTCAATTGACATGAAGTAAATAATTTGCCTTTTTTGGGAAATAAGAAACTTTGCGAAGTATATCTTTGCATAATTTCCTCGCTTGAATTCACTCAGACGTAAACATGGAGTTGCTGTGCTTTAGTATGCTAATTAAACAGGGGGGTCTACTTAGGACATATAAAGCATCTTTAACTATTCACCAGATAATATAGAAATTCAGCCCTAAATTATTCAGGCTACGCCCGTTATTTTAATTCTGCAATATTTTTTAAATGCTAAAAATCGATTAAAGACTTTCATTACTAATCTCCTCCCTCCCTTTTTTTTTACCTCCGAGAAATTCTGGCTCGGGCTAAACCAATTGGTCAAGGTGAGCCACTGAGTGGAGTTGCGCTCTTTCCAGACAACCCGAACCCCTTCTTTTATTAATTTTTTTAAAGGTTATTTCTTTTTTTATTTTAGCTGTGTTAACTCCACTCCGAGCTTCATTTTAATTATCGGACATACTTTCACTGTAAATTGCGTTGCTGGCACGTCATCCATCGTGACTCTTCAGACAGTGTTGAAGAGGTGAATAGCTGGCGCACGCAAGGGTCTATCTCTCAGCACGCAAAAAACCACGAATCCTCCGCTCACATTGTTTATAATAGACATTAAATATATACATCTAGCTGACACTTAAAAGAGAATAATAAAATTGTCGAGTTTTTTCTTTTCTTTTCTTTTCTTTTCTGAGTCACGAATTATATTTTAGTCTTTTTGAATTTGAAGCGCTTTTCAAAAATAAATACAGTGTAAACTCCTCTTTATTGAAATCTCCACGAAAATTGATTAAATAATAACTTTATTTTAATTCGTCACTCGGTGAAGAATTTTCGTAAATAAGCTATAATGAAGTATAATTATTCTTGGAAATCGTTTTCTTTATATTTTTTTGCCTTTCTGTTTTCTTATATGACTCATGATATAATTGTTTTTCTCTTCCTGTGATTTCCGTGAAAAATGTTAACGATTTCTTCCTGTCGAGAGAATAATCTTATTGTTTCAGAGCTTTGTCTGTTTAAAGATGAAACCCGTTGTTTATTATTAATTTTATTAATACTATTGTTTTGATTGCTACCCTCTTGATTTAACGAATTAATTAACAATTTATACAATCAATCGATTTTTTTATTATGCCAAATAATTTTTCCCTATTTTTAAAAAGCCTTTGTTAAATTCTCTAAATATTTCCTTGTAATCAAGGTCTTTTCCACGAGGGGAATGGAGCAGACTGTTCTTGTCGCACGGCTTTTGTTTCGATTCGGAACAAATCCCACTTTCTCAAAATACTGGCTCTAGTTCCATTATCGCTGGAGGTATTTAAAGAGACCAACCACGAAGAACTCTCTGGGACAGACAACGGACCACCAATGTGTTCGACACTAAAACGTTCTTTAATAACGAGCCGAAGGTTGTTGTCTTCCAGAAAAGCTTCAAAGCGCTCGTATGTTGGCCCGCGTTGTCATTTGAAACAGGTTTCGGTTAAACTGAAACCACCAACGAAGACGAAAAATGTATCTCTTAAATTACAAGCTACTGATTACAACGACATTTTTATCTTTGCCAAGCTAGTAATCAAGATTTCGTATAGGTAAAACTCAATACCACATTTCCTTTTAAAAAATATAAGATATGAGTTTCTGTGATCGTTGAACATCTATATCTATTTCGTCACAGTATTTAAAAAGAAAAAAAAATTGAAATTATTATTATTATTTAAAATTTGCACCCCAATTTGGGATATGTAAAAGGAATAAGAAGAATCAAATTAAATCTTGCTCGAGTGTAACAATAAATTATTAACATGTTGTTAATGATTGGAGCAAGTCTTCAAAGTGCAATTCAAAATCTGATTCTTTACTTCATATGACAATGCGTTCCAATGCTTCAAGGTATTATATAGGAAATAGGAATCTAAAAATCTAGAGACTGGTGCTGCATGTATAATCTTATATCTTTGAGTACTTGCGTGTATTATCAGAGTTTAATATCCAACCTTTAATAATGTGCGTTGGACGGTAAGAGTCCATGATTGCCCTATACAGTTCTTTTAATCTGGCATACAAAGATATCTCCATAAACATTGAAATACTATGAGTATGACAAAGAAGAGAGACAGAAGCATGCCTGGGCAAAGCCAACGCAGATCGAAGAACATCGTTGTACGCCACTTGTAGCCGCATAAGTAAAGTCTTGATGCTGAAGACCATATAACAATGCCATATTCAAGTTTTCGTATAATCGTACTCTTAATAGTCTGAACCATTTCCCTTTTAGACAACATCTTACGCAATCTTGCACAAAGAAATTTTGAACGATTTAGGTCAATTATTAATCGCTCAATATTTTCTCTGAACGATAACCCATTGTCGAAAATAACCCAACGTTTTCAATGGGGACTGCTTCTGCCTGTCAATTATTACGATGTTTGTTTTATCATCATTAAGAGATAAACCTTGTGCCTTGTACCCAGTCACTTAATGCCTTGATATCCGATTGGATCTGTGTCATACTGATTTAATTCGCTATATACTATATTTATAAATCATTCCCTGATTCCAAACGGTTATTACATAAAAACATTCTAGGCTCAGACATATGGCTTTTGCAAATTTTACCTCAAGTCAAAGAAGTTTTTTTTTTTAGTTTTTTGTACACTTCAACATGTGCTTCGTTTGTTGGCCAAAGCGATACTCGATATCTTGCCACATGTTCTACACCAACTATTCACCCACAGTCTCAATATGACCCGTTCCTTATCCCTGCCTTCAAGTTTCAATTTTTGATTCTGGTGATAAGAACGCTTTGTTTTTAGCCTACTTCCATAAATAAAAGTCAAGAAGGATAATACCCGGTTAACATATTGGACAAGTGAAAACTGCTCCCAAGTATCTCTACAAAAAAATTTAAGAGTAGGCTTAAATAATGCCACATTCTTTCATTTTCTCCCTAGCATATTTTTCAGGTAATACTTTTCTAATCAGGAGAAGACTCATCCTATATAAGATTTAAAACACGTTCTCGTGTGAATATGTGGAAAAAGTTTCAATGGCCATTGATCTGTGTATTTAAATAAAGTACTTGCAAAGATGTTTTTAATTGTAAATTTTACTCTTCCCAGGCTGCCCCTTTTACTTGCAATTAAACATTAGTGAAGTTCCATCATAATTAATCAAGTGGCTAACAAAATTTACATGATCCACAACTTGACTCGTTTGCGCTGAAGATAGGAAAGGCTAGGTTAGGTTAGACTCCATGAATAAACAGCATCGATTTTTACGAGTGCCCTTTTGTACCAAATCGTGCTATCACAAAAGTAATTCCAATTTTTTATTTTAACTGTAAAGTCTAATTAAAAAAAATAAAAGTACTTGGCTCATTCTTGCATGTTTGAAAACTTATTCCTCTTGAATAATAAAAATTATTAGGCCTAATCTTATCAAAAAGTGATAAAATTGACCTCTAAACTTACGGGAAAGGCCTCGACACCTAATGGTAGTTCAGTGGATAACTTCCTGTGGCTCCCTATTCACATTCATAATATGCTAAATAAGTTGAAGTTTTAATTTGTATTAATTTATTATGACTGAAAAGATTACAGGAATCCTGTCCTTGTAACCAGTATTCATTTTTACCTGTAAATATTACAATATAAAAAATTACTGCACATGTAAAAATAAAGAAAATATAAATCTAACTAAATTTTGCATTAAGTATTTATTTATAAAACTGTTTTATTATAACAGCATTCAGTTGATATTATTGTGTTTGATCATGGGTTATAAAAATTTAAAATAAGCAATTCATTTCCGGCCAAGTTTCTTGCTCAGGTAGCATAGAATGAGAGGCTCATTTCATCCTTGAACAGGTAGGCCCTTTATGATGTAGAGCAATTTTAGACGGCCAAGTAGAAGCAGATGGTGGGGTAATCTCTTCACGGAGGGGTAATTTTTAAAGTAGGGGTAGGGGCTAATGTTCCTGATCGCCTGACCAGAATAAGGGAGGAGGGATGATCAAGAAGAAGAAGTTGAAGAAACGGGGGTCCATCTACCACCTGTCCTCGCGCTACTCTCGACTTGCTGTCTCTCCCTTCCTTGTTTCCTTTGTCACGAGGTCTGTTTGCTTCTTTCCTTAGGTGTTGAGGATTTTCTTGGTATTTTGCTTTAAGAAAATCACTTGGCTTTGACAAGGCAGCTGCGCAAACACTCTGCATTTGTTGATATGCTTAATAAAATATAAACATTTGACATATCATTTTGCGGTTTCTGAGATTTCTAATTTGTTTTTTAAAGTTCATGAATAAAATTATGCGTTGAAGGAAATAAACATTGCCATAAAAAACTCATTCATTTCGGTTGTAACTTTACGTAATAACTTAAAATGTCGACGATACATAAAATGTGATAATGTTATACGTATTTTATAAAGCTATGATTAAAATAAAAATTAATGGCATTCAAAAAATAAACAGTATTTATAGCAAGGAAGTCCTTCATATCGTATGTACAAAATTATACCTTTCTGTAAAAAATTTTTGTGCTCCTAAAATTATCCCTCGCTTGACCTATAACGACCTGCTCTAAAATTATCTGACAATTTTTCACCAGCTACTGGTTAAATAGTTGGTTACCTTATTTTCATACGACATCTGGTAAAGAAGTCCCTTCCTTCCTTCCCTCTCTCTCTCTTTTGACTGCTTCGAATTCCCCCTCGTCAAGTTTTCCCCTTTTCCCCTACGTCTTATCCCCTCTTTTTTCCTTGGGGTCCCCTGATGGTTTCAGCCCCCTTCTTTTGTTCCCCCTGACAGCTGGCAGCAGGTAAGAAAATTTCGAAGATGGTAGAAAATTGATGCCTTCAACTTGACAGGGTTTCTTCTTCTTCCAAGAAGACTTTTTACTAACTCACCTCCCTGGCACTTCGATTATCTAACCGTTGAATCACGCTTATAATTTGGCTATTTTTGTAATGTCGATAGTATTTTAACCGTTAATGAAAAAATTTGTTTAAAAAAACATTGTTTCTTTTTTCGTTTGTTCACCAGAAAGTTTTGCAAAATCATTTGCATGAGCCAAAATAGTGACAATTTTATAAAATTCAAAAGTCAGAATTAGGCTTGTTGGAAAATTTGTTCTTGACGTCGATAGCACGTGGTTTATTTCTAATGATGTCCAAAATGTTACCAGTAGTAGTATACTTCTTATTATGAATATAAAAATTGCAGAAATTAGAGTCCTCTTATACAGTCAATTAAGAATCCATCCAGATACTGACAACACAACTATTCTTCTATGGTACTGCTATGAGAGCTTTATGAAAATTTAAAGGTGTGTTTTTTGCACAAAAAGAAGTCTAAAACGAAAAGTAATGAAAACTAATGTCTGAAAAGAACTGATATATTTAGAGATATAAGAAAGATGTAAAATATATAATGTTCAAAAAGCATTAAATTTCTTTAGGGAGATAATTACATATTTTAAAACAGTTAATGGAATTAGAAATACCAATTGGGCCACCGAGGCGTCGAGCGTGATATACGTGGTTCCTGGTTCGAATCCCGGTCGCAGAATTTTTCTTTCAATTTTTTCAAATATTATTTGAATTTCAAAATTGCTCATGTTTAATTTGAATCTTTAAATATTAAATTTTTTGGATTTTATGCAATTATGTCTGCAATTTGGTGCCCATAGGGCTTAATTTTAATAGACGTCAAATTATCGGCAATACAAAGTCTACTTTAAAAAAACAATATTGCTATTGATTGTGGGGGGACAGGAACTTAATTAAAACTGTCATCATAATAAAAATAAAGTTAATCAGATATAAATTGCAAAATAAGTTAAATCTAAAGTAAAAATTATAAATGAAAATAGGAAAAAAAAATTCCACATCCTGGGCCATTGCTCTGTAATAGACCATTCTGCACCATCTCACAGTGCCATAATATATCCGTTGCCATGCCTCTTTATTCGCCAGATCTTGCTCTTGTTGACCATCTTCTGTTCTCCATAATAAGATTTGCAAAAGGTCGGCTTTTAAACAAGAATCTTAAACAAGGTCAGGATATGGTAAATCAAAAATTTAACAGCATTTCCTCACATAAAACCGCGTTCCTCGATGGCATAGAACATGCAACAGGTGCGCTATTCAAGGAGAACCATATTTTGAAAACTAACAAAAATGTATTATTTACACTGAAAGATCTGTTCCTGCACAGTTTTTGTATTAGAATTTTGAGTTGGATCTTCTATGAAGACTCAAGGAATATGGCTAACCGATAGAAATGAAGTTTTATATACAGGGTGTCCCGGGAGGAAAGGTCAATATTTCGTGTGGGCATAAAATGAGTTATTGTAAGTTAAAAATTTGTATATAAACATGTAGTGTTTTATTAATGGTTTTAGACGTACAGCTATTGGTTAAATATTGAATAACTTAAAGTAAATAATTGATGAACATAGGAAAGAAAAATTCCACAGGCCTGTACTCGAACCAGAAACCTTCATAATAAAGTGAATAAACCAGAAACTGTGGACAAGATAAGCTAACAAAGACAAAGGAAACTACTGTTTCACAAGAAAAACCGTGGGACAGTGGTTTCCTTTGTCGTTGTTAGCTTATCAGAAACCTTCATCTAATCGCGCTGACGCCCTAACCAATTGAGCCACTGCTGTCTTTCCCATTTTCATCAAATAATTTAAAATCTGAGGAATGGCGTGGAATAAACCCTCATGGTTCTTGTGCAAGAACACTTAAATATGTTGCATTTGAACCGTTAAGTTCGTGTGTTGGATTGGTCGCGATGGAACAATTAGTTGGCCACCAAGATCATCCGACCTAACTTTCTTGGATTTGGATTGACTAAAGCGTGAAGCTTATAAAACAACAGCCAGTACAGGAGACGAGCTTATAATAGAGGCTAGGGACAAAATACGAAAACATGAAGATGCCTTCTGGCTCGTTCTCACAAGAATTGAAAAATGCATCGAAGTACGTGGCGGAATATTCGAAAATTTGTTAAGATAATTATTAGAATGTTACTGCATAAAATAAAAAGCATGGGATTCAGTCAATTAGCTGTATCTCAGACGCCATTATTAAAAGACTACATGTTTATAAAAACTTTTTGACTTAAAATAACTCATTCTAAACCAACACGAACTATTAACCTTTTATCCCGGGGCACTATGTATGTTTTATTTTCATGTGAATATAGATTTATACGTATCCATGTTTTATATTAATATTCTTAAAATTTAATTTGGGTATGGTCTTTTTCTATGATAAGCATGGTAAATATTAAGTGCGGGGAAAAGTTCTTAAAAACTTTCTTAAAGACCTTCGTTGGTTTCTTCAACATTAAATATAGCATCGCTCATTAAATAGAGTTGTTCATTTATTATTCATAACTGACAAATCCTTCCCTATTCTGTATTTTCATTCCTGCAGTTTGGTTAATTCTCGGAATTTGCATTTTGGTTTAATGGATAACCAGAATGCTAGAAATTCAAATGCGTTACGCACCGCTTTTCCTTAATGACTTAAAGCCCGACGCGTGCATTGTTACAGTTGTGGTTTTGGAGCTTAAAACGCCAAGCAAACAGCAACAGATGCTGGACCCAAGGTTTTAAATAACAGGTGACAGAATCTCAAGGACCGTTTTTGACAGGTTAGGGTTTCGGACCACCGACCACTCCAACACAATGGTCGACACCCCCGGCTCGAAAACGAATAGTGAGACCGCTCTTAACATGTGCGCGTGGAAAAGAAGGAGAGGGGGGAGATGGGGGGGGGGGGGGAAGGAAAACCCATTGCTTTCTGAACAAGGGGTTCATTCATGGGTTTCCTTACAAATTGGTCCCATTGTCAGGAATCCTTCTTTGCTTCACATGAGAAATGGAGTTCCTAGTGAAATCCGATATTTCCTAACGCGCAGTCTCCAGAAATAAAAGGAATATGAATTCAATTAAATTCAACTTTAACGTATTGATTTATCGACTTTTATATTGGTAGCTTCAGCGTTTTCACTTTTTTTTTCTTTTAGCCTGCGTGATTATGTTTGTAAAGCACTAGAGAGCAGAAGTGATTTTTCCAAGTAATTCAGTATCTTGGATCTAATTCCCATGACTCAAGGACTATTATATTAAAATTTTTAAATTAGAAATGATTACATATGGAATAGTGAATTTAATCATTTGATGAACGAATTTAAAGTTTTTCAAGAATGAAAGCAGTTATGTAAAGTTTTTTTCCATGAGTACGTGTTCTTTCAGTCGATAATTTCCCCTCATATTCTCGCGCTTACACAAAATTTGTATAATGCCTCAACTGTTCAAGGTTTTCTTAATATTTTTTCTGTGTAGTTTTTAAAATTCAAGTAATATTTAGAAGTCAAAAATAGTTTGAAAGTTCGTTCTTCTTGTGTTTGAAAGTCTCTTTTGCTTTAAAGAATAGTTTCTGAGGTTTGTGAACGAGGGAAAGGAAAAAGCAATTTCTATTCGAAGCCATTAAAGCAGGAGGGGTTCCTTTATTGTTTGTGTATTTATTTTACTGCTTGAAAAGCTTTAAAAGATGATCACGTGATCCACTCAAGGCCATTAAAATGATTCGCCATTTTTGTTTGTTTCGCTCTGTTGTTTCTCCTTCGAACTTAATTTGATAAATGTTCTCTGATGAGCAATCGTACAAAGTGCGCTTCGTAATGAAGGCGGTTTTTGGTTTTAGTTTTTTTTCCCAATAAATAATAAAGTTTCGATCAATCACGACAACATCTTTCGAGAAAAGCTTCGTGCGTAGCAGCACGTGGTATTTCTAATTAATCACGTTCTGTATTGAATTGCGATGAAGGTAGCATCATTTTACTTCGTAAAAGATGCGATTCGTATTCAGATCAGAATTAATCAATTTCGTCGGAAATAAAATACCTTTAAAATTTATCCAGTTTCTCTTCTAGTTTCGCATTTTAATTAGTTTAGGTAGAGAAATGGCCAAATACGAACCGATGATAAAACTAATAGTTCGTCGAATGCGCATTTGATTGAAAGTTCTATAAATAAAATTGTTAACATGTGACCGTTTTCAGGTGAAGCGTGATTTCCCGAGTCATGTTAATTGGGGAGCTTTTCGTATTTTGCCTTCGTTAAAAGACTCGTCACTGTCGGGTAATGGTCGGTGCGGTATTTGCCCAAAAAAGAGGGCAACGCAAGGTTGCGGGTCGCGATCGAAACCTCATCCCTAATTAGCGATCGCCTCTTCATGACCACTTGTGACGAAGGTATTTGCGCATCGGAAAACTGTTTGGAATTCATTTCAATCAGGAAATCAGTGTCACCTGTGACCTTAATTCTTGGAAAAATTCAATGAAAGTCGTTCCTAAGCTTCTTAGGCGAGATGCCATCGGCGACACTTTTGAAGAACACCAACATTAAAACGTCTCTTGGTGAATCTCATAACGTCAGGTCCAGGTGATCGTCTGATAATGCCATCCCTGTGTTGCAAGAGCTTAATTTCGCTCATAAATAACCATCTTTGACTTTTATTCCTCCTTCACCTCCGAAGGGCGGAGTTGCTAGCTGGAACGGAGCAGCTAGATGAGTTTCTCCTCCCCGTCGAGTATTCCTACACTTTTCCGATTCCTTTGAGCTTTTTGTTTCCTTTTAATTAATTAAATTTGCGCAGCAATGGCGGCTTTAAATAATCACTGAACTTGTAGTGCTGGTGTGAGGATTTGGGAAAGGTCAAACTGGAATGAAAAAGCCATTATCTTTCCTCTAGAAGCCGCAAAAATATTGCGAGAAACCATTGAAACGGAGCAAAGTCCGATCCGAGGAATTCGGGGTGAAAACAACAGGATGCCTCGCTCGGGCTTCGGATTTCATTTTCAACATCCTGCTGTTCACGTAAAGACATCCGAGGGGAGCCAAACACAGCGCCATTCTGCCCGATCTATTTCTCATTTGCATGGCATTAAACGGAAGACGAGGTCGCACCGAAACACGCTCCTTAATTGCTGCTTTACAACTGACTTCATATTTAATTCATTGTCATTTATTGTAATGGCGACAAGCGTCGCAGAGCATTCCCCTGCTGTTGCTTTCATTGATAAGCGTCTGCATTAATAATTCTTGCCGGGGCTCTAGCCACTTTCATAGGCTAACTCCTCTAGCTGTCTAAAGGGAAACAAAGAGAGAGTGAGAGGCACGGAGAAAACTTCCTCCTTTTAGCTCATGTTAGAGGAGCCAGAAAATAAAAATATTGCGCGGGCTAAGTGAATACAGGGCAAAAGGTTCTAACATTATTGGAGATAGTTTAAGAAACGTATGGGAGTTTAACTAGGAAGAAAAAATTCTCTTATCGCATGCAATGGCGTTAATAAGAGTCTTAATTACGTTTCTTGCGCGGAATAATAAATTATGCTTTTCGTACAAATGCGTTAAGCGTTACAGTTTACGAATACAAATGACCCAATTAATTAGACAGCTTAATTGAAACCAGTTGTTTATGAATTCATCGGATACATGAATCACTGCTTCCTTTAATTACATGGCCACCTAAGAAAAATCCTAACGGCTTAATAGGTAGAAATAATCTGAGGAAGAGATGGTACATTGAAATATAAACACAGTAGCATATATACAGGGCTAGTATGATTTTAGCTTTAGAATGATGTACGTTTAAAATCTTTGGAAGGAGGGGCAAAACAACTAGAAAGCTTTTAAAATGTTAAGACATCTTTAAAGGGAAAAAGTGGCACTGTCAGTTTTTTCCTTATCGTCATCTTGAAATCTTGGGTGCTTCATCATTTTTACACCTGGCGTTCAAGGGCTGGTCCCACGAACATCTCCCAAAACGAAATCATTATTTGCGATTCATTTCCCAGTTTTATTGTTCATCGCTTTATTTATAAAATTACATAACTGATTTGTTTGCAATTTCTAGAAATAACAAAGAGTTACTAAATTATATTCAACATTAATGATACTTTGCTTATTAATTATTATACAATACATTAGAGCATCATAGTTGTAAGCTAAGCTAACTTTCACCCAATATTGTTTAAAATAAGTATTGGATTTTTATGAGCTTTCCTACAATAACGATTGTAAAAGAAAGTCATCTGCAAGCTAATTAGCCGAGAGCCAATCCATTATTTGTATTCCCGTATTTGAAGTAGCATGAGTCACTCGTAGCAACAAAAACCAATAAGGGTCAACAGAGAGCGCTTTTATCCCCCCCTTAGCAACGAGCATTTCAGTATTAGACCGTGATAATTTAACGACTTTTCCAAGCTTATTGATCTTTTGAAACAATAACACCAATAAAAAAATCTTACGGAGGGAGGCGTCTAAATGCATCCTAGGGGAGGAGATGACATCGGATTTTTTTTATGGAAATTTAGAAATCAATTCTTGCCAAATTACATAATCAGAGTTCATTCAATAAAACACTCTCTTTAATAAGTCGGGCTCACAATACTCTTTTCAGATAACGTGTTGATAAGCGGCATTTAGGAAATAATTATTCATTATTATCAATTGATCGTGTGAAAGGTTAAAAAATATTTTGTTAAATTTACATAAGGATTGCAATCTTTAGTTCAGTGGTCAAATTTTTATGAAATATTAAATATTAGTTGAAATGACTGGAAATTTTTTAATCAAACACTACTTTTTTCTGTTTCTGGGTCTTCAAAAGATGCGGACATTCCAAAATAGCTGCCGTCACTGTTAAGGCTGGCCACTCCTGGTATATATTTTTATACGTTGCCCGGAATAAAATCTACAACATAAACTGTAACAATTTCGTAGGCATAAAGGGCAAAGTGCACTACGAAAGATTTGCGATACATAATTAATTTTGATAATCTTTCAAAGCTTTCCACCAAACTAATACACTTCTGCATCCTTCGAAGCCAATCACCAAACCAGTATTTCCATGTTTATTCCGGAAGCTGGGCACCCCCGTCAGCCAACATTTTCAAAAACTCCTCATCGTTAGAAAATAGCTTTTTTCAGCTTATTCTTCACGTGAAGGTATAAAGTCACATGGAACAAGTTCAGGCCTCGTGCTCATGTCATTTTATCCCATATTTGCCAAATAGCCAATACCAACTTTGGACCAGTGCGCAGGCACATTGTCGAGGTGAAATAACCCATTATCATGTTTGTAAGCGCTCGAAAGAACCTAAAGCAGACATTTCTCTATGTTCCAATTTGTGGTGAATGTCTTCTGAGTTTCCAGCACCACGTGGGCAGCAACCACCCACGGTAAAGAAACCGCAATCATTGTTTTTTTGCTTTCCTCACAGAGACGGGCACATCTTCAAGTTCAAACACCCACGTCTTAGTCTGCGCTTTAGTAGGCACCTCGTTGGCTACGTTTCGTCATTTGTTAAAATGCTGTTAACATAGCAACATATCTCATGTTAAAATTTCTTCAGCATCTCTTGGAATTGAAAAACGCGTGAACATTCTCTTCACGTAACAGATGAGACAGGCGACCTGACCGAGGAGCATCGTCTAAACTCGAGTATCCTTTCTGAAATTCCCAATACCACCTGAATATGGTGGTGCGATCAGGATGGTCTTTTCCGAGCACAGGAGTCTTCCAAAATTAGTCAACACTTAACACGTGAGTACTAGCGTAAATTTACCTAGTCTTTGACCGAAACGGCATATCACACTAATACGTTTTTCCGTAGAACATTCGGCCGCGCCCTTTGTATACACTGAACGACCAATTTATTAGAGACACCCCGCTAATAGCGTGTTGTACCTCCTTTAGCGGCGAGAACTGCCTGAATACGTGCTGGCATTGATCCAACAAGGTGTTGAAACCGTTGCGGAGGAATAGCAGACCATGCTGACATCACAGCGTCCCATAATTGGTGCAGGTTGGACGGTAGTGTGGGAAGGCGTCGGATGGTTCTCCACTTCATCCCATAAATGCTAGATCGGATTGAGATCGGGCGACCGAGCTGACCACCGAAGCAGGTGGAAGTCCGCGTCATGTTCCTCGAACCAGTCCAAGACCATTCGAGCACGGTGACAGGGAGCATTGTCCTGCTGAAACTGTCCGTCACCACTACGGAACACAGTCATCATGAACGGGTGCACCTGATCGACAACAAATCAGTAGTGTGTCGCATTCAGGGATGTGTCTACGGATATCAGAGGACCCAGTGTGTTCCAAGAGAAGACATCCCAGACCAGCGCTCCTCCTCCACCCGCCTGTACGGTTGTCTGCTGACAGGATGCGTCCATGGCCTCGTGCTGTCTGCGCCAGATGCGCAGTCTGCCATCCGCATGATGAAGTAGGAACCGCGATTCGTCGGATCATGCGACTTTCTTCCACTCATCCAGTGTCCAGTGGCGGTGCCTATGTGCCCATAGCAGACGCGCTTTCCAATTTTGGGTGACAGCGACGGTACCCGTACTGGCCACCTGCTGTTAAACCCAGCTCGGTGAAATGGGTTGGGATGTCCCTCATTGAACTGCGCTGCAATTTGTTGGCCTGTTCCCGTCCTGTTGCTGTGGATGATTCGTGCCAGTCGCCGTTAGCCTCGTTCATCCACGGCCCTGTTTCTTCCGGAGTTGTATTTGTTGGAGGTTGTTTTATGGCATAACTGCCATTCACGGAATACCCTTGACACTGTTGCACGGGAAAACCCGAGGAGGTTCGCGGTTTGCGAAATGCTCAACGGCGCCCGTCGAGCTCCAACGATCAGGCCCCGTTCAAAGTCAGTCAAATCCTTGGATTTACCCATATTCAGTCAACTTCTGCTGCTGACTGCAACTTGTGATACAATGCATCCCTTTTATATACCGCTTCGGCCTGTTCCATTGTTTGGGTGTCACTGGGAGGCCGCTCCACTTTCCTTAAAAGGTGTCTCTAATAAATTGGTCGTTCAGTGTAAAACCATGAAATCGACGACATCCATAATTGGAATTATTTTTGGATTGAGAGAGAGGGAATAAGAGCACATCCACGTTAATCCAAACTTCGTTAAAAGCTCTCGGCTCAATAAATGATGTAAAGTGTATGTGAAATATACGCTGGACAACCTCGGCCGCAGGTTCTTTGACTCTCGTCATCATCAGGTCGCAAGTTCGAATCCAGCAGTGGCATGGATGTTTGTGTTTGTGCTTTCTATTCTTACTAACATCCACAAGTCTGCATTTAGCCGGCATGGAAGCTTATTGGCCAATTTCTCTTCAAAATTAACCATTCTTTCTGTATGGAAAAAGCTTGGAGGATGGTTGTAAATGATACGTGAAATACATTCCTAGTCCAGTTTACGTGATATCTTGTGCCGATATTCATAATCTTCTAAATCAAAAGTTTTCATCTTATAAGTGAAGCAATGATTTCTGGTTTTATTTCCAAAAGATTTTATGCAAAAAATTGTCCTTGTTCAATGATCCGAACTCTTCTCCAATCAGCACCCTCCCGGTTTTTTATTACTTTGGATTCGAGAGTTTATTATATTAGAATGCAGATTCCACGATAGAAAGCTCATGTCAATTTGATTGTTGAAAATCCTACTCTCCAAATTCCAAAAATTTTCATCAAAACTTTTTATATTATTTGTATACATTTATTAATGCTTTTTTGATAAAGGTTTCAACTGATTACAAATTTACGGATTAGATGAGATGAAAATTTTTTTTTGAAAAAATTTAGCTGTGAAAATTGTATTATCTTTGCCATACTTTAATTGCTTGTGCATGGTCCTTGCTTACTGGATTTGCAAATTCGGTCGTTTTGTTGCCATTTTTTTTTTCATTTTTTAAAAATTTTGACTTTAGATCTGACAGAGCATCAAAAAATAAGTAAAAGTTACAATAGGCACAAATGTCCTATCTATTCGGGAATATGGCCAAAATGGCGGTTAAAATTAAACGTTTTGGTCCTTCGAGTCAGCCAATATGATTAAATTTAACAGTCGTTTTGGCTGTATCCCCAAATAGAAAGGACTTGTGAGCCTATCATAACTTTTACTCACTCTTTGATGCTCTATCCGAATCAAGTCAAAATGAAAAGATTCGAAAAAAATAGGCGTCAAGAACGATAGACTTTGCGAATACATTAACGATGCTTTAAGTTAACATCGTTATGGTAATGCATTACTAAGCATTCTCAACTGTTTTTTTTTTTTTTTTAATTCCCGAATAACTTTAATAAAGTGCAGATAAATAGTCTTTTATGAAAATACTCTTATATAGATTACAAAGGCGAAATGTAAAACAAAATACATTTGAATCCCGTTCTTAATCAAATTTTAATTACTGTTTTCCATATTTTGGTCGGGCAAATATGAGAATTTTTAATTCAGTTTTTTATTATAGAAAGTTTAATTACTCCTTTTCGGATAATTATCCGCTTATTAATCATTTATAAAATACATTTTATTAAAAAATAATTATTAATAGCGAATATAAATAACAACAAAACAACAACAACAACAAATAACATTAAAACTAGTTTAAAACCCTTTAACAAGTAAAGCGTTGGTTCACGTACAAATTATTGATACAAGAATTTCATGAAAGAATTATAGGAGCAGTTTGAATAAGTGCCTAGGAAATCTTCTTTGGCCATGAATTAATAATAGCAACATTTCCAGAAATCGTTAAAATTTATGAATGAAAAGAGGGTGAGATAGCGATGTGAATTTTTGAAATAAAACATTCAACGTTGGGCGGCGAATGTTTCAATAACCTGATACATCAAGCATGAAATAATAATAAAATAAAATAAATAAAAAAATATACATTATTACCTGCAGCGAAAAGACGAACGAACTCCATTCATAAAAGGATTTATCATTCGTATTCATTGTAAACACAAGAAATATTGCACTTTATTATTCATCATTATCATGTATTTCTGATTTCATGTGGTTTCTTTCGTAGTAAGGGATTTTGAGACGATTTTTCCCATATCTTCAATTTTATTACTGTTATTGATTTACCGACACGACGAACGCATCAATTTCTCCTCTCCAATTTATTTTTTTAACTTAAATTTTCATGCAAGTATTTACGTGATTGTAATTGAAATAAAAATTGCATGTAATAACTTGCTATTATTGGATTATTATTACTTTTTTTTTTTTTTTTGAAATATTGATTTTTTCGGAAATGGAGGAAGAACGTTCGTTCGTAGGTTCTTTCCTTTTGAGTATACGTAGTTTGGAACAGGAAGTTTGTTATTTAGGACGAAAATTGTCTTACGATGGGGAGATAAAAGGCAGAACAATTACCATACGTCGAAAGTAGAATACATATGTTAACAGGAAATGTGTATTTTTTTTTTTTTTTTGATTTTTACTGATTGAAAAATAATAATGAGCGCAACGTCAGATTACCTGGAATCTGGAATCAGATTAGAACTAAAAATACAATGAGCACAACGACAGCTTATCTGGAATCAGATAAGACTTATATTAAAATCTAGTTTAAAAGTAATTTATTAGAAGAATAGAATGAATTTTAAAGTGGTCGTGTCGTATTTTTTTTTTTAAATACGAGTAATTGCGAGTAACAGAGGGAAAAAATTACTTGTATATTGTTTTCATGCCACTTAAAAAAAGTTGGTTGGGAACAAGACTTTTTGACAAACAGTTTTTAATTGATTTAGTTTAATCATATGGTTTTCAAACAGAGGAAAGCATCGTGGTTCTTCAAAATTCAACCCCCTCATTTAATCATCATAATACTATCCAAATTTTTTTTTACCTAAAATACATGAAATATAAAATATGTGAAATAAAATGCATTTATGTGGAAAATCCGTTATATGATATTTCATATGGAGATATGCACATTTTATAAGGCGATGGTTTAATAAGGGGCCGGTTTAATAAGAACTATTTGCTTTAAAATGGAAACATATATTTTAAGGAGAGACAACCATCAAAAAATCAAAAAAAATTTATGTCATAATATGATGCCTTGGTATGTTGGTCAAGTATATCCAGGATCAATATACTGCAAAATATCATTAGAAATATGGAAAACAAAAGTTTTCTATTCCATGATGATAATGTTTTTGTATAAAATTGGCTTTTTTCGTTTGTGTTTTTTTTAGCTTTTGTTTTTTTGCCTGCATCGAATTTTTGTTTTGATTTTACAAAACAACTACCTGTCAGATCCTAATGATTTTTTTACTTAAAAAGAAAAGTAAAAAAAAAAAACTTTTTTTACTTAATGATCCTAAAAAGAAACAATATTAAAAGTACATGACAGAAAAAATTATGAATAGTATCATAGTTAATTTTTTAAAAAATTATAAAATAGTTATCGAGAGCAAATTTTTTGAAAAAATGCACAACACTATATTATGATTTTTTTTCACATTTTCAAACAAGAATATTTTAATTTTCTCTCTGTTACGTACTAAAACATGGATAGTGATGTCTTTCTTCAATTTTAGTATATTGGTTTTGTAAATGTTTATAAACTAATTTTTAATTCGAAATTAGCATATATTTTTAAATATTTTTGCATATGTCTTACATATAAATTTCAATATCACTATGAAACTTGGTACAGAATCTAATTGGAGCCTGCCTCAGATGTGTGCCAAGTTTCAAAACTTTGGACAATTAGATCATAATTTGACCTTTTTTGTGGTTGTCTCCCCTTAAAAAAAGTAGTCGATTAAAGGTTACATTCTTGATTTCTGATTAGCTCTTTAATCTTGAAAATATTTCTGAATATCGTGAAGAATTTCGATAATTGTTGCAAATTTCAAGCAAATAAATAGCCTTTCCATCATCAAGCTTTCAGACTTGGTTTGGATAAATTCTTATTCTTATTTTCTAGTTCTAATTCCTAAGAAGTATTTTAATGCCATTCTCACATATTTCATCATTAATTTCCAATGACATCTTTAGTTTACTACATAACCATAATACTTATTATAACCTTAGCATTTCCTGAGGTTTTCACTGAACAATCGCAGTTATCATAAAAGTAATAGGTTTACTGGATCAAATCATCACTATATAATTATAAATAAATTTATGTTTTATTTATCTTATTTTTATTGTCGTAAAAATCTTGAAGTCAAATTATAATTTCTGAAATATTTTCTTGCTCAATCAAAACTCTGTCTAGAAAAGAAGAAAATAAACAAAATAATGACACTGACACAAAAATATGAAGGTTATTGCGAATTGGAGATCCCCTCTTTGAAAGGCATTTTAAGGGGGGAAATTTTGTAAAAACTTGTCCTCTACATTTTGCTAGGAAACTTGTTCCCTCTGAAATCAGTCGCTATAATAATATATTGGTAGAAAAACAGCCGACCTCTTTGAAGAGAACGCTGAAAAACCTGTTTTCGATATTTTAGTTTAGAAACTTTCTCCAGTTGGCATTAATCATGAGTTTGTTCTGATGTTGACTTTCCATCCTTGAGAACTCTGAAAGGTTCTTTTTTTCCCTGTTGGTTTCAATGCTTGCCGCTTGAAAGAAATTGATTTATTGTCTGATAATTTTTAGGTGTTGGCCCCTAACAACGTTTAAATTCATTTAATTTTTTTATCAGATGCTCGATATTATAATTATGCAACATTTTAGACTCTTAAGAAAAAAACAAAATTGAAGATGTGTCAAGCATCGACTTATTTTTTATACCTTTATATTATATTTTTATATATTGCTTTTATATTTTTATGAACTGTTTTCATAAAGTTCTCTTGAATTGTTTGCTTTAACTGCTATTTTATGTCTTCAGTGAACAGATAAGAATCATTTTTAAAAATCAACGAACAGCACCTATGGTAGAAGCAGTGTCACGTTTCGATGCTTTCACGTATTTTATTTAATGCCGAAATATAATGATAATAAAAAACCGTAAAAACTGAAGGATTTCTTTCCGTTTTTCTTTGCAGTGATTCATTGCAACGGTCAAGGGGATGAGACAGACGTTTTTGTCACGGAACAACAAGACAAGATGCTCGAGTGCCGCTTTGATCCTCGATTCACCTCTAGGAACCCCGTGTATTACTGGATCCGTGCCAATAAAAAGGGACAAGATAACGTAGCCATTGGTGACCAGTCTCTGGACAATCACTACAGGGTGGAATTAAATAAGATCGACGGAAGATACAAGCTCTACATCTCGAATACGTCGTATGTCAATGACAACGGAAAATTTCAGTGTAAAGTTAAAGAGAGTGGTACTGGCAAGGATCTTCACGTGCAAGTTTTCAAGCTAATCGTTTTAAGTAGGTTTTTATGATTACTTTGGCATGTTAAGAATTAAATAATAACGGAATTTACTGCAAAGAATTCCTTTAATAAACTTTATCTGCGTTAATTTCTATATAGTAACTCCTGGTCGACCACAGATCACGTCAACATCTGCCATTGCTACCGAAGGCAAATCGTTCCAATTGACCTGTTCGAGTACAGGTGGAAGTCCAGATCCAGAAATTCAATGGTGAGGGTGCATTATCTTCATAACAATAATGAAATGAAATACTTCTTGAACAAAATTTTTAAAAATCTTGGAAAGGTCTTTTCTTGAATAACTAAAAGCTTGATCTACGTATGCAATCGCCCAAAAAAGAAGAAAAACAAGTAAATGCTGTCTTTGCTATAAATTTATACTTGGTTATTTTGAATCAGTAACGATCTTACACTCTAATATTGCAATTATTCAAAATTTAAATATGCCTACAAATTTTTACATTGGCTATCAAAAGTGTCAATATGCCGCAATTTTTTTGCATTCAAATATTTCCTACTCGCCATTGCAGCTAACCATAAAGAATTATGCTTGTAATAGACTATCTTATAATTTTATCTTATTATATTAAACATACGATATTTGTACAGTATTTACAAATCCTACCAACCGTTTTACAACTTCTGTACATAAAACTGAATAAATTCTAAACGCTTTTGCCAAGTTGAAACAAATTAGCATTTGCAAAAGAGTTTTCTTTCCAAGTTAGACAATTTAATTTCTGACAAAATTTTTGCATTCTTTTCACATTTAGGTTTCGCGAAGGAGACAGTTCTGCCCTCGAAGGTACTTACCAAGCAGGTGGTAATAAAGATATCCCAACAACCAATGTTCTCACGTTGAACCCTGAAAAGAAAGACGATGGCGTCCGCTACATTTGCAAAGTTAATAACAAGGCGCTCGAACAGAATCACAGTCCTGCTTTAGAAGCCGCTTTTGAAATGCAAGTCAACTGTAAGTAGATCCCCTGAATATAATGTAAAAATTAATAATTTATTTTCTCTGCTTCTGCCCCGTTGACTATGTCAGGATTTAAATAAAGCAATCTTTCTTTTACATAAATGAAATATTAATAAATAATGCTTAAGAGCACCAAAATTAAAAGATAACTTTTCAGGAAGAATTGCTGCAGATTTTTATAAATAATATTAGTCATTTCTGATGACTAAATATGTGGATATACTAGTAAAATTTTGATTGATCGCCACCATCGTTCCAGGTGTATGTATGTAGCAGCTGGCTTCTGTTCTGACTCAGTGACTGTATATAATTTTGATCCCTTTATTAATGAATTAAACTTTAGCCCCCTTTTACAATAGCCAGCTGAATTTGTGATAACTTTTTATTGTATCTCATTGTTCACATTGTTTAAATATTAAGATCAACTTAGTAATATCATTACAGTAAAAATTACAAAATATTGATAACCCAATCGATGGTTACTTTGAAAGTACCTGAAACAAAAAAAGTAATTTATTTCTATCCAGAAGTAAAAACTATTATATACATTGATGAAAATAAGAAAGAAAATTCTATAGCTTGGATACGTACCAGGAACCATCAGCTAATCGCGCTTGATGCTCTAACGAAACGAGCCATGGAAGTACATGGAAGGATTACGTCCTATGGAATGGTTAGAGCAGTTAATTAGTTCGCAGAATGGGCGTCCTAATGGCATAATATTCATTGAAGAATAGCTCAAGAATGGTCTATGAAGGAAGAAGTAATTTGTAATCATTGAATTAATAAGTAAATCTCATTTTGATGATGATATAAATAATTAAATAAATAAAAAAAATTCACCAAATTAAGTCCTGATGAATATGAAGAATTGACGAATTTGAAGAATCACAGATGTTAATGTCGAATTTGTCAACTTGAAGATGTTAAAGTCACCAAATTAAGTCCTGATCATCACCACATCTCCAAAACATCTTTTTTCCACGCATCTATGCTTTATGTTCCTCTTCCAACTTCTGTCAACAATTTTTTATGCTTCAACATTAGCATCTGTGATTACATCAACTTCCTTTCAACTTTCCTATCAACTTTAACATTAACGTCTGCGATTCTTTAAATTCGTCAATTCTTTATATTCAGCAGGACTTAACTTAGTGACTTTTTTTTGTTTTATTTATTTAATTATTTATATCATTATTAATAGGACATTTACATATTTATTCAATGATCTGTGAGGATTTATTCTACGCCATACCTCAGATATTTAAATTATTGATGAAAATAGGAAAGAAAATTCAACAGTCTGGACTCAACCAGGAACCAGCTAATCGCGCTGACGCCCTAAACAATTTGTTATTCTGTTTGCGACGTCGGCCGTTCTGTTGCCAGTTTCTTGGAATTTTTTTATTTAGACTTAAATTCGGATAGAGTATCAGAAATAAGTAAAGGTTATGATAGGCACTCATGCCCTATCGATTCCAAAATATGGCCAAAATGGTGATTAAAGTTAACATTTTGGCCCTTCGAGACTGATCACGGCATCATAATGTTTTCTTTATGAAGAATACAGTAACAAAGCTTTTAATTAACATGTTAATGTAAAGAATGAATTTACTAAACACAAAGCAAGTGATAAGTATTAAATCAGAATAAGATAATCATTTATGGTCCGCAAAAGTCATCTCGTAGATTTAAACTTAATTATTATATTTTGAATATTATAAGGAGTAATTACTTTATAAGCTATAAAAAAATTTTAAATAAATTTTTTCACAGTAAACTTTTTTTTTTTGTAATTTAATTTTTATTTCTATGCGTTTATTTTTCCTCCCGTGAAAGATTGATGGGCGTGGTCGGCTTCATTCCACATCATCGTGGCTATCATAAGCTTCGAACATTTTATTAAGATACACCCAACAATCTTTTAATTTTTATGCAATTTCACGATAATTTAAAAAGTAGATCTGGGAAGGAATAAAAAATCTAAGGAATTTAAAGAATGCAAGAGCATCAAATCTTTCCTATCCTAATCTCTTTTCTTTCTTTTTTTCCCTTTTTCATTGCGGAATTTTCTGTCAGCACTGCAATAGTTTATCGTTATTCTTTTGACATCTAGACATTCCCCGAGTGTCGATTCAACCCCGAAACCCTTTGAAGGTGGAACGCGAGACCCAAACGTCGGTCTCGTGTCGTGTGGACTCGAAACCCGAACCGACTTCGATCAAATGGACCCACAATGGACGCGTTGTGTCGAACGGGGCCAATCTGAGCCTCATGCTGGCCACGATCGAGGACGCTGGCGTCTACGTCTGCTCCGCCGACAACGGACTCGGACTCACGGGACAAGCCGAACTCACCGTCGATATGCTATGTACGTCGCAAATTTTTCTTTTATTATTCTACTTTTCTCTTTAAATCTAAGGCCTATACTACGAGAAAATAAATCGCAGTTCTATTTAAAATAAAAAAACACGTTTGGAAATATGAAAGGTCAATTTTAAGTAGATTGCTTTATGTGAAATAAATTTTTTATCAAGTTTGATTAAATCGACAACTTCCGTAATTCTTCAAGGAAATGTAGATTTATTTTTTGTTTTGAATGTGAAACTTAAAATATCATCTAGCCTGAAGATTTATAGATTTTTTCCTCATACTGTACTTTGAATGTATTTTCCTCCTACTTTAAAATCCTGTTCTCTACATTCAATTTGAAGAAAAATATACAGGATTAGATATTAAAGATCTTTTTAATAATCTCTAATAGTATTTCTTGTAAACAGTTATTTTTATCGTTCTTTTTACTTCATGTTGTTAGAATAACGACATTCTATATTTCAATGACCTCGTAAGTGAAATTAAAGATCATTTACTATAATATGTAGATAAAATCCAACAATATGTAATATGTAATATAGAATGGCTCGTGGCCTTTATAAGTATCTTTCAAAGTTTAAAAGTAGGAAATACTTTTTGTATTGTCTTAATGCTGAAATCTACTTTATGGTATTCTAATAAAATAATATATAAAATTAGAATGATGAATATTTTAATATTTAGGAAGGCCTAGATTGTTTACATAAGATAATTTTTGTTTACATAACAAACATCTTAATGGGTATAGTAAGTAGTTTCTTTACCTTGTTAAAGTGTATTCACAATCATGATGTTATCAATTTTTGCTCACCAGATGGGCCCACGATTCACATGGAGACGAAACGGGAAGCTCAGGAGCACGAAGACGTGGTGGTACGGTGCGACGTTTTAGCCAGTCCGCCAGCTGATATCGTTTGGACGAAAGAAGGCGACCCAACGTTCAAGACAAAGGGCGCCTTCTTGAGGTAACGACATCATACATATACAATGATAAAATTAAGAAAAATGCAAAAAAAGGGGAAATAAATGTAAAAGAAAAATTGAAATAATTAAGCCCTTTGCCTGCAAGATAAATAATGAAATATTTTTTAAAATAATGCGAAATTGAAATTTTAAAATAAAATTTAAAAAAAAATTTAAATCTTTATTTAAGAAAATAAATATGTATAAAGAAGATTAAGTTGTTTCTAATTAACAATACGAGGGAAAAAATAGTGTATTTTTTGCTGAGGCGTTTAGAAACAATTACATCTTTAAAGCAATAGTTGATGTTAATATTTTGGACAAAGAATCAGGTTCAAATCATAAAACATAATAAAAAGCCAATCAGATTTAACAGTTTTATATTTGAATAATTTTGATTGGGAAAAGGTCTATAAATATTAATGAGTAACTAAAATGAATCTTTATGATGGGATTGGATAAAATTAAATAAACAGAATAAATAAAATAAAATTATTAATAAATAAATTTCACTAAGTAAATAATGCAAAATAAATATACAAATTAAAAATCAGTAAAATAATAATTAAATAACTATAATAAATACAGAAGAACTATTTAAATTAATCCAATTTGAATAAATATAAATCAAATAAAATTAAAATGTAATAAAATAAAGTGAATTAAGTTACTAAATAATAAATAAGTAAATAAAATAGAATACTTTATAAATATTTAACAGCAATGCTAGACCCATAATATGGATTTAGAGAAATATGCATTATTCATTTGTCTAAGTTCCTGTGAAAAGTTTTTTAGAGTTTTTTCTAGTTCTTGAACTAATTAAAATCTTTAAACATGGAAGGAGGGAGAAGATGTTAGTCCGCTTTTAATTTTATTATTTAAACTAGAAAACTTGGTGGATTTTTTTAAAATACCCCTCTCTAAGCATGTATTTTCAGATACAAGATTTTTATTAACAAAAGAATTTCATTAATAAAAATTCATTGCATTTAGAAAGGGCATTCACCATTTTAAGCCAAGGAAGGGAAATTTTAATTTAAAAAGCAAACATTTAATTTTATTCTTAAAATAAATAAAAAAAAAAAAAAAGAGAAACGAAAATACTATAAATCAAAGTTCATTCAAAGAGATGTATCCTTTCGACATGCAAGCGCATACCACATCCGCACAGCACACAAATACAAACAGAAAAAATATAATTTTAACCTTGTTAAACATACAAACGAAGCATAATGCATCTGAATTTTGACCATCTTCCTTTTAAATTAGATGAAGGTTTATTTTTGTGTTTCCTTCCATTATTTATGTAATTTTTAAATTCTATTAACAGGTTGGATAAGATCAGTGCCAAGAGCATGGGGAGGTACACTTGCGAGGCAACAAACGAACTTTACCCTTCGCTGGGCCCAAGCCCCATCCGCAAGGCGGCCAACGCCACCGTCGCCATCTGGATCAAGCACCGGCCCGGCAACACGGTCATCCAGCCAGAGAAGACCGTCGCCGTCGAGGGCAAGTTCTTCTCCCTCATGTGTGTCGCAAATCCCCCTGGGTGGCCTGAACCCACTTACAAGTAAGAATTCCTCCTCACTTCCCCACGTCTGTTCGTATATCTTTGTTGTTTGTATCGGAAAAACGATGAGGTTGCTTTACTGCAGCGCACTTGCGTTATCTTAAAAACGTAGCGTTTTCTTAAAATGACAACGATAAATAGAATTGAAAATGACAAAACCTACGTCAACGTTATTGATTATTGTTAATTGAGAGATTACCGTACATCAATAATTATTATGGTTTCCGCGATTTATGTGTCCTATTTAATTACGTACTCCTCTTCAGGGAAACCGCAGCTAATCTTATTTCCCGTTTTAATTAACATCTTGAACTTTTTAATGCCGGAGTATCACGAATTATTTTAATGATTCTGGTGACTTCCCCGTGACTTTTTCAACTGTAAAATGTTTCTCTTAATCCTTTAAAGAGTCATGGCTACTGTACGAGAGAGAGAGAGAGATAGTTTCTTTATTTTGTCTTCTTCATTCCTTTTAATTCTGTATTTTCTCTTAATGTGTACTGAGCATATATTAATAGAGAATATTAAAATTTTCCATCAGTTTATCTTAAAAATTTAAATGAAAAGCGATTCACTTTTTACTTTTTTATATAAAAAAACTTTTTATGATCCAATAAAGTAAGACATTCCTTGAAGACAATGAAAAAAACATCCTAAATTAATTTTTCCTTTAATTTGCAAAATTGAATGAAAAACTAATTCTATTGCTTTATGGAAAACTCAAGAATTTTCATAATATGCTAACGGCCTTTATCGATATCTGAAGATAAGGTACGCTCCCTTTTCGTTTATTAATATTTAGTACAAATTAATAATTAATTTATAACGAGATATTGAATTTAAAAAATGAGGAGAACCTTCTTCAATAAAAATGCTCAGGATATAAATTCAATAGTTTCAAATGCCTTCCTTATATAAATTGTTCAGTTTTTAAAGGATCAAACTTCTTCATAATATTTTTTAAAGTGAATCGTTATGATAATAATTTAATTTCTTGATTGAAAAAAAAAATGATATTTTACATGATTGACTTAATCGAAATTCTAATTTTAAGTATAATAATAATTGGATGTATTTCTTGATATAATGTCTTGATTGTCAGTGTTATTAAAAAAAACTCCTCCTATTTTCTGTAGATGGTGGAAAGATTCGCCAGGCAATACGCTTCCCTCTGGAATGAATTACACCATCCCTCAAGTAAGAACAAGCCACGAGGGAACTTATTACTGTCAAGCATCCAACGATCTTGGAGAAGGGAATGTGGCTTCAGCCGAACTCAAAGTCCATGGTACGTCCCTCGTAATTAAGACAAATGATTTCTATTTTATGTTTCTTCTAATAGAATATAGTATAAACTCAACCTAATTTTCTCGAAACTTTAACTGAATTTCTCATTGTGGCGTGTTTCTTCTCGCAGAACCACCTCACCTGCTAACGTCGCTTCAAAATCAGATGATTAAAAAGGTTTCAGACGCCGGGGTGTCGTTGTATTGCGAAGCCCGTGCCAAACCCCGTCCTTCGGTGCGCTGGTTAAAGAACGGTCGCTCTATTGACTCGTCGAGTTCCATCGACATAACGATTAAAGAATCCGAGGAGACAAACGGTGCTTCGGTGGTGAAGAGTACACTCAAGTTCTTCGGTCCCGATCGTCCCAACAACAATATGTTGACAGTTGACGACAGCGCAGTCTATGTTTGTGAATTCAACAACGATGTTGGCAAACCAGCGATGAGCAACACCACACTCAAGATTGAACGTACGTGAAATAAACTAACACCCTTTCCCCCCTCCTTTTCCTTGTAAATTAATATTTTTTCACCTTTTGCAATTTTAATACGGTAAATATTTATTGCAGAGCACATACATATTAATGAATTATTGAATTATTCAAAGCGATTTGTTCTTTAAATTTCATATTCGAGTTATCGTGTCGTGTAAAATGCAAAATGCAGATTAGGATGTCGTCTGTAAGTCTGCTTTGAGATGGTTTGGGCATTGTGAAAGAATGGCTGACTAAATCTGGTTATATAGGAAATATAATAAAGGGAGGCCGATGAAAGTACAGGAGGGTCACATCGAAGGGTATATGGTTTCAAAAGATCGAATAAACGGCAAGCTTGTATGATAAAAAAGGATGACAGCGGATCAAAAATGATTGAATATAAAGAAAGGGATGTTTGGCATCCTTTGATTAGGATGATTTAAGTTAGACAGGATTTTGGCGTGATCTTACTGTTGACAAGTACTATCTAGTATATTTGCAAAAAAAAATCCTAATAGATTATACAATACTTACACAAAATAAAACTTAAAATATTTTCTGTTTCTAATGGAAAGCAATGTAACTTTCTCGGTAAATTGTTCTAAATTAAGCATTCTCTTTTTCTTTTTGTAAAAATTTGGTAATTTTTTTCTTTTGGTGGAAAAAAACCCTGTTTATTTGTTATAGAATGGGAATGAATATATTTTTTGAAAATGTGACGTGATCAAACTATTTTGACAATAAACCCTTTTCGTCACTGCGGGAATAAACCTTTAAATTAGTGTAATATATGTTAGACCATTAGAAATAGGAAAATGTATTTTTTTTTCACGATATTTCGATGCGTATATACTTAACAACCAAATAAAGAAGACGCATTTAAAGTTGCACTGATATTATTCAGAGATGTCGAATTGAAAGCATAGAATTCCAAATCAACAACTGTACAACTGTGAAGTAAATGAAGCATTAAACCAGCAATAAAAATTTTGAAAGAGAAAATTCACTGATTTAATATTTCCGTTTCAGATGGACCGTTTTTGGGACCGACCGAGAGGAAGGTGGCCTTTGACATGATGTCGACAGCCCTTTTGGAATGTCGCATGCAGGCATTTCCAGCCCCGACCTTCGAGTGGAGTTTCCAGAACACGATTGTCACCTCGAGCTCGCCACGCTACCAAATCAATCAGACGAATCTCGGAAGCGACGTCTACCTGTCCACGTTGAGTATTAATCAAGTCCGTGAAGCCGATTATGGTGAATACACGTGCAGCGCCTCCAACCCGATCGATAGTGCCAAGACCCACATCCGCCTGGTACCTCGAGGTAAAATTGGTTTGACTACTTGTCGAGCGAATTTTAATTTGTTTCGTTGATCTCTCCCTAATCCAAAAAGATTTTCTGCATTGAAATATGAAAGCTGAAAGTGTGAACGAGCTCTGATTTCTCCATTCTGCATATTTAAATAAAGTTTTCGCTATTGAACGCTATTCCGAAAGACACTTTCAATAGGTTGTTGTTGAGTAATGTTATCTACTTTAAAAAAAAATCGATAAATATTATTTACAATTTTTGAAATTTATTCTGGTCAAAACTCATATACCCTTAAATATTTTTTAAATCTCTTTGTGTTAATTTTATGCTGTAAATTATATATAATAGACACCAGTGTCTCAGCTTCCTATTTAATTTTCAGACTGCATAAACTCTTATACTGAGATAAAAAGATAGTAAAAAAAAAACAAAAGAAAACAAACAATGTAATTGTAAGCAATTTTAAATTGTTCACTGTATTCCTTAAAATACAAGTAGTTTTCTGTTAACGCATTAAAATTAAATCCAACTTTCAGCTTTTATCTCGTTATTAACATTTTTAATTATCTAATTAATTTTAAAAAATTCATCATGATGCTAAAATTTCATTCCTTGTCTTCAAGAATTTAGAAAATATTTATCTAAAATTTCTTTCTTTGTAACCATTTTAGGTGCTCCTGAAGCTCCATACGACCTTAAGGTGATGAATGTATCGCACGACAACGTGATTCTCCATTGGACAAACGGATTTAACGGCGGTTACTCTGACACTAAGTACATTGTCACCTACGGATCAGGCGACGGCTCCGAGTTTGAAAGAACTTGTTACCAGCCAGACTGCTTCATAGGTGGTAAGGAAACAGAAAGTGAAACATTGAATTCTTATACTCCGCCATCTGTTGTGAAGACAGGGAGATTTGATGACAATTTTTTATTTTTTTTACAGATCTGAACGAAATGACTGAATATTATTTTCAAGTTAAAGCTCAGAATGAGAAAGGCACCAGTGACACGTCTGGCAGGGTTTCAGCTCAGACCAAAAGTTAATGTTCACACAATTACATTTTTATTTTGAATTTAAAAAATTTTTTTTTCTCCAATTGATTTTCCCTAATCTTATATTGGGTTTCTTTTCTGTAGTTGATGCGAACAGTATTCCTCGGCCGACTACGGTCTACTACAACAAGGATACATCGGATCTTTTTTTCACCATTCCTTTAACAAGATTTGCTCTAGTTGGAAAGGTATTACGAAATGTTTTATTAACATCAGCAGGGATGTTTTAATGAGATTTTTAAAAACTTAATGAAGATACCTCCATTTATTCTAGATTGAAGTAGTAATGGAAGATGGTGAATCAGAATTCAATAATGAAGTCCCTATAAGGAATGGAGAAGTAAAACACAATATTAAATATAAAGTGAACGATCACAATAAAATCTACGTCAGTCTGTGCCTGAAAAACGACTCTAATATCTGCGGCCAACCCATGATAGCTGATTACGGTATATTTGGATTTTTTTATTCATTAATACAGAAATCTAATCATACATTTGAGTCCTTGGTTCTAATCAATTTTTTTTCTATTGCAGGAACACCGCCTTCAGTCTTGCATGCTGCAGACGATACATCAACGCAAAAAGTTATCACAATTGCAGTCAGTTCTGTGGTAGGATGCATACTTGTTGCCGGAATAGCGATTGTTTTCTGTTGCTGTTGCTGTCGACGTAATACTAAAGAAAATAATATTAAGAAAGACTACGAAATGGAAGCGGCAAAGTAAGAGAGTTTGACTTAGCTTTTCATAACATTATAAAATTTGAAATGTCTTCAGGGAATAATATTTTTTTCTTTTCGCCCTAATTTTCAGTGCAAGACCAAAGGCAATTACCGGACCGTACTATCCTGAAGGAATAGTTAATAAAGGAGTAGATAATTCTATGGATAACGACGATACGAATAAATCTCCTCCATATGGTACGCATATACCTATCGGAAACAACCAATCTGGACTGGATCGCCCACCACCGACGCATCATCTTACTAACGGAAGTTTGCCTCCTGGTAGGTGACATTTAGAATACGAGTAGCATCGTCAATATTAATTTCAACTATGTGTTAAATTAATTATTTGCTTTTATCTTTTGAAGGTTATTCTTACCTGGATCGAGAATTCAACAATAGCAATGGTGGCAGCGTTAACAGCCAGGATAGTATTTGGTTGAAATCCAACGGTGGCGAAGGCAACAATGACCGAGCCTTTTCTTACGACCCTTCTCTCAATAACGCCTATCTTTATCCTGATGATTATCACCACATGCACGAGGATATGATGAACCAACGAAACCGAGAACACATTTGTAAGCAAATATAATCATTATCTTAAAACATTAAAATATAAATATAGTAAATATCCTTGTTTAAATCTAAATTTTTTTTTCCACATTTTAGACAACAGTGATCCTTATGCACCGATTAACAAACCAAAGAAACGAAACGATCATTTAGGTAAGATGTGTAAACTATCATCTAGGTACAAAAAGGTGTTTGTTATATTATACCATTAGGATGTTGTAATTTTTAAAAATTTAAAAAAAAAATTATTTTATAGATGTTTATCACGACGTGAGTGACATGCCCGATCCTTACATGGAAGAAGAAGAGAAAGTGCCGCAACATTCTATCTCTTTTGACGAATCCCTGGAAAGTGGATACTCGACCCCCAATTCACGCTCTCGTCGTGTCATTCGAGAAATTATCGTTTGATCTTACTTGGAACATGAGAATCATTTTCAAACCGCCCATTCCACTGCCGTGATGGCAGTTTGACCAACGCAGTGCCAACCAATGCCTTCAACGGAGAATAGATCTGTAATTAATCCCCGCCCCGTCTTATGACTCCTGTGGAGTCCCACTGCCTACTTACTATGGTCTTCTAGAATCCGAGGAAGGTCCAAAGGCCATTGTGTATAGCGTCCACTTAAAGCAAAAACCAAATGACATTTCTATATATGGCCGCTCTACTTAAGAGATCAGGTTGTACTGATGACGAAAGAAAGTCTTGAACAAAGTTGAGGTCTATCGAACAGCTGCATGATGAACTAGCAGAGAGGGTGTACGTCAGATAATGTTTCATTCCCCACCGAAGTGTCATTAAAGAAATTGCTTTTGTTCGATGAACTGTTTTTTTTTATACATTTATCGCTGCCGTTCAGATGGAATACTATGAACTATCTTGGATACCAAAATGAAATTCCATTTTTAATGCGTTCTTATTTGCTCAAGATTGTGGCTTGCTTCAAAAGACTGCAGTGAACTTTTCAAATTTAGACTCAGGTAGTTTAAAAGAACCGTCATTGTTTTACTACTTAAAGACTATATTCAAAGTGACAATTTGAAACTTAAACTGGCATTGAATGCAAGACTGTATTCTTGGAAAAAAAGCTATTTCTTCCAGAGTATTATGCAACAGGTTCAGTTACAATTCAAGTTTTCTGTTAATGTTCTTGTGCCTGAAAGACTGGTTGGTTGAACATTGAAAAAGGCTTTAGAACTGTTAGCGCATATTAAGCCACCTTGTAGAATAAAATGGAGAACTATTTTTAGGGGGATATATATAATTTTTAACCTTTTATTTTCCAGAATCTTGTTTTCCATTATCATCGCCAAAGAAATGTGTTCAGTGAGCTAGTTGTTTCGGCGAGTCCGATCTCAATTAAAGGAAGACATTTTATTATGACTGTTAAATAACTTTTATCGAAACATCTTAGGCTGTGTATAAAAAGTCCGACCTGTCGCGACCGCAATTGCACAAATCACGTGATACGTACGATTACTTAGCATTATTGATTTTGTATACAATTAGGAGGTATTGTTTTAAACACTAAACACGAATGATAAAAAAGACTAGGCACGTAAAATTTGCTATTGTATCACGCGATTTGAGCAGTTGCTGTCGGCATCAGTTGGATTTCTATACACTGTCCAACGAAAGAAAAACTGGGCGTGTCTAATTAAATTTCCGATTTCAATTATTTGAACTTGTTGCTAAGTAAAATTAAACAATGTTTAACAATTGAGTTGGAAATTTAACTTGACACGCCCAATTTTTCTTTCGTTGGACAGAGTATAGATAGAGCCTTCATAATCCATCACATTTCTCTCATTTCATTGTTACCGAACAAACCGATCGGATTCATTGTTTCATATTAACGAACAACAAACAGTTTTTGTTGTTTCTTCTTGCAAAAACTGATTTGAGCTAATTTTAAAAAGAATTTTGAAACTGAAAACGACGATTCAGTTATTTTTGAACGAATTTAATCAAGTTTCCAAGACTCGCATAAATTCAGACAAATTATATTTTCTAAGCTTTTATTGTCTAATATTTATTGTAAATTTTCCTTGAGGCATCGAAACCTTTAACATTTCTAATGAATTTTAGTGTTTTATTTAATGAATCAAAATGAAATGAATTGTTGTAAAGTTATATAGAGACTCTTTTCTTCTAATCAAGAAATGAGATTGTTTTGATAATTTTTTTTTGTAAAAAAAAATAAAAATAAAAATGAAATAAAAAAATAATATGCAAAGAAAATTTTAAGTTTACAAAATATAATGATAGGCTTGAAAATTCAAATACCTAATCATTTAAAATTGCTTTGCAAATATCTTCTGTAACAAATATACCTTTCTTCTTTCTATTCCTTGGTAGTATTTCCGGCCTCGTTTAGCGAATGACTCTCACCACACAAGAGATGCATACATTTCTTAAATAATAACTAGATGGAACCATCGTTGCCAACCGTGTGATAATTATTACATTTGTGCATTGTTTAGCTTGTATTATAACAATATCCAACAATAAATATTCCCATCTAAAAACCGGTAAGTTGGCTACACTGGATGGAACCAGAGACAAATGAAAGAAAGAGATTTGCAGTGCCCTATTCATTTCGCTGAGCGCTACTGGTTTTCTGATTTTTTTTTTAAAAAAAGTTTATTGCATTAACTAACGATAACGTATACTTTTAATAACTTCAAATAGCTGATTCAATGCCTAACGAATTTTTGAAAGACAAATATTTTAAAATTTTAAGTTGAAATAAAAAGAAGAAATAATTCTCAGTTCAATAAAATAATCAATTTATTAATCCACATATTGTAATACTATAATTACTTGTGAATTGGAGTATTAGATCTTTTTAAAAAACGATTTGACCAATATCTATGAGAATATGGTCCAGTTAGTTATTAGAAGGTGAGATTATAATTAATCATCTCGTACAAATCAACAATAATTTGGATTATAATTGGTGAACTGTATATTTTATTTTATTTACTTTCAAATTATAATTTATAAAGGAAAATTTTCCTGGTTAATGGTATAATTTCTTCCTCCTTTTCCATTTAAACTTTAATTTATGTTTAAGAATAAGTTTATTTATCACTAAATAACTTTTTATCAGATGGACCGAATTGGATGATTATTTATTTTGTTTAATAGAGAAAGTTTTTTTGGTGGTCCCCCAATAAATTCATCCAGATATCTTAGGTACATATTAGAAAAAATAATTGTTTTCGAATGATTCACATCGGCGTCGGTAGCTCAGTGGTTGCGCAATCGCCTCTGATGCCCGAGGACGCGGGTTCGTTCCCGGCCGAGGACGACGAAGATTTTTTTCAGGGTGGAAAATCCCTTCGGAAGGGAAGTAAAGCTGTTGGTCCCGTGTAGTCGTTTGCCGGCTGCACGTTAAAGAACCCTTGCGAGGCAAAATTTGCGGCACCTATAACGCTGTCCTGAAATGACCATAGCAGTTGAAAAGGACGTTAATACCAAAGAAACTAAACCAAACCAAACCGATTGATTCTCATGCGATCAGCTGTTTCTTGCCAGACCCAATATGGCGGCGCGAAGGCACCGCTAGAGGGGAGGTCACTGCCAGTCTCTTTTTTTTCATTTGTCTCTGGATGAAACCAACACCACCTCTACTCAAAGCCTGAGCGCGAAAACGTCATACATTTTTACATCACCTACGTTAGGGTATTGTTAATCATATTTCTATCAATAATAAGCCCGAAATTGTCCCTACCGTAGGTGATGTAACAATGTATGATTATTCTGTGAGCAGGCTTTCTCTCTAGGCGGTATTGATGGAACCCGTCAAAATTTGACGGCAAATAACTGTGCGGAAAAGGTTTACAACAATCCGTTCAGTGTAAGAGTAGATTGTTGGTTGTTGTTGGCTTGTCATATTGTGGGTAATATAGTTTTTAATAATATTACTACTCAAGCGCTTAAAGTAATTTTTAATTGTAAACTACCGCTAATTAATAATAGTTATGGACACAAAAACTAACTTTGACAAATCTACAAACTAAGATCTTTCATTTAAGACTAAAATGAAGTTTAGAGATGCAGTAGTTTTCTCCAACGAACTGTCGAAAGAATCACACTTGGAACTTAAATATATAGATGATCGAGGCCTACGAGATAACAAGGCCTGGAAGCGAAAAAGTCACCTGACCATCGGGGTGCTAGCAACAATCCAACTATCATTGTCTCCATTTTGGATGTTAACAATCAATGTTTTTCTTTATGTTTGGAAAAAATGAAGGTTTGATTATTGCTAGCGCCCCGATGGTCAGGTGACTTTTTCGCTTCCAGGCCTTGTTATCTCGATAGATGATCGTATGACGTGAAGCATTTTCGGCCAAAATTATTATTAATATTAATTCATTAAATAATATGTAATAGTAAACTTTAACTTAAAACTTAAATATATTTTGCATTAAAATTTGGTTACGGAGTTATCCGTCTTGCATTTGTTCACGTCGACCCATGTGCATACTAATATTCTAATAATTTATCACCTCGGCTTAGAACAGAGGTTCACAATTTTATTTTAGTATCCATATTATTGATTCTAAGTACTATTATCCTTATTCTTCTAGGCATGATCCATATTATTGGAACACTTATTAATTTATATTAAATAAGACGCGAATGTTATTATGGATTAATTTTAATTTTAGCTTTAGACTTTAAATTATGAGCGTGGAAATATTTCTTTGTATAAAATTAGTGAATTCCACACGGAATCCCAAAATTTTTTGGAGGAATCTTAGAGTTCCGCAGAACACCAGTTGGGAATTAACAATGCAATTAACAATGATGTAACAATGCATTACGTTTCTTGCAGAGGACACGGAAAGATAGGCTTGGTAGCATCATAGTCTTTTAATCCCCTGGTCTGTGCACGGCATTGTTTTAGTCCAACAATTGAATTGCTGTATTTACTGAAGAGTAGAGATCCTGTATGTATAAGAGATACGACAACTAATTACATGGTATAGTATTGCATACGATATGGCGGTAATTCAGGACTATCATCAATGAAAGATTACCACAATGACAGCTAGAATGTGTTGCCTAACCCTTCGAGCATAGAAATAGAAGGGTTTTTTATGTTCGAAAGTCTAACCCAGTGTTTCTCGATATCGCCCCCTAAGCGGCGGCAGGGTCATTGGAGGGGGCGTTATATAGCAAGTGGACAATCGAGCAGTGAATTGTACATTTGTTCAGGTGAGACGTAAGCAGTGCTTACACGAGTCTCACCCTTCCGGAATAAACACCACATGAAATACACTGAAATAGGAAGAAGCCTGAATAACCCACAGAGGTCTTCCACATTATAAAAAACATAATAAGATAAGATACGATTGTCAGAAGAGAGGCAGGAGGAGGGGTGGTATCACATCTTCCAATAATCCGGGAGGGAAACGTTGCCAATTCTTTCTACATAAATAATTCCTAACGCTTTTCTACGTAACCATATACTATTGAAGCGAAAGATTAGCTACTAGCTATTGTTAAATTTACCTAACACAAATTAGCTATTTATAATACAAAGTAATTACAAAAGAACTTCACACTTTTAAAAATTTATTACATCAAAGCTATTTAGAATATAAACACACCACATACGGATTCTTAAAGAAAAACTCTTGAAGTTTATTGTGACACAGTTAAAGATGTTCAATATGCCCCACTGTAGTCGAATTCGTTCCAAACCCGCATTAACATGTCTCCATCAATCCCACGTATCGCTACCGTAATGCGTTCTTTCAGCTCGTCTAGGTCA